>JAPMUY010004135.1:47500-80000 GCA_026901105.3 Galaxias olidus | reverse complement strand
GCGCACCTCTGTTTCTGCAGGCTTCCAGGGCTGACATCTCCTCAAAGTCTTATCTTATTTGGGCAGCTCTTCCCCTCTGGGTCTCAGTTAATTAGTTTCCTGCCCTGACTCCTCTTCTTACCTTCTTTCTCCTCCTCTAAGCCAGGAACACCATACCTCCCACCTCCACTTCTCTTTACCGGACCCCCCTACCTCTACATCATCCACCTTTCCGCCCCCCCCCCTCACCACTCCTTCTCCACCACTACAAGACCTTTAACTCTCCTCAACACCTCGCCACAACGTTCATCTAGCCAGCGCTCTTTCTCCACTACGCCTCCGCCCCGTGTCATTAAGTCTAAACTAACGGCACAAAAATCATCAACATCTTTAAAATGCAGACGCAGCCTCCTCGTCACCTCTCTCTCTCTCTCTCTCTCTCTCTCTCTCTCTCTCTCTAACTCTCTCTCTCTCTCTCTAACTCTCTCTCTCTCTCTAACTCTAACTCTCTCTCTAACTCTTTCTTTCTAACTCTCTCTCTCTCTCTCTCAGACTATTAAGAAAAGCAGTATGGAGATTAGAGAGAGGCCATGGTTGTGATCCTCCACTGTGCAGATGTGGCAAGTCTTTGAGTCTAACGGACACAATAGCTGGCTGATCCCACCGTGCTTTGTCATGATGAAAGAAATAACGCTAAAGCTCTCAACGGTGAACTCCACAAGGTCACAAAGAATCGCACTGCCAGTGACACGTCGCAGAAGTTTTCCTTTCACTATGAAAAACGAGCCCATTTCTCTGCATGCCTCTGCCTACCTGTGTGTTGGTGTACTGGTATACTTGGCGTGCCACAGTGGTGCACTTGGCAGTGACTTTGAGTGTGGGTGGGTGGGCGTGCTTCAATGACAAACCTGACAAGGCATAAATCACACCATGTGATGTCATTAGGGCCGGGCCATTCCCGCTGAGCAGGAGGGGAGGAACAGTGACTGAAGAGAGAGAAACCTGATTGACATGCACAATGGCCACCCAGAACCCCCCCCCCCCCCCCCACCACCACACACTGGACTCGAACACCACTAGGAGAAGGTGTGTTGCACTCCAATATTTAAGGACAACTTAACTTATCTTGCCCGTTCCCCTTCTTCATTTTGAGAGAGCGACAGCAGAATGAACATGAGGTGGTCACGACCAAAGCGTCTCACACTGTTGACTGTTCTAAACAAAGTACTGTTTTTCTCTTTTGAGTCAACTCGTCATCAAAAGATTTTGTACAAGACTTTTTTTCCACCACTAAATCACTTTGCACTGTAATATAAATATATATATATATATATATACACAGTATATTTCTACTATTTTCTATGATCCTCTTCATTATTTTTCTCTTTACAGGAACTGTTATGTTTTTGAAAGAGCAAATATCACAGACTTTAAAAGCTTTCTTTTACTTCAAAGGAGAGAACAATCGTTTAGATGAGCAGGAAGGGCATTCAAACCGACTGAAAAAGTCAGTCTCCTCTATTTAGAGAGATTGACAAGACCTTCTGAATGAAGAGCTATTATAACGAAGTAAAGCGCACAACCTGTATGGCTGGGGAATAGAAGCAGATCGTAAAACATAATATTCCACCCAAAACTTTTATTGTATTGTGAAATTAATGGGATTTTTGGAATTAAGTGCTGTACTTGTTTTGTTTTTCATGCAATGTTTTACGAAGGTTATGAGTTCAGCTTCAACTTCTGATTAAAATATCAAGAAGGCTTCTTCCATCATGTACTGCAGGAGAGACATTACATACAATGTTTACACACACACACACACGCACGCACGCACGCACGCACGCACACACACACACACACAAAACAAAAGGCAACTTCCATCACCTTCACACACACACACACACACACACACACACACACACAAAACAAAAGCCATAATTCGGTCCACTGAGTTTGGGTTCATCTGGGTCCACTGAAGCTTAAATCCATACACTCGGGGTTTGTTCTGCCACAAAGCGCCGTAAGTGTCATAGTAAAACTCTGGGGCAAAAGCTTTTCCTGTAAGACAAAAAGTAAAACAAAGTCATTTAACTGTGCAAAATCATCAGCTACATTAGTTCTGAATAAACTGTTGTAAACTATCTTACAATTTGTGGTATCACGAAAATGGCAGCTGACATGCTCTAACTTTTTAACTGTCAAACTACTTTTGTAATGTAGACGCTTATTGGTGAACATCTAGAATACATACCATAACCCATAACTGGAAGATTATTTCACAATTTTATACATTCATTATTCTGTGTCAAAAACTGTTTTGTACATTTTAAAGGCATTACTGTACACAATCTTGTCTCTTGTACACCTGAGTTAGGGATGTCTTTTTATTCTGGGTGCTGGATTTGAAACATTGCGGTGTTTTGACTACTGAAGATTTTCTCTCTTATAAACCACCCAAAAATAGAAGAAAAGTCTCCCTCTCTCTCTTTCCTAGTGGTTCAAAAGAATGCAAGGACACAAAAACCACACAGCTAAGAGGTCCGCTCGTCTCACATAGCTGAAAGCTGACAAGCCATGAAAAACAGCTTAGCATAGAGCCATTTCCAGCTCCTGTCAGACAGTAAAACCAACTAGCTGTTGGGCGAGCAGAAAAAAAAGGAGGGAAGGAAGGAAGCGACAGAAGAGGTGCACAGAGCTTTTTAAAAACGTGATGCTCATTAATCCTGAGGGCAAAGGATTAGGGAAAGGGAGAAGTTAATATGACACTGAGGAGCCAAATGTCAAACCTTTACCTCTCAGTACACTGACTAATGACTCAGACAAGGTTTCAGACCGTTCCGTAGACAGTAGTCTGATAGCTTTCTGGCGCCGTGGAAGAGAAAGTACATGTGTAATGTCTGATGAATAACTTGTTTTAAGCTGGGGGACAAGCATTACAAATGGGAGAAGGTGCTAATCTTATTATTCTATGGTATTAACTAGTTATTTACAGAAAATCAGACTAGATGTCGAATCAAAACAGGTAGCTGGAAAGCTGCTTTAGCTGAAGGAATAAACCAACTCTAAAACGGATTGAATCCAGGTGGGTCAGATAAAAGAATGTCTGACGATGAAGAGCTGTGACTGAAACCTCGGACAATTACACATTTTACTTTGCAGGCAGAGTGTGTGTGTGTGTGTGTGTGTGTGTGTGTGTGTGTGTGTGTGTGTGTGTGTGTGTGTGTGTGTATGTGTGTGTGCTACTCTTCTTTGATTTTAGATGAAAGGTAAACATCTTGAAAAGCAATTTAGACTAAGGGGGTGAACAGAGTATCATAGCACAGCAATAGAAGTTGCCATTGCGTCAGCATGCTTACTTGACTTGCTTACGTCAATACATACAGTTTCTAATAGCAACTCTCATAATAGCGTCATCATAAATAGATCCCTCCACTATAAGTGCTATTGACCACCAACTGCTAAAATCAATGGCCAGTACACAAGTAACAATCATACCGGATTCATTTATTTTATACAAACCCTATTAATATTGAATGTTTTCATGGAGAGAAAGAAAGAAAACAGTCTTAATGAAACTATAAATATTTGATTATGTTTGACTCCACCATGAATTATTTAATATAATAGCTAGGTCAATAGAAATCTGTACATTTTTTCAATGGAGGTCGACAGTTATTATCTAAGTTGGCATAAAAGTAATTCATTAATTATTTGACTCTTGTCAAACAGGTACATTAAACTTGGTCTGCAGCAAAGCATTAGATGAATAAGTCTGAATCCAAGCACCACATAACTCCTTCAGTCCCATTTATAACTAATAAGCAGAGGTTTAAACATTACCAAGATTAGAAAATGTAAAAAGAAAGATAAGAAAATACAACAAAAACATTTTCCTTCAATATACACAAAAGCAAACATTACTTTCTTACGGTCCACCAAGTGTGTTCTGCATATTTGAGCGCTATTTGGTGTGATAAAAAAAACAATGCAAAATTGCCTATATTAGGTAACCACAATAATCAAAAAAGAAAAAAAAGTAGTTTAATGAACACACTGACTCAGATTAGTATCTATATACAAAGTCAAACTCTCACAACAATATGTGAACAATGAGTACTAAAGGAAATCCCTCCTCATTACACCCCATCATTATCATGCAACATAAAGCCTAGTAAATAACCTTAATGTGGAATCCTATGCACGCTCCACAGTCTTTTACACAAACCCATGAATACATCAGCAGTGGTTACAGTGCCCTCTCCCCACCAGCTTTAGGATTACAGTCAGAACTGCACATGCGACTGCATGAAGATGCAAGGACTCCTCGTCCTACAATTTGACCACAAAGTCATTGGAATCAATGATAGGCAAGACTGCAGTGTGGGTAGAATCCTTCATGTGGGGCACTTAAAAGCACAAGAGCTAAGCCCCCAGTCAGCAGGGACCAGCCCTGTGCTCACTCTCAAACACAAAAATAAATGCACACACACACACACACACACACACACACACACACACACACACACACACACACACACACACACACACACACACACACACACACACACACACACACACACACACACACACACACACACACACACAACATTGGGTTCTCAACCAGCTTGTCTCACTCTAACTTTGGCTGGTCTGTCAGTCTTGCCAAGGTGAATGAAGGGCTACGGTACTTCATGGTGCAGAACGACAGAGAGAGAGAGGAGAAAACAACCACAAACACGCTTTTGAAAATCGAATTGACTTACTGACCAATAAAAGCCACGGCCAGTCAGTCTTTTGCAGGAGCACATATTGAACCGTACATCCAAGTTAGTTTGACCAATACCAATGAAAGACACATTAGGAAGCACCCAAACTAACTTGGGAACTGGTCAGCCTCCTCTGACCTCTCTCGTTAAGAGGATGTTTTTGCCCAAGGTAAAGCTGCTCACTGAATGTTTTTCAAACTATTCTCTTCACACTTTAGAAACTAGT
Organism: Galaxias olidus; assembly: GCA_026901105.3. NCBI lineage: Eukaryota > Metazoa > Chordata > Actinopteri > Galaxiiformes > Galaxiidae > Galaxias > Galaxias olidus. Next base: position 75,029 of record JAPMUY010004135.1, on the reverse strand, counting down.
GTGTGAAAATAGCACACGATCAGCGGTTTCTGAGATGCTGAAAACACCAATATAATTCTCTGTTGGGCCATACGCGATAATGAGTAGGTGCACATAGTTTGGATTTGACAAGTGCATAGTTGCTTTGTAGACATAATCCCAGTTTGACTGAATCCCTGCCTAAGTCAAAATGAAGAGAGGCCAGAAAGGGAGCGGGAGGGAAAAAAAAGAGAGACTCCGTCCGTCCTGCTTCAGAGTAAACTCGGGTCATGAATGTTTGATCAGGAAGTCGTCAGCAAAGTGTAGCTGTCAGCATGTCAAACTCTGGTTAAAAGTCACTGACACAGCAAGGCCACTGCTACGGCTTCTGATGATAGAGCACATGCACCACTGATGATGGAGCAAGTCCTACTGACATGCAATCACCATAAACTGAGATCAGCCTTGGACAGGAGCCGTTTGAGTTCAGGGAATAGGACACAACAAACTTTTTATAAGGCTTCACAAAGTGCCGACTGACATAATGAATTAGTATCTATGTAATATAAATAGAGCAGGAACAGAGGTTTATAGATGGTTGGACAATTAGCTATACTGTCTTTGTGTTAGTGGGCAAAGGCTTTTTTCTGGCATACTGAATGAAAATCAACAACATCAAATCAGGGTGAAAAAAAGTACTGACTGACATTCAGAATTATCTTAACAGCGTCAATCTAGTACATAATAATATGTGGCATGGCTGGCTACCTTGTTGCCTCTTTTCTAATATTTGCATAAAGTCAATTATTCAAATCTTGGTTGATAAACTGTAAAAAAAATGTATTTGAATAAAAAACAAATACCACTGAGATATTATCACTGTCGGAACATTAATGCCTCTCTCTCAGTGTTGTAAATTACAACTACAGGGAGACCTTTCTCAAAACTGTTACACAGCCTTTCAGGTCCGATAAAAAAGACATTCCAAAATTTTTAACACTTGAAGGTCAACAATATATTTCAGCGCTTAAGGTCAGGTTTCACAGTGGGGCACAAAGTTTGATGAAAGTCAGAGAGAAACACGAGGTGACATCAGAATACCAAAAAGGACCAGGGTCTTCTAAACTAAAGTGCTGACATTTCTTCATGGCCGAGGGTAGGAAAGAGAATATAATCCTCTTTTATGCCTACTTTGCCCGATGGAAAAATTGCCCATGCAAATCCTGAGCTGAAGCAAACTCTGAGAGGGGTGGTGAAGATAATTTAGTTGCATATGTTGGATAGGGGGGGCTATCAATTCAGAGAGTTAACCCTATGTAGATTATTTAAAGAAAACTGGCTGCCGCTACTGCAGGTGAGTGGTTGGGTGGATGAAAAAAGAAACATCAACATCCATTGTTAGGTAGAGCATCACATTTTGCCTTGCCCCAAAAAAATGCAGAGTAAATGCGCATTGCATTTTATTATTCATTTTTGGTTAAAGATAATCCGCTTCTAACTTTTTCTCAACCATGCCGTCTCAGACTACCTGTGTCACATCAATGAGTTGAAGGTAGTGGATACAATACCACATATCTTCTCACACTTATTCGCATTCTAACGGTCTAATCTAATAAGGCTTTAATTTTCATTCCTCCCTAAACTGACACCAAATCATCCCATCACTCCAACAAACTCTGTTGGTGTGGTGTGTTTTTAAACGCGCCAGAGACACAACGTGGAGCGCTTCAATACCGATGTGCAACACGAATCACACCGTCCTCTCAACCCACCATCGTCATCCTTTCTTCTACTCCTACGACCTTTCTTTACAGCCTACTCAGAAATATGTCTGACCTTCCAAATCTCTGCACTGTAGCCGCCGGAGAGTATATTCGAATGCCTCGTGACAAGCAACTCATGAAGAGTTGAGGTTAAAGAAAGTAGAACAGTTGACAAGGCCGTCTCCATGGGAGTAAACATGAATCTCATCAATGCAGTCTGGTTTCCTGTTAATTGTTGGTTATTCTCTCTTTTGGACGGGCTAGCGCTGTCACAGATAGCAGTTCAGTTTAGGTTTAGTGAACCGAAAAAACGCTTCAGAAGTGGTGCAACTCGAAAAAAAGAATGTGAATGGCTGGCGACAGTGAAAGAGGCTGCAGAGCACAGAGTTTGCTGAGGATATTGAACCCATTTCAGAATCTACTATTCTGGTGAAACATCCAATGGGCATCATGCTACACAGAGGCACCTGGACAGCGTCCCGGGGTTTACCTGTGACGAGGAACGTGCACCGCCCCGACCCGGCCTCGTTGGTGATGTCACAGGTGTACTCGCCGTAGCCCTCGCGGTTCAGGGACCTGACGTGGTAGTCCGTGTCGTCGCCCTGCTCGTTGAACTGGCCCACGGTGAGCAGGCGCGTGCCCAGCTTCCACTCGTACTTGAGCACGCGCGACGGGTGGGCACGCAGCAGGCGACAGTTCAGGCTGAAGGCACGGCCCAGGCCCTGTCGGATCTCTGTGTACACTGGCTCCACCACAGGGGGGTCTGGGGAGGAACACACGACACCATCAATACGGTTCCATCCTGAATTAGACAGGTAGGAGTGGAGGAAACAGACGGACTCGGTAAGCTCTGCACGACTCTAATCAGGAGAGAACGGGGTTCACTGAGAAACAGGTCATGTTTGTATTTTAGAATGCGGCAAACTTCATGCTGTCCTCAGTTTCTATTTACCCGGCTACAGATTAGCTAACCTGTAATTAGTCCTAATTTAGTTGTAATGAGAAGTCAGCTGCACAGGATAGCTCCTAACACTTCCAATAATCGCCAATACATCTCATATTTAACATATTAAAAAAGGCTTTTGGCTGACTTTTTAAAAAGAAAAAAACTAAAGATTGTAGGATAACTACTCCTACTACTAAAACAAGTTTTCACAATGGAAGAGATGACGTTTGACATCAATGGCACAGTGTGATTTAAGATGAAATATGTTCCCTTAAGAAAACCAAGAGCACTGTCAAAGCGAATAGGATTCAATGTCTTCTGCTATTCTAGTGTACAGCATGGCTCCAGGGACTTACCTTGACATGAAACAGGAATACAGAGAAGCACCATTTCTTTAACCCTAAAGTCCAACCAAATCATTAATTGATGGCGCTCGGTTGTTTGGATGTAAATCTGGGTGTGAAAATGCCCTTAAACTCAAAGACTCCCGATACCAAACCTTAAATCGAGTGTAGTAACAGCCCCTTCACAACTTTACTGAGCTGTGTGCCAATAAGAATCTACGCAAGGCACTGGGGAGCTGGCAGTCCTATTAGAGAGAACGAGATGCCCTGATACGCGCTGAAAGACTTTACACTTACGAGTCGAGCTGACAAAAGAGCTTCACAGAAACTAAACGAGCGCGTGCTTTCATTCACAGACCCCTTCTCACGGTGAGATTAACTGCAGGAGAGTGATCCATGGATACTGTTACAGCCTTAGATCTCATTCATGAATGCACACACAAATGCTCAAATGCTCACACGCATTATGGGCGCGTGCGCACACACACACACACAAACACATATTCAGAACATTTCCCAAGAAGGTTACAGTAGAAGAGGTCTTTGTGGTTCAACAAACCCCTAGAGTTGTTCATAACCAGCACAACTAAGACCATATTTCCTGTGTCTTAAATTACTTTGATTCCCATAAACCACTTACAAAAGAATATTCCCGTTGATAGACTCTTTGAGAGAGAAGTACAGTCTACATCTCGATTAGGGACTAAGGCAGAGGCGGGAGAGAAAGGGAGAGAGGGAGGTCTATTCGCATCTATTGAATAGTGAATGATGACTTTGTGGAACTGAAAAAGCACTGTGTTATCTTATCCCAATCTATCATGTTTCTCTAAAATGAATACTTATGAGGCAACATTCACTGTAGGTCTAACTAGGAGCCAGCTTTGAATACCACAGTAATAGCCTGAATTAAAAACAGGAAAGAGAGAGAAAGAAGAGAGAAGAGAGATAGAAAGTTAGAGAGAGAGAGAAGAGAGAGAGAGAGATAGAGATAGAAAAAGAGAGAATATGAATAGGGTAGAAAACATTCATCTGTAATGATCAACTCCCAAGCTTCTATAAATCTGCCTGTTTTTAACTCCATGCGTTCCTACAGTATATTTCCCCTCCCAGAGAGAGGCCTGTATTGTATTTCAAGTGCTTGTTGGCCTGAGCCTGACAGTGTGCTGTTCCACTAGTCAAGGCAGCTTACATCAATATGCTTTAGACCACATTTTAAGTTCTTATTACTCGGAAGATTGTTTTTTTTATTACGGGGCCGAGTTGAAGTGCCTAATCTACCAATAATTGGTTCTTTTTCCAGCCAAAATATGGAATTTCTTTTGAACATTATAATCCGTTGAACTGATGTTGAAGAGAGGAATATGAAAAGAAAGGGGGGGGGGGGGGGGGTCGTAAATGTCAGTGAGGGAGGGTAATTATCTCGTCATTATACTTTAAATAGCACATTAATAATCATCAGCGTCTTATCACAATCGCTGACAATTCATTAGTCATGTGGAGAAGGGCCCCTGGACTCAGTCCCCACTATTCATGACTATGAGGCAGAATAAGACCACAGTGATTTTTCTGTTAAAGATAAGAGCCAAATACGAGATCGAATGAATGATATATTCTCCAACTATACTGCCGTCTATCTTGAGGGGCACTAACATAAAGTGTGTTTAAAAGCACTCCTCCGTGGTTGACTCAACTTGATTTAAAACCCCTTTATCTTATTAAGTGTTTTGTTCACTTCTAACTACAGTAATACCCACTGTATTTCCAATCACGTATGAAATAAAGTCACACATTTTGTTTCACCAGAATTATTGAATACTTATTTTCTGATTTGCTGGAGAAGGGCGCATCACGAGGCTGTTTCTGTGGCAGCCAATTTCACACGCCCTGTCCCGTATATCCAGCGAGTCTCATTTGCTAGCTCATAACTTCAAAGACCCCGGCAGAAATTGACAAGCATGGACATTGACCTTTTTAAGCCAGTCTCCTCTCTGAAATGCCTGCCGCCCACTAACTAACGCCTCGCCCCGTAGCGTGTCGTCCTAATCTGCTCGATATCACTCCAATTTGGGACCACCTGCTGGGCCACGCTGCCTCCCCGGTCTCCCCTCCAGGCCTGATGAGGTTGGGATCCTCAAACAAAGCCAACAGGCCCTCCATGATCCCTCGCCAGTCTCTTCTCAGGTGTCCCTTGATCCCTGTGATTCACTTTGCGCTGTAATTAGGTGTCAGTGCATTCTGGACGGTGGACACACTCGCTGCCTGACTAATAATACCATTATCTCTGTTGTATAAACCAGGGTTGAATGGTTTTTTCGAGGCCTTGCATACTGTCTTGCAGCATGACCACCTTTCCAACCGAATTATGTAAATGTATTTATGTCATCTGAAAAATACGATTCTGGGTGTATGCTTCCTCTAGGACAACAATATGCATTTTCTCTCCATTATAACCTATTCACTTGTATGGCGTATACTATTAACCTGTTGACACTTTGAATTTTGTAGGCTGTCCTCAAAAGTCATTTAATTTAACTCCGTAACATGTCTGATCCATCCAGCTGGCCAATGGCATCTTATTATCCCCGTAGTTGAGGAGTAGGGGGTCAGGGAGAGCTGAGCGCAAAGACAGAAGGAATAACTGGAGCCCCGACTCGTCAGGAGACAAGGGTGTTAATTGAGTTCAAGTGTATTACAGTTACCGGAGGGCTTCCGGTGACACCGGACTGTGTGCTCTCCCGTTGCGTAAGGGATCACTGAGGCTTGATTACATGCTGCAGGCCATGTTACCCACAACCAGCTCTCAGGAGGTTTTACACTGGGCTGCCAGAGTGAAAACAGGAAGAGGACATGTTTCCCTGTTCAAAACAATGCGACCCCTCTTTGTCACATGCAACGCAGAAGCTGACTTCGCAATCCCCTAACGTCTTTGTTTGAGCGCATGCTCGCCTGAGGTATCAGAGAACACTAAACTCCTCTGATCAGTGCTGTCCAAGCCTCTAGGCCCTCCGAGCCACAGAGTGGCAGAATGCAGCGGTAGCTCGGTCGAGAACATGAAGCTCTGTGCTGAGAACAGCATAGTGGAGGCTGCACTTAGGAGCTCCCCCAAGTCAGCATGCTGAGAGCTACAATCAGAGTGTGTCTGAGGCCAGTGCGGAAAAGTCCAGAGGTCGGTAGAGGCCCGTGCCTCGACGCTCTTAGACAACGTCGATCAGAGCAGACGCCGCGTTGCATAACGTCGTTATAGTGGTGGACTACTAGCCGACGCAGGCTGTTTTCTAAAAGATAGGCAGATAAGAACGAGGGAAAGGAGTGGTGAAATAAAGAGGTCTGAGTGACATGTGTGTGTGTGTGTGTGTGTGTGTGTGTATGTGTGTGTGTGTGTGTGTAGCCAAACAGTCGAACAGAATTGTACTGAGGATTAGACAGAAGGACACAGGAAGTTATTATAACACACACTCTGCTGCTCTGAAGGCATGCAGCTATAGTAGGCTAACAGATGGCCAGTGGTTCCACTGACGTCACGGGGCAAGGCAAGCGACGGGGGAGTGGAGCAGGAGGATAGAGGGATGGAGGGGGATGAAAACTCAGACAGAAGTGAAGGACACAAAGAGGGAGAGAGAGAGAGAGAGAGAGAGAGAGAGAGACATGGCGAGGAAGAGAGGGAAAAAGCCTATTTTCATTTCATTACCAATATAACAGTGTAATACCGATCTGGAAGCTTAAAGTCAGGGGATATCCAAGGCAATCTCTCCATCTCTCCATTTCCCCAGTGGGGAAAAAGGCTACATGTTCTCTCACTCTCTCTCCATGTCATCCTCTTCTCTACCCTCCCTCATCCTTCACTCAATTCCGTCCCTATATAACTCTGCCTCTTTCACTTTTATTCCACCCTCCATCTCTTCCCGCCTCCGTCGTTCTGTCTGTTTTCGGCCCCTCCACCCCGCCCAATCCCCCACTCCACAGCCTCTCCCTGTGCATCAGCGGGCACGGCTCAGCTGCCACGGATCTAAGAGTACTGGCACACGCGGGTGCCCAGCAGTCAGTGTTTGGATTATCTCTCAGCATATAAACTATAGCCTAATTCCACTTCTCTGTAGCTAGAGAATTTCAATGTGTGTGTGTGTGTGTGTGTGTGAGTGCTGCACGTGTGTTGCTTGATGGCTAAGGGGGTAAAGGAAATGCATTTGCATGGATAGGCGGTTGCATACAACACAACAGAGAAATCGAGAATTAGGAATTTGAGTGGTCAAAGGGATGGGGGGGTCCAGTGAGCAAAAAGAATGAGGGGGGAAGTATAACTTTCAGACGCAATACAAGCCTGTTTCGACGTCAGGCTGTATAAAGCACACAACACCAGTGAACGAACGACACTTTTTAAACATACTATACAGTTGTAGATCATCGGCAATGCCACGGTATACTTCCACAGCCACTGTGATGTTGGCTAAGCTTGAGTCACAAGGCGCCTGGCATCCGTGGCCTAAGGCCAAGAGAACATGGTGCAGTGGGGGAAGGAGACAGATGTCAAGAGGCTAGAACCGTGGTCGTGGTAGATAGCGCCTGTGTTGTTCATCTGACAACGTGATGCAATTGTAGCCTGTGGACTAGAGAACGGCAAACGACACAGAACATGTGGGATCACGCGAGGAACACACCGTGAGTACACCGTCAGGTAATAACAAGCCCAGCTTCTGTTTACGGTGCCCAATCTGGTGCCCACCTAGCTGCAAACTGTGCGTTTAGGACACGTAATTACGTCGAGCTAAACATTTCAACAACCAGTTGTAAAACAGCACATTCAAATATTAGAATGTAATACGTCTAAGCTTTAAGCAGAGAGTAATTGTACCAAAGCAAAGACATAGAATAAAAAAACTCATGCATAATTGATTCATATCTACAGCGGCAGGGACAGGAAGAAGAATGTGTGGATTTTGGCAACCCGTCCATTTCCCATTCATCCTCCATGAGTGCAGATTGTCTAGTCCACTGAAAAGCCTGTGTGTGGACATTCTTTTCAGGATGTTTTTTACTGTCAAATAAGAGGTGAAGGACCCCTTCAAGAGACACTACATGATACGGAACTCTTTCAGCACGTATAGCGATGCTCAAATTGCCATAATGTTTTACAGCTTTTCTTCATCCAACTCTTTCCAAAACCAAATATAGTAATTTGTCGATCTAGTTTGTAACTGGAGGGATTTGGAAGGCACTCTCCACAAATTCGTCACTACAGGTTAGCAGGGTGAGCGAGACGAGTCAGGACGAAACCGAACAAACTACAGTGCACCTCAGGAAACCATTCAAAATCCCTGACTGAATTAAAAAGCCCTCAGTAACCTTAAGTCTCCATTTGCCATGTCTGCAGGTTCTGGATAACTGTGAACTAGCCTTGAATGTGAATGCATTCATTTATCACGCCTAGGAAGAGAACATCCCGCCCTGCGGAGTTTTGGACATTGTGTTTTTTAAAATGTAGTATATAGAGAACACAACTTTGTCTAAGAGTGTGTGTGTGTGTGTGTGTGTGTGTGTGTGTGTGTGTGTGTGTGTGTGTGTGTGTGTGTGTGTGTGTGAGAGAGTGAGAAAGAGACCTCACCGGCAGGCACACAGCATTAAATCACATTCAATTAGCTTTATAAGTGTGTGCTAATGTAACCTAATGTAACATGTTGTATTTAAAGTGAGCCAGCCTTATAAGCCTGTCCTCAAGGACATCCCCGGCATTAGAGTTACGCAACAGGCCCAGTTAAAGAGGTTAACAATCAAAAGTCATGACTCAGACATAATCATGAGCCCTTGCAAGCAGACAGGCGCGCGCACACGCACAAGCACACACACACAAACACACACACACACACACACACACACAAAACACATTGAGGAACGAAAAAAGTTTGAAATCTACTGAAACAATTTGACCTACGCTTAGCAAATGGTTACACATTCTAATCCCCCTATTTATGCATGGAAGTTATAATAAATTAGGTGGCCTTGAAAGGTTTTTCTCCAAGCAAAGAGCAACACATTGGATAGACCACTTACTGAAAGTACCTTGTAATGAACGCTGTCCTCTCTGTTCCTGCGCATCTCTCTATTTGTGTATAAGTGGACACATACAGGAACCAAACACCCAAGACGCCCTCACATATATGCCTTAACACAGCTATTCCCAGCTTTTTCAATGCAATATTAACATTTGCACAATTTTTGCCGTTACATAACCCCTGCATTAAAAGTGAACTGCTAATGTGACTGAATACTCAGCCAAAGATAGTTCTGATCAGGGTTTGAGTTATAATCTGAGCATTGTGTGGGTCTCTAACGTTAGTGGCAGAGATAAATAAATAATAGCTTAACCGGTGCACTGTATTGGCGACCCCCACATATGTATGACTTTACTGCTTTCATGGGAGCTCTGACCCCTCCTTATGGGAGCTCAGCTCCCACTGGCTCCCACATAACTCAAACCCTGGTTTTGATGTCAAGATGTTATGTTGACATTGGTGCATTTGCTGAGTCACAAAATGCTTTACGTTTTATATCTTTGAGCAAGACTCTGTATCTCCGTTGATCGTAATTTATCTATACTGTTACCATAGCCTGTTCATAGACATAGATATAGACACTGCACATATGTATATCTTTTTATATCATTTCATACTGCACTTTGTAAATTATGTTATTTAAACACTGCTAAAAGCACTTCTGGTTGAGATGCAATCTGTATTTCGTTGCTTTGTACTTGTGACATGCGCAATGACAATAAAGTTGAATCTGAATCTGAATCTGAATCTGATTATCCTACCTCTCCACATGAGCCTAACCCCCATCACCAGCTCATGTTATCTAAAATCCCACTCTTTAAGTTCCTTGACCTCTGAAGTTCAGGAAGTTCAGGACTTCTTGCTGCTGTGAGGTCTTCCACTGTGACTGCAAAGGACAACTGTCATGTCTTACACCTCTCTATATGTGTCTGAACATGGCTGGCACAGCCATCCACATGGGGGGGGGGGGGTAGAGATGGAGGCACAGAAAAGAAAAAGAGAGACCCAGAGACAGGGAGACAACCAGGGGGTTTTAAAAAAAGGGACTACATACGGGAAAAATGATAAAGACTGATTTAGAGAAACGATAACTGACAGCCACTGCGTACGCTAGGTCCCATTGTGTAACTGTTAGGGCATGTCTTGGCTGTCTGATCAATCAATAGAGGAAAATAAAGTAGCTGACTAGAGCACTACAGAAGCACTTTGGGGCAAAGGGAGTTGATTAAAAACTTTCCATTATTTGACATTTAATAGCCCTCTGTCTCTCCTCCCTCCTGCAAACTTTCTCTTGGTCTGATGGCTGAGTTCATTGACTAGCCAACTACTGTGAAATCGTCTGCAGGGCATGGTGGACAAAACATACAAAACATAGGTACACGTACCCATTATGCACATATACAAACGCACACACACACACACACACACACACACACACACACACACACACACACACACACACACACACACACACGAACACCGTGTCACAGCTGTTGGATTTCTTTTTGAACCAATGATAAATTGAATTGTTCATAGTTTAACATTAGGCTGGACACTGGATCGAGGCTCAAATAGTTTCAGAGGAGGCATGACATCATGGAAGTGACACACACAAACTGGGAAATAGGCCTAGTGGCCGTGCATATGAAAAAGATGTTCTCAAGCATACTCATCTTTCTATCAAACTCATCGCTCTTCCACATGCTCATTTCATACAGTTGAATAAATAAAGCAAAATGTCAATTGTCATAATGGATTAAGTGATTTTATAAACTCAATCAGTTGTAGTCTTGATAGTCCTAACTCCACGTCCCTCCCTTCTCTCTTGGCTCTCCCCCACATCTCATCCCCTCTTACTGCCCTAATGAAAGTGGACACCCACTTGCAACCTTTTACGCCCGATTCCGGAGTGAATAAGTCAAAGTTCTATTGAACATTTTCTTTCCAACATGGAGTGACAACAGGAAATTGATTAGCGCCGTTAACCTTCCCACCTGGACAAATTAAATCCAGACGTTTCAAAGATTAGCTGTGGCATCATGATAAAAGCATAATGCATTAAGGTTGTGGCTAATTAAAGCTAATGATGTATTGAGACCCTTTCGAATAGGAGTATCGCTAACATTAATTAACACATTTTTAACAGACTCAAGAGTCTGTTTCTAGAGCTGCGACAGAGTTCCTTTTTGTTCATTTAAAAAAAGTCTTATATTAATTGGTTTATACAGGTTTATTTTTAACAAAACAAACGCTAATTTCAAAATAAGCTCACACTGTTCTGTGCCATGCTCCATGTTTGGAGTAAGTTGTTTTAACAACAAAAATATCTGCAAATATGTAATTCATCCAAAAGGTTAGCTTTGTTTTCTTAATTTCAACATCAAGGCTATAAAATCAACAGATCTCAGAACCCAGTTATACATACATTATAGGTTTTAAAAAAATAATAATATTGAGACTCATCAAGTTATTAAAATATGTTTTATGCATTCTTAACACCTACATATTTGTATGCGTTGTTTGTTTTAAAGGGCGGCGAAATCTCCTTTGATGATGGAACAGAAAACTATATGGCACTCCAAAAGTTCAAAATTGAAAAATGAAAAACACCTGACAAAAAAACGAATGAATCTATTAATAATATGCAATATTTTATTAATAACTGCCTGAGAAATGATTATGTTGACTATAAACTGCGCTTTATGGAAGAGCAGTATATTTGGGTAGCAAACACAGCAGGTATTCCGCAACAGAACAGAATGATTTTAACTTCATCAACAGGCTTCTTTCACTGGTCCAAAGGAATTCGCATTATGAAGATCCTACCACCCTATTCCTCCTTGCTCTCAGACCTACACAAGGGCCAAGGGGTAGAGTGCTAAGAGTGTCTAGTGCTGAAGGTCAATGTTAGATTCCGTGTACAACCTCCCTTTAGGATAGGCTTCACAGCTGGCCTGATCTATAATGGAGCACGCTACTCACCGTGACCTGTGCCTCACTCTGGAAACCAGCTGCACTCACCTAGTCCAAATCTCACCTCTTTACTGTAAATATTGTTTTATAATAGTGTGTGTGTGTGTGTGTGTGTGTGTGTGTGTGTGTATAGGTATATGAACAGTATAGATATCGGTGTGTCTGAACCAATCCGAGGTCTTTTTCTACTTACACTGCACCACCAGCTCGATCAGCGCCTCGCGAGGTTTGACGTTGAAGCCGTTGTACTGGCTAGTGGCACAGCGATATGTCCCGGTCATCTCCCGGGAAACGTTGACGATGCGCAGCATGCCGTCGTAGCTCTCCGTCTCCATGGCACCATCCGGCATGGGGGCCTCCTTTTCGGCCCGGGACCACAGGATGATGGGCTTGGGTTTCCCCGACACCAGGCACTGCAGCTCCACCGTCTCCCCCTCCTGTATAACCAGAGGGGTCTTCCCCCGCGGGACGGTCAGCTCTGGGGGGACTGGCAGGACAAGAGGGGGAGGGCAGAAGGAGAGAAAGAGAAGATAAGTGAGCCAGAAAAGAGGCCACTGTCTGTCACTTCAAGAGGACCAGAGGGATTAGACCATGGGGTTGAATTGACCCTAGAGGGGCCAGGAGACAGAGAGAGATACATTTGTCATAGAGAGGACATAGAGAGGACGTGGATAACTTGGAGAGTGGGGACACAGGGTATCACAGAAGCCCAGATTATACACAGCTCGGGAATATTAGTTATTGCGAGAATTTCCACCCTTAGACTAAATGACAGAACAATAACAATTAGTCACACAAGAAATGACCAGTGTACCAATACCACAACCATTGCACAGCAGTAGCTGGGAAACAATCCTCTTGGCCCTCTTCGTACAGTCAAACATGCTGCTTAGGCTACAGTATTATAATTAATGGTACTACCAAGAAATACGTCATTGGAAAAAAAAGTGGTACTCTTTCATTGTACCACACATAACACTGGAGCCTTTGAGCTCTGAAACATATGTGGAGTAAAATATCAACGTAAGCCTCAATTTTTATATACAGTACAGTAGAAGGCTGCGCAGGAGCGAGCTCTGTATTCAATAGAAGCGTTTCCCAAACGTGTTAATTAGCCTCAAACATGCTGCGAGAGCACTGAGGGACCACAATCTAAAACGATTTTTTTATATATTTTCAACAACTTAATTTATTAAATGTGCCTGATTAGTTGTATATGTTGCTACTACTGGTGGTTACAAAAAGATTATTTGGGGAAAAAAATCCTATCTCGCTTTGGGAACAATTGTTTCATAGCTTAGTAGCTGTTGAGCAAAGCGTAGGTAGGTAACAGCTCAGATTAATCTGCTATCTGGATTCACTGCAGGAGCATTTCACATGCACTACCTCCCATTACTCACCCCCTTTACCTCCCTTTGACTCTCCCACGCTCACCTCCTCCCCTATAGACCTGCATGGCCCTTCCTGTCTCCAGCTCTTTTCACTGGTGACTCACCTCCTTTCCTCTCTAATTACCCCATAGAATCCCTTTGACTCCGGGCCCTGCCTTCAGAACAAGACCTCCGGCCAACCCTTCCTCCATCCTTTCTTCATTGCCAATCCTTCCACCCACAGACCTGCGACTACAGTCTATAATAATACATCCATTTTCTCTTTTATCCTCTGCCTTCAGGAACCACAGTAGCCCGCCAGGTTGTACCCACTGTACACTGAATAGAAGAAAAGAAATGCACTATAAAAAGAAATCCGCTAAAACTGTGGAAGGGGAGTATAGAAATACAGCAACATGCAGCTACCAGCAAGTCCCTGAGGCCAAGCAGGTTCTTTATTTAGGACAGCGGAATTCCCGCTCACCAATGGGGGGTTGAATTTCCCTGAAGGCTTGCCCATGGGCCAACACTCCAAGAGTCTAAGCCCTTCACTGCATCACAGCGTGACAAGCTAGCTGCATTCTGTGCTGGGCTTTGCTTTACAAAGCTGAAGTGAAGCTCGTTCGCGTCTGCATCGTTGGGTCTTAAACAGGAAGGGAGCAACAGAGACAAATGTAATCCTAAAATCTGACAAACCAACCAAGACAGCTAAAGAAAAAAGAAAAACGTTTCGAGAAACTTTTCGAGCCCGCCGCCAAGGCTTACACAAGTCTGTCCGACTCACCTGTGTGTGAGAGTGCTGCGTGAACAGTGTGTGACTGAGTTCTCATACATAACCACTGTACAAATGTACGGTGTGAGTGTGGATGTGTGTGTATGTGTATCCATGAGATATGAATGACAGTGTTGTGAGTGTTTGTCATAAGAGAGTGTACTCTCTGTTCCAGGTTGGTACACATTAATGTCCTCCACGTTCCCACTCTGGAGACACAATCTATTTCTGCTTCAATTGTTTATAGATCCACCACCATCTACTCGACCAAGAAGACTTAATGGAGTGTGTGTGTGTGTGTGTGTGTGTGTGTGTGTGTGTGTGTGTTTGTTTGTGTGTTTGTGTGCAGCACAGTTTTAATGGACATAAGCCATCTGACGCATGTCTCTTTTTCTTTCAAGTCTACCACTTCCATCACGTAGCCAAAACGCCCACTGGAGACAGTCTAATGACAATATCCACAACATCATTTCACTTTCATGCATCTCTCTTGTGCATAACAAACTCATTATCCCAAAACACATGATCAAAACAGAAACAGTGATTTTATTGAGTTTGAGTGTTCTTCTGCCAGCGAACTGAGTACTATGCAGAGAGCTAATTAACTAAAATAAGACAGGTGAACCTGTGCTAGCAGGCTGTTAATAATCATTAGGACAGTATTGGCTCGCTGTGAAACGTTAGCTTAACATTTACTTCAGTTGGGCTTGATTCTGGCCACACTGAAAACAATCTAGCTTCAGGCTTTTCCGCTAACATTGAAGGAGTTTTGTGCAGGTTTGTATTATAATTTTTTTGTAAATCCGATCTGTCTATCTTGTTCTAATTTTATGTCCTTGTTTCGTGTCACTAAGCTCAATCATCCAAAGTCACTTACAGAAAAGAACAGTACAGGAAGCACATACATTTCTGTTGGGAATAAAAAATACTCCATGACTTTGGCTAAATATGCACATTACTTAACCGACTGGATACAAGGTTAACACAAAGAGAAGTGTGGGAGAGGCTTATTCAAAAGACACATTCTATTACTCATCTTATTTCCATCAAGGTTACTGTCATATTGCACTGTAGGATCCATCGGTAAATCAAACCAAAGACAATTTTAAAAAGAAATGCCTAGTAAAAACTACAAAGAAAGACCAATATTTATTCTTGAATAACGGTTCCATTTGAATTAATACGAAACTGACGCGATGAGCAGGAGGGACAAGGTTAAAAATACACCATTTTAAAAAGCATGTATTGAACTAGGATACCTTTTTCTTTGGCTACGAAAACAAAAAAAGACATACTGAATATTTTCAAAAGTTTGCAATAAAAACATACTTGCATACAGAAAGAAAAGAGGACATATACTCAAAAGATTGGAAGAAAAGGCACCACGATTAACATAGAAATCCAATGAACACGGTAAAACCTCACCAGTGGTGGAGGAGATGTTCACGTCGATGCTAATCTCTGGAATGCCCCCATTCTTCAATGCCGCCACACAAGTGTAGGTGCCAAAGTCGGTGAACTTCAGGTCTATGATGTCCAGGTTGGTGGTCCCTGGAGAGGCGTCTGGGTCTGTGTGCGTGATGACCATTCGCTCAGAGCTGCGCAGCGGACGGCCGTTCTTCAGCCAGCTAAACTGCAGCTCCTCCGGCGGTGTGGCTTCCACCTGGCAGGATATCTTGACTTCTCGGCCAATCTGGATGTTGTCATCGTTGTGGTAGGGGTCGGGGGTTATCCAGAAACGGCCCTTCCTCAGTCCTGGGTGAACATAGAAACAGAAGTCATTACGCTGTAAGAAAAGGAAAATAATAATATATATATATATATATATATATATATATATATATATATACATATATATATATATATATATATATATATATATACATACATATATATATATATACATATTTTTAATGAATTTATATATATACTTCCATATTAAGTGAGTTATCTTGCATTAAAAACATCTAAGTTATTTTCAAATATTAGCAAAAAAAAAAACTTTGTACGCTAGCAATTTAACATAACTTTAGTAGTCAGGAAACAATAATATACATAGCTGCTTGTAAACAATAGATTTTAAAAACCTTCTCATTCTCTCTTGAATATAATGGCTGAACCAAAATCCCTACTTAGTGGGTTGTCCTTTTAAGATTTTGGAGACTTAAGTATTGGCTAGTCATTTTAAAGACAAACAGTATTATGGTATACTTGTTTTTGTCAACTGGTCAAGGCAATACTCCTTAGGAGTTCAACGGTTTAGAAAAGTTTAATTAATAATGTCTTTCATTGCATTTGAAAACTGCAGTGGACAGGAGCTAAAAATAGCCTCTATGGGTGAGTCAAGCATCTTATTGTCCCTGCTAATCAGGATAAAAGGAGAAATGCCTCCCAGATACTGATGATAGAAAAAAGAGAACTGACGTGGTTCCAGTGCTGGTGCTTTTGTGTTCAGGGTCAAACTAAGGCTGGAAACTTGAGCATAAAGAGAGTTAGCAAATTGCATGGTATTATATGCTGTGCTGCAATGCATTGTAAATGTGTGTGTAAGTGTGTGTGTGTTTAAAATGGTATCCATTTGTTGTTATGACCAGTGTCTTCTGTTCAAATGTTACCTAAGAGACCATTGTCAACACACCGGCAAAAACCCAAGTGTACCGATAGAAAAAGGAACAAGAGCATAGATTGAACTGTCCCAAATAATAAACTACCTAATGGCCATACAATTCTCATAAGCCTTGCACAACAAGCCTCTATAGATACTTCGTTTTCCAAGTCATGCCACCCCACTGTTACAATAACCACTGCACACGCTTCTGTAAGTTACAATGTGCGTGACTATCACTTCGGATACCTGAACACACACACACACACACACACACACACACACACACACACACACACACACACACACACACACACACACACACACACACACACACACACACACACACACACACACACACACACACACACACACACACGAGCACACTCTTTCACTCTTGAATGTGGTTGCATAACTCATTACTGTCATCTCATTTCTCTTGTGATGTGGCCTACCTGATGAGCAGCACCCACTGCAGGGATTTTACACACAGGAGACCGACGGAAAGAGGGAGGAAGAGACAGAGGGAAGACGAGAGGGAGCAAAGAATGGAAGGAGGGACGGATGGACGAGCAAGCAGTCTTAGGGGATAACCCTTGAAATAACTAATGACAAAGACTCTCCGTGGAGTTTCTCCAGGACGGACATACTCTAGAGAGGCCCTACAGTTGGCTCTGTGTAACTTCCATATTCCTCCCCGGCCTTACGTTTCTGTCCTAGGCCAACTACCTATTTCCTGCTAACAGTCACTCACCCAAATGGAAACTTACACACATCAAACACACGACACACGCTTAAAAACACACCCAGCACACACACTTGTGCTCAGTCTCTCTTTTACTCAAATATTCAAGTCATTAATGGAAATTGGATGCATTGCAGTCTTGCTAAATAATTTAGCAACACATTTTCTGATATCAAATTTACATGTTGATTTACATGTAGGCAGCAGATTTTACAGTAACAAGTTCCTTTAGGAAGTGTATGTGGGGGTTTGTGCCATTGAATGCATGTGTGTATTACTGTAGTTTGTTATCTTGTATGTGTGTTTGTGTGTCAGTATGCGTGTGTTTAGGTGTAAAAGCAACATAAATAACACCAGCGTATTTTTTGTTTCAGATTTCAGTTTGTTTCTCCTGCTCTTTGGGGCAGATATAAAACTTTCATTGACACAGTGATTGAAAACTTTAACTGACTGCTTGCTTCAGGCTAGTTCGGTGGGATGATTAAAATTTTATCTGCCCCACTCACATGAATATAGCCATTATCTGAAGAGCTTTTTGGAAAGGGTTTGGTGGGAGAGAGGGTGAGTGTGTGTGTGTGTGTGTGTGTGTGTGTGTGTGTGTGTGTGTGTGTGTGTGTGTGTGTGTGTGTGTGTGTGTGTGTGTGTGTGTGTGTGTGTGTGTGTGCGAAATCGTCCCTCAGCTCATGCTTTTCAAAGTTGCAAGGGGAGAGAGCAAGTCCTGATTTTTTTTTTTACTGATTTGCATGTTCTTAATCTCTCCAAAGCTGACACTTAGCAGGCTGTGAGGAGAGGCTTTGAACAGGCTCCACCTAAACTCGCTGCACCTCTCAGGCTGGATGCCACTGCATCGTGAGGATGCCTGTTCGATCCCACACCCATTTTTTTTTTAAAACACTGGTCTCTATCACAGCATATACGTGTCTTAACCTGTTGACCTAAAGGCTGGGGTTCCAACGCCCACCTTGAAAAGGTACAGCTTACAGTTTATACAAACAGGAAAGAGTGGTCAATTGTCGTTGGTCAAGCGGTAAGTTCATTTCTGAAAAGATGGGTTCCTTGAAACTCCTGACGGTCCAAAACCCAATCACCTTGTGCTTACTCCAGGGATTTCCCGTTTTATAATGAGGTCACCACAAGGTCATCACAGGGTCCCCATTGATCTTCCAGCTGCAATAGTGGCACCATTTGGGTGTAATAAACCCTCCCTGAAGGCGAATACCACAGAGGTCAGTATTTATCCATATAAGACATCTGACCATTGGGTTGTGTTGTCAGAAAAGCCCCTATAGTAACATCTCAAACTAGAACCCATTGGAGCAAAACTCAATGCAGACCATTCTAGGTTTAAGTTCAGTATGCAATTTTTCATATATGTAATATGTATCTCAGTATTATTTTCCTATAACAGGATTTCTGTGAATCATTTTCGTCTACAGCGAGCTGTACGTGCAATAAGGCAAATTTACTGAAATTCAAACCTAACACATAATTCTCTTACCTTACACTTTGCTCTCTGTATCATATAGAAATCTCAGGACTTGTAATGTACTAAGACATGTACTAACCCACACACACAATTACACTAATAGCACACAAAAACCTACACAGCCACACAGAGCAAACACACATGGCATTACTTAACCCCACAGACATCTACTTTCCATGACCCCCTGTCTGGTTATAATTAGGACAGTTCCTTCGATAACGGCTCCTCTCATCAATTAGCTGCCCCGGTCACACAGGAGATCCATCGATTGGGGCTTTACTGCTGAGCAAAACACTTTCCCTCTCAGTCCCACACAGACACACACATATACACAACCTCTCCACCTCTGTGCCCAGGAATGCCCATTAGAGTAAAGAATCTGTGCCGTAAACCCCCCCCCCCACCGTTCGGAAAAAAATGAAGCCGGAGAATCCATCTCAGTCAACTGCCTATTCAGTGTGCCTCATGGAAGACCCATTGAGGTGAGATGATAGGTGTAAATAAATAAAGAGGGGGTGTCCTGCTGGCAGGCTGCATGGTCAGCACACACACACACACACACACACACACACACACACACACACACACACACACCGCAAGGCCAGCCTACCTGCAACACCTCTTCCCGATCCTCGGCCCAACCCCTTGCACAGATAAATAAGTTATAAACCACAAGAGCCAGCTAATTTTACCCTGCACCGGCCACCGAAAATAACTTTATAGCCCTTCCTAAACAGTAACTGGCTGAGTAGCTTTCTCAGCCCTCTCTTCCTCTTTGTCTCCCTGGCCTCCTATGCTACGCTTTTACTGGCATGCTGTAATGTGATAGCTAAAGTGTTCTGCTGCGTCTGTGGGTTTCTTTTATTGATGATGTTGTCGGGCTGTTGTTATCTGATCATTGCTGAGGGAATACCTGCCAGGGAGGTACTAGCCCAGCGCTACATTAAGACGGGCCAGAAGGCTGACCATCACCATCAAGATGCACACGATGCACAGAGAAGAATAGTGCACAAACCTGGACAACGACACAACACAACACGCCGTTACACCACCCTACCGGCCACACACACTCACACACACTCACACACACACACACACACACACACACACACACACACACACACACACACACACACACACACACACACACACACACACACACACACACACACACACTCACTCACAACATGTAACCTTTGTAATCTTTTACCATCTCTCTATGTCTCCTTGTGAGGTGAGGATAAACTGAGACTAACCACTGGGTCCAGTGTGGACAAAGGAGTATTGGGGAGGTACAGGGGAGACAGTTAGAGAATTCACACACGGCCCGGCCTGCCTCCTCCTGACAGACTGTTTACTCACTAGTATCTACTCGCCATCACCCACTCACCACAGCCAAGAGCAAACAGATGTGACACGACGACACACGCCGACATCCTCCCGGCTCCCACACGCACAGACACGGCACACCTCTCCAGATGAGATAGCGCCATAGGGCCATGGTAGCGGCGCTGGTAAGCATCTCAAACAGTCACTAGAGGCTGAATATCTTATCTCCGCTCCGCAGTGAGCGCCTGGCCGCCCCCGCACCACACAGGGGATCAGATCCCTCCCCTTACAAACCCACACACAAACATGCGCGCTGCGCATCACAAACACACACACACACACACACACACACACACACACACACACACACACACACACAGGCGACATCCACTCCAACATCATCAAGGTTGCCCTGTGATGAACGGTGTTGTCCTTGCTATCCTTGAAACTTTCGCATCACGGGCAAACTAGTGATTAAGGAGTTGACAGGGAGACAGCTGTCAGCAGTAGTCTCAGCTGCTGCAGGACCACTCTTCGATCAAAGCAGATCCAGAAACGTTGCACTGTACAATAAATGTCTCCCCAGGTTTCAAATCCTTGCTTCCATTGGACGGAGATTAACACCAGTAATAACATCAAACATTATTGTGAAATTGTAAAAGCAGTATTCAGATCAACGACCACAATTGGGCGACCCCACGAGTATTGAGCTTTATAAAGGAACTGTACTGAAATGTGTCTTACCGGTGCCAAAGCAACGCTAAATATCCATTATCTATGCTACACCAACTCAGTTTAAAGTTGCTGGCTAAGCGTAGAAAAGTCTGAAGCCAATTTGTGGCAGAGAGACCATGGCCCATGGAACATAATGAACGTTGATCATGCTAAGCAGCAGCCAAACAGCAGAATGTAAAGCGGCGGCGCGGCTGTAATTGGACACATATGGCTGCTCCATTAGCCGACTCACAGCTCCTAATCATCTAAGAAGAAGAGACGGGGGTTAGGGAATTGTTGTACATCTTTCCCTTCTCTGTTATTACTCCCTATGTTTTGTTACGGTTCCAGTGCGTTTCCCATCGACCCATTCGACTTAAGGTCCCCGGGTTTATCTGCAAGGACGCTATTACAGAGGGGAAACATGTCGCTGAGGCCCATCATTACTCGAGGATCAATAGGAAATGTGGCTGGTCCAGGGCAGGCCATGCGTCGGCACAGCAGCGGAAAGCACTTGTGAGAGCATCCAACGGTAAGCCCTGCGTTCATTTTCTTTGATCTGCCTCATCCCTCCCCAGAGTGCTGTTATATCATACTACTGGCCTGATGATCAAGCCGATTCCCTGATTGCATACACACACACACACACACACACACACACACACACACACACACACACACACACACACACACACACACACACACACACACACACACACACACACACGAGTGCAGGGGCAGACGCACACACACTGTATCATTTGCACAATGTTCGATAATGCCCTACTCAATTTTACTCTATTAAATTTGTAACAATCCAGTTGAACTAATTTGATTCGACTTGTAATAAAAAAAAACTCATGTCTCTTTTAATCCTTACAGTATGCCTTACCTCGGACTAGTATGGTGGTGGTCTTTTTGGCAGGATTCCCTACATTGTTGCTGGCCACACAGGTGTAGACCCCGGCCTCATCTATGGACACAGCCGGCAGAGTGAGGGTGCCCCCATTGAGGACACTCTTCTTGGGCAGCTCTTCAGCGCCATTGCGTACCCAGGTGAGGGTGGGGGTGGGCTCCCCTCCGGACGTCACACAGACCAGGGTCACGGTCTCACCAGGGTTGACCACTATGGGGTCCTCCACCAAAAGCTTGATAGTGGGAGATGCTGGGGGGGAGACATAGGATTCCATATCATGAAAGGTTAAGTAGCTGGCTACCTAATTTGCTGCAAAGCTTTCAAGCAAAGTAATTAAGTACCGTTACTGGACGGAAATTTTTATAATTTCAAATCAAATCAAATAGTATTCAAATTGAAAATATTATTGTATGTATACGCACCACTCAATACAGCTCTACATTATATAAAGGTGAGCTACATAAAGATACTTAATCTTGCCTATTCTGCTGTTAGAACGCTGACATAATCAGTGCCATAGGGAGGAGGGAGAAACAGATGAAAGTGCAGTACTGTATGGAATTGTCCTTTATAATTGGTCCTACACTATGCAATGATGAGGCATCAGAGATACAAAGTGTAGTAGGGAAGGGAACGGACTTCCCACCTTCATCTAATAAATAGCATCAGTCCACAATCACGTGTGCAATTTTGTTACAGTACACAGACATGTGAATAGAACCATGGGTATAAAACTGCTCCACAAGCAGCCTACTTTATTATCAATTATTTATAATTATAATCAAATTATTTTAGATTTTTTATATTTCCATGCTAGTTTATTTGGTATTTTGGCTTCAGCTTACTGTTTTTACTGGATGTTTAGACTATAGCAAAGGAATGGCGCTTCTCACTAAGCAGCAGTTTCAAGGCTCTTGACTTTTGCTTTCTGTATTAAGCAGTAGGGTATCGGGACACCTGACATGTAGGGGTTCAATGAGACAATCAGTGGCCCTGAGAGGTGCTCGTGGGAAACCTTTGCTTGGGCTACTTTAATGAAACGGAAGCATGGCTCTGACATTTTCAATCATCAATTTTCATCAATTATTCTAATTTGAACAGCTAGAAGATATTCAGATGTTACACAATAATTAAATCATTTTAGACACTGAAAAGTACATAAACACTTGACACTCAAAAGTGATTTTTTTTTTTTTAAAAGGTATTAAAGAGGTATACCTC
Source organism: Galaxias olidus (assembly GCA_026901105.3). Classification (NCBI taxonomy): domain Eukaryota; kingdom Metazoa; phylum Chordata; class Actinopteri; order Galaxiiformes; family Galaxiidae; genus Galaxias; species Galaxias olidus. The sequence continues at coordinate 51,840 of JAPMUY010004135.1, read as the reverse complement.
TTTTATAAAAAGATGAAGATTAATAGAAAGTATTACACTCCGGTTCCTGTATTGTGAGTGAATCAACCCTGTTCACAGTACGATTGAGTCTCTTAATCAAGCACACAATCCTCTCCTCTCCCAAAATGGTATGCATCTTTATTTATACTACCGAGCACCCAATCGTCTCCTCAACCGAAAGAGAGTCTGAGTGAGTGCCTACAAAGCAATCACACAATGTCATACACCGATTTGAATAGAACAACAGCACACTCTCTGGCACCACTTTCAGCAGCTGCAGTGAAGAGCTTTTGGAAGCAGAGACACCCCCCCAACACACACACACACACACACACACACACACACACACACACACACACACACACACACACACACACACACACACACACACACACACACACACACACACACACACACACAGACACACGAGAAAGAGTGAGGATAGGAGAGAGTGAAAGAAAGGAATATGCGCCTAAGGGTTCATATTTTTTTTAAAGAGATTCTTCAAGTTTGAAGTTTGAAAGACTCTGCCACTCTTAAGCAACGTAGAGGGTGTGTATCACCGTGTCAATACAGTATGACTGCCTACTCTGCTGTTCACTATGGCGGAGTCTGCCTAAATTAAGAATGAAGGTACCTGTTCGGTTGGACAAGCTGAAGCGGACATTCTTGTCTGGAATGCCGCACACATTTCTGACTGATGCGACACAGCTGTAGTTGGCATAGTCCTGAGGTCGAAGATTCTTCAGCTTCAGGATCTTGGTCTCCCCCTGCAACTCAGATAAACATACTGTTTAATAGCCTAATAGGATTGCGATGCATAGTGTTGTGGGAAGATTGAAACAGTTGCGAGATTCAAATTACCCGTGCATGCGAAGGTTTCAAAAGTGAGCAGCGGAGGTTCTATTTATCCATCGTGATATTTGTATGTCTGACATGTCACCAACACATCAAGGCTGAGTGACAGCCTCCCTCCATGCTAATTACAGAGCCATTGGAGATTGGAGGTTTCATGCTCCTTCAAGCCCAAGCTGTTCGCACTGTCACCGAATGTCTCCAACTCAGCCTTTATGAATCAGTCACTCGTACAAACTCACTGTCAAAATGCTCTTATCTCCGCTGTCAACAGATTGGCCTCCACACAAGGGAAGACGTGATTCAATAAGATGCTTATAAAAACGGGGCCAATTTCTTTTCCTTTTTTTTTTTACAAGAAAGTAAAAAACGCAGAAGTCTTAGATTGGGAGCGGAAGAGGCTGAGATCTGATAGGGAGAGGCCACACGCTGTGAAGGGAAGGGGTAATCAGTTCGTATGCTCTCACTTTTTGATGACAACCATTTTTTAGGCTGCTTCCCTAGACCCTCGTACCGCCTGGATAAAAAGCGAGTCAACTCTTAATTAAGACTGTAAGATAACTTCGGGTCTGGGAAACCTGCCCAAAAGGTCTAAGCCGTACAGAAAATTGGTTAAGATATTCTTGGAATAGTGTCTTCCACTATATCACCTCAAAATAAACATCATCACAGTAATCCTGTAAGATGAGAGAAGGGATTTGGCACGCTGTGGCAGGGAACATGTCGTTTCATTGGCTTGGAGGCGCACTATTGGCCTTACTTGAGTGAAGAAGGGCTCGTAGATCTCCACCCCCTTGTCCAAGCCCTGGGACAGGAACTCTCGTCCTCTCCGCCAGCTGTAGCGCACCGGGGGGTTGGAGTTGGCCACGCAGCGCAGGAACACGGTCCGCTCGTAGTAAAACTGCTCCTTGGCCTCCCCGATGCTCTGGTGGACTGTTACTATGGGGTCATCCAGATCTGCAGGGCGTGGCAGGGAACGGACGGGAAAACAGGGAATGAGTGACGAGAGAGGGAGGAGAAAGGAAGTGAGTTAAAAAGAGAGAGCTGTGCCATAAGGATTAATTTGGAATTAATTGTATGAACCGTTACAAGTTGTTTCTAATTACATTTGTTTCATTATTTTTATCAAACACAGTTGGCCACATCTAAGACAGAGGCAACACGCTGTTTACAGTTTACCCATTGCCATTTTCACACTGTGCAAAGTGACACTTGTTTTTCAGTGACACCTCCGAGATGCTCAAGGAAACACTTTAATGCAATCAAGCTGCCTCGGGAAACAGTTTGCCATAAACACTTGTGTAGGTCAAAGCATGGGAGCGTAATTATGCAGGCGTCCTAATCCCCTAATTCGTTTTCTACATAGTGGAATGGATAATAATGAAGTGTGCTGGTTCAAGTGGTTAACAGCTGTTGTCCCATGCTCTTCTCCTAATCAAATCTCCCCTCTTAAGACTCATCAACACGGAGAGGGGAGGGGCCGCCATTTGCAACGCGAACTCAGTTACAATCAGCTACATCCCATCAAAGTGATCATCATGAAGATGAGGGCATGATGAATATATGCAGGATGTCATTTATGAATCCCCTAGTCAAATAAGATCACAATACATGGGATGCTTTATTAAGACAATTCAAATAGGGCTGTCCTTCTTCTTTCATATTGTTTTAAAGTATTTCTATAAAGAGACACTAATTTACATTGACTCCCTAGATCTACCAAAACCACATCAAACGCTACAGCACATACTTCAATCCATCACACATGAAGCTAAAAAGAGAGTAGTATCCTTCGCCTCAATCCATAATTGTCAATTAAAGAGCCACCCCACAACTAAGGTGCTTGGAGAACTTTCGACACTTTGAGAGTTTAAAACACTTTCAGCTTCACTGAAGAATAGAGCCACTTAGGCAGGCGCGCACACACACACACACACACACACACACACACACACACACACACACACACACACACACACACACACACACACACACACACACACACACTCTTGCTCAAATGGAAAGGGAGCTTTTAAAACTGTGATCTTTGACAAGAGCTTGATAACTAGTCAAAAGTGCTTGGCTGGAGTGCTGGGGGCTTTCATGGGGCTGCTTTAGGATGCAGACAAGCACCTTGATAAGGCCACCCACTGTACTCCAACACACTCCACTAGTCTAATCTCCATGGGCCGTCTAGACTCCACATTCATTTCCTGTCCAAACCATTACAACGTCTTTGCATTTTTTAATTATGAATAATGACTTTGGCGGCTTAGTAGAACCGTCCATCCATTCAGCCATACGTTTGCTCATTTCTCATCCATTATGTTTCTGTTTTATTTTCTGAACCTCGAATATCAAACTAGGGCATTATGCGACCGTCACCACCCAGCGGTTTAATCCCCACAGAGACTGGCAGGTTGGTATTCGAAGGGGTTCGCTTGGCACAGGTTTTTGGGACGTACGTTTGTGACATTTACACAGCTTTTTCAGTTTTCTTTTTTGGCAGATATAATTTTTCGCCGCCACGATTCACTGAGAGCTTTCCGTCAACTCATCCCGATTCCGTCTTTGATCAGATGGGACGTGTCTGCACGTTACGAGCTACGGCACCATGTCAAAGGCGTCAGCATGTTTGTGCATAGGCAAACACGTGTCCGCTCTGTCGGGCTTTGATCCCAGCGCTTAAAGTGAAGCGTGTATGTTGCCATGATGGGGGAACGTGCATATATGCTATTTACCCCCACTATTCATCTTATGTCACATGCACGTACTAATTGGGGACCTAACTCCATGGCAGAGTCAGAGGGGTGTAATCATACCTCTCATACTTCTCCCCTCTCTTTCTTTCTCTCTCGCGCTCTCGCTCTCGCTCTCTAACTCTTTCTACTGAATATCTCCCTTTTCCTCCTGTACTTCTCTTTTAAGATTCTGGCTGTAGAGCTTGAGAACATTTCTCTGTATTTAGTGTTTACCAGCTTTGGACAGTCAGTCAAGCATGCAACATTTAAAGCAAAGAAAATGTCGCCTCGGTCAAGCCATTTCTTTGGGCTAGCTTACTCGTTTCCAGAAGAAGGAGGGGGTGTTCAGTTTGCTGCGTAAGGTTTTGAGGAGACAGGCATTCTTCCAGCCTCACAGAAAAGACATACACAAATAGATCTCAGCGAAGCTTCTGACATTTATCTTCAAGTTCAAAGCACTTTTGACAGCACACACACAAAAAAATCTATTATTATAATTAATTGGCTCCTAAGGAAATATAGCATTTTACAGTGAGAAAATGTGTCTGTATTATGTAATGTATGCGAAAGTTACAGACAATATCCTTTACATTGTTTAGTACGAACACATCGTCTGACAGTCCTCACATTATCTGCTCTGATGAATTGTTTATTATTATTATTTTTGGTGTAAATGCCACGTAAAGATAGGATCAGCATGTACATAAAGCATGTCTCCTTAGCCAGCTCATAGCCCAACATTGT
>JAPMUY010004135.1:0-42500 GCA_026901105.3 Galaxias olidus | reverse complement strand
AAAACGTTTAAGAGAGATAGAGAAAAAAAGAGATATAGAGACAGAGAAAGGCGTGAGAGAGGGAGAGAGAGAGAGAGAGACAGAGAGAGAAAGGGATAAAGAGAGAGAGAGAACCAGAGAGCCCCAGCACTAGGGTTCTGCAGTGACGTGGAGCCCGGTGTGGGAAAAGACAGGCGAGCGTGCCCATTCGCTGCTCTATTTATAGCCCTCTGCCTCCACAGGCTGTCATCAGCAGCCTTGTAGCTTCGCCAGCACGCAGACTAGCCAGCCCCCAGCACACCCACACGCGCACAGCTTATAGCTTCCCTCTAGACCCACAGCCCAGGCACACACTACCACACACTACCACGCACTAACACACACACACACACACACACACACACGCACACACACAGACACACGCACACACACACACACACACACACACACACACACAGAGAGAGAGAACCCACTGCATGACCGACAGTATCAGCCTAGTCACTACTTGCACCCACCTCCATACCCACCATTTCCTTTCTCCTCTGCTCTTAGCAAAGAGGATCTAAGCTGGAGCTCACCAGTCTCCAGCCCCGTGACAGCGTGTAATTCACTGTCGACCGTTTGCCTCTAACCCCACACCCGCCACAGCAGCCCCAGCCCTCCTGTCTCAGTCTCATCCCCAGCCCTAAACACCAGACCTGGACGCAGGCCTGGGATCAGCAAGCTCAATCCCTGCCTGTAGACATATCCTTTAGTCCCCCTCCAGTCCTGGACCCAAGCCCAGACCAATCAGCCTGGGGGCCGTGCCTTGGCCTCAGCCCTTCCCCAAGCTCCACTGCCAGTCCTGTTACCATCCCTCATTGTCCCCGCATAGACCCTGGGATCCACTCTCCTTTGGTCTACAGACTGTGCCTGTGACATTGATTTACATTGTATACTTTAGCTCCTGGTTAGTGGCTGCGTCTGTGGGTGCCTCATCATGACGTATGTGGCAGGGCAAGAAGAGGAGGAGGAGGCGGAGGAGGCAGTAGATGAGAAGAGGTGTGTCCGAATGGATGTACTGTATCACTGAGGAGGAGTGATGTAACAAGCTTGTCTATCTGCCACTATTAAAAATGATGAGAAAGAGCGAGAGAGAGAGAGAGAGAGAGAGAGAGAGAGAGAGAGAGAGAGAGAGAGAGAGAGAGAGAGAGAGAGAGAGAGAGAGAGAGAGAGAGAGAGAGAGAGAGAGGGAGGGAGAGGGAGAGAGGAGAGAGAGAGAGAGAGTGCAAGAGAGAGAGAGCAAGAGAGAGAGGGAGAGCGAGAGAGAGAGAGAGAGAGAGAGAGAGAGATATAGGGAGGGAGGGAGAGGAGGAAGGAAACCAGGTAGAGAGATAGACAGAGTTTGTGAAAATGCGAGCATCAGGGAAATTAGTCAAGGAGAGGTGAAAGAGACGGAGGTAAAGTAAGGAGAAATAAACACAGTTTCCCTTTCAAAGGCCACTTGAAAGACAGTGAGTGGGATTTGTCTTAACATAGAGGCCATTACTCACCACGACAGCTAGATCAGTATCTACCACTGCTTCATAATACATCTTCATTTCCAATCATATTGTGCGGTCTTTGTTTCGTTAATTTTAGACTGGTTGGTAATGTGGTGGTGTACTGTCTAGCTGGCACACTTAAAGTACATAGTCGGAATCAAATTATTTATTGTATCCATAAAACAGGAATAAATACATGCATGTTATTGTCATTTTTTTCATCCTCTCTTACGTAATTACTCTGATTCTGGAAGGGAGAGAGGTGGGGTTCAAAGGATAATTCTTTTGGCCTTGTTGTGTGTTACCTCTGGCTCAACTCTGGGTGATTCAAACTAACAATTCTGTCAGAGGAGACGGGGCAGAGGATGCGAGGGACAACATGGGAGGAGAGAGTGAGAGGCACCAGCCGTCACTGCTGGACTCAGCCCAGTACAGCTTCCTCACACTGTCTCTCTCTCTCTCTCTCACACACACACACACACACACACACACACACACACACACACACACACACACACACACACACACACACACACACACACACACACACACAATTCCCCTAGGCTAGTACTAGAAATACAGACGCGGTTTGAAGACCAGGCAGGCCATCACCAACAGATGAAACAGCAGTGTAATGGTTTATCACAGAAACAATCCCTATTTTACGATGCCCCTACCAGCTGCTCTCATGGTATAGGTCGCAAATGGGAAAAACAAAAAGGCCGAACAACATTCAAATACTTGGTAGAACTCGACCGATTTATCGACCGGCCGATTTCATCTGCCGATATGGGCCTATCACAGATATATATCGGTATTGTTATCAGATGTTTCTATTTTGTCTTTATCCTTTATTTAACCAGGCTAGTTCCATTGAGATAGATATCTCTTTTACAATGGAGCCGTGGCCAGGAGGAAAACAGCAGCATAAAACATTAGAGCAGACGTGGGACAATAAAACAAGCAACATAATCATAAACACGATGTGCGACGACATATGCTCTTCCATTTGTAAACAATGTGTGTTCATATCGAAAATGTTATTGGCATCGGTCCCAAAATCCAGTATTAGTCAGGCTCTAAAACTTGGGTGTATGTTCTGGGATTATGGCTAAATGTATGGCTGAACTGGTAGTAGCTAAAACTAGGGTACTATGAAAAGGGAGTTGTTAGCTACAGAAGCTAAAGGAAAACAGAAATACAGTAATGCCAGTGTGCGCGTTTAGTAAAACCTGACATCTTAGGATATTCTGTAATAGTTAGAGCACATGCACCCTTCTTTCACGGTCATGCAAATAAGGATGATGCTTTTCCTTCGATACGTCGCATTAAAAACCACACTATGTACTTTACAAAAGGCTCTCTGGGGTAAATCTCAGGCATGAAAAGCCGTCTGTAGCGCAAAGTCTTCCTGGGCTGTCGGTGTGCCTATGCAGTGGGTGGCTGTTTCAGCGTGCATTTCTTCCAGTGTTAATGGCTGATTCCCTGGTGAGTATCTCTGGTGCTCTCTGGGTAGAAGAGAACATTTGATTATTTTCCCTTATGGCTGCTGTTTTATCCCCAATGGAAGATGCTCTTATCTCCCTCTGATCGCTCTCATTTGCACACACAAAGACCTTGGCGGAGGCTGCTCAATGGGACGACTAAGTGTTTACACAAAGCTGCAAAAAGAACCAAGAGTATGAGGGTGGATGGAAGGATGCTGGGCGGCTGCCTTCTGCACTGCCCGGCCTTTTGAGGAGCGGGTGCTTTGGCTGCCACAGCAAATATACTTCCAAAGGGAGGTGAGTGTCAGAACCACAGAGGGGGCTTTGCCACGGAGCCAGAACACGAGTTCTGAAAGGGTGATGGCTACACAAAGCGTGAGCCTGAGTGAGGTATCATTTGACAGCTCCCCATCGCCGCACTCAGAACAGGAAGCAGGAAGGGAAAGACGAACAACAGAAACAAAAGAAGAGGCACTGCGGATGGCGCACGATGGGAGTGGAGTCCTGATCTGGACTATGTTGTAACAACGAGGTAAGGCTGAAGCCAGGGGTCTCACCTGTGGTCTGGGGTGGCCGGTGACCAGGCACTGCAGTTCCAGAGTCTCCCCCTCTCTGATGGTGTACACACGCTCCGTGTACCGTTCCTCCTCCACGTTACATGCTTTGCCAGAGTGCACAATGCGCACTGTAGGGGGCGCTATAGAGAGAGAGAGAGAGAGAGAGAGAGAGAGAGACCGAAATTTTTAGTCCATGCTATCATAGTTTTTGTACTATTCTCACTTGTAATATCATTGCCAAAGACATGTTATAGCTCGGTTTTTGCATATGCAAAAAAAAGTGTCATAGTGGTAATAATTCATAATCATATCATCACACAAAAATAAGTAGATTATGTGTGTCCCACTTCAAATATTTAACTTCTAAATATATGAAACTGCTAAATATTACACATACAACAAAATAGGAGAGCACTGCATCAGCTTGTTCAGTCATTCCTATCTATCAGTGATCAGTACATTTATATAATATACTCAGGATACTCTTATCCCCAATATTAAAGATAAAAATAAACATCCTGCCTGCCATCCTATCTGAAGCTTTCCTTCCTTATCGTATTTGACTTTGGAGAGTGGTAGTGCACAGAAGACGGATGAGGAGGTAGGTTTCCATTATTGATTCCTACTTCGCAGTTGAAGACCTGAGCCTTTATATCTTACAATATCACAACTTCAATGATCCACTCTTATGAACGCTTCCTCCCCATGCAGCCTCAAAATTGAATATAATATTCTCACTTTCTTACTGAGGCTCAGTCTGTATGCTTATGCGCATAAAGTATAGCTAACAGTGTAGCTACATATGAATGAGAATTATAGATCATAAAAGAATAAGCTATAGATACAAACAAGATAAATTAATTGTGACAGGAAATTAAAAAAAAAACTTTGGAAATCAGTCAAAGTAGGAGGTATTTCACCCCAAACAATTAACTATTAACAAATAAACAAACATGGTTTCATGAGTTATGATAATTTAAAGCAGAAGCGTTCCAAAAATAGCTAGCAAACTAACTAAAGGTTACGGCTCCTCAGTTGGATCCCACTACAAAGGAGAGGAAGAAGAGGAGAATTGTTCCCTGTGAGCCTGATGCTACGTATCCTGGCCTACTTTCCTATCCACTCTATTTTTAGAGAACGATTCTCTCTTTTTTTTCTTCTTCCCTGATGACTCTGCTAATGTGCCACCCTGTGATGTCAGTAGTTCTGTGGCGTGCGTCTTCCGACGTGTCCCACTGGGGGATCATGATGACGGTCGCAAGTTCCCTTTGCCCAGTATGCACTTCAATGAGGGGCCACTTTCATTGGCTGAGAGAATGAGGCATATGGTTTGATGGAGACCATATGGAGGGAGAGAGACGTTGAGGGATTTAAAGAGGTGAACAAAGAAATCTGAGAGAATACAAAAGACAACAATCAGAGAGCTCTAAACATAGAACCCATATCAAACTGTTGAGAGGTCCAAAATTCTAGCAGAGGCTGGAAATTACTACAGCCACATCAGGACGTATTATCAGATGCTGCTGCAATCTTACAGATAGCCCATGATTGCCTATTCAGGGAACTATTATACTGAAGTAGGGTGCTACTGCTAGAGAAAGGAAAAATACCCTATTTGTCAGACTGAATTTTTGGAAAGTTAAATATATGACATGGACAAAAGTGCCCGGTAATACGTATCTGTATTAAAGTAGTAAATAACTTAATACCACCACTCTCTTTTCCTACATCTTTGCTTTTATTCCCCACTCACAATGGCATATCATGTTTTTTCAGGCCTCAAGTGTGCAACAAATACGTATCTAGTCTTCTTTCTTCTCAACTTGCCTGAGACGAATACACCACAACACCCCATTACACTTTTTTGCTAATGATTACCCACTAACGGCTGTCAACGGATGTAATTGAAACAATAGAGCGGCAGCAACATAATGGCTGCATTACAACACAACTGAATGCACCCAATTACATAGCAAATTCAGCCCTCCAAAATATCTCCCTGTTCATTTCCATAAATGTATAAATTCATAGCTGTCATGTCTTGTCTTGAATTGTCTATGTCATAAAGTTGACATGTGCCCCTTTGACGTCTAAGCAATTTTAGAGCAGCAATGGGAGAAGCAAACTCTAGACTAGTGCGCTCTGGGGGAGAGAAACTCACTCTGCTTTTTGGAACAGTGAAACACCATTAAGTACACAAGTACTTTCACATTACTTTTTTTTTTTTTTGGGGCAGTCTCAATACTTTTAAGGAATAATCCACCAATGGCGACCTCAGAGGAACAAGATATGCCCCCTAGCAGATGCTTAGTGAAGGTAAAACCCCCTGACACCCAATACAGCTTACATGACATTCATTTAACAATAAAATACATATTCAGGTGAAAGTTAAGCCCTACAGTAACTGGTAAAAGATCCAAACAAAGGTACAGCTAACGCTATCTACTATATTAGGACAAATCTGCAGAGTTATTTGTGGGATCACCTGGCTCTCAGAGAAGTATACAGGGGATAAACAGCAGGGTTTTATTTGAAAGTAAACAGTAATAGGACGACCAATCCAGTTCTGATTAAACATTTGAAGGTCACCCGTAAAACCTGGGAGGTCAGAAATGGAGCGTGTTCTCCTGGCCTTGGGGGTCATAACGGCTTAGAAGAGCAGCACGTATCCATTGGAACAGTTTTAATCTTTCTCCATTTTGTAACCAACAGATGTAGAGAGAAGTCTGAAACATGCAAAATAACAATATATCAAATTAAGATACTAATCGAAGTATGAAATAGTTTGGAAAAGAAGAGGTTGCAGAAAGCAATAATAAATTACAGTATCAATAGCAAAAAGCGCCATTCAAAGACAGCCTGGTTTCATTTCAGGACCGTGTTCAAGCCCGGTTAGACGGATTAATCCTCCTACTGCGCAATAACTAACATACATAGACGGAGAGGCCAGAGACCAGAGCACAGGGATAACAGCAATGATTACAGAGTGGCCCTTCACCTTATAAATCATCCAGACCGGCTACTGTACTCAGAGTACACGATAAAGGAGCAAGCAACTGATTCACAAAAAGACATGTTTGTTGCTTTTCTAAGCTCCAGTGCATCTCAATACTGTTAAGTGGCTTCCACTCCTAATCTCTCATGCACTGACACTGACAAGCAACTTTCATTATTGTTCACTGAACAGGAAAGAAGACAAGAAAAGAGAATCTGAAATGCTTTTTGCTTTAAAAAACCCTTTATTCCTTGTTCCCTGCCTTGAGGTGATAATACATTCAGTTTTCATTGTTTCTCCCCAGTGTTATAGCTACCATCATTCATTTGTTTTATTCTGGTATTTTCTGCTTTTCTTTTTTTGCATGATGTCAGTTCACCCTCGGCAGCACGACTCATAGCAGTTAGTAGATACTACAGCGTCTCCTCCTAATTCAGATGTAGTATTTATCCAACCCTGGTGCCTGATGAGACTAACCTCCTTTTTGGAAATGCTAACTATAATCACTCACCGCCACAGTAGGCTGCAGTATTACAGTAAACCATTCCCAGGTCACATAGTCAGGCAGCCTATCCTTGGACAATCCAGCTCTGACTATCCATTTAAACCAGGTATTAGACTAATCCCGTCTGTTTTTGCCCCAACATTCACTGCACAACCACTGAGAGGGGAACTCCCCTAAAGACAGAGTTTAAAGGGGAACCCCCCCATTTACTCTGCCACTGGAACCTCTAGGTAGAACACAGCCGGTTCCCCTAAACCCAGGAATTATGTCCCTCTCCCCCGCTCCTCGCAGTGTTGGAAAGCAGGGATTGATATTATATCCGCTGCCTTTTTAATTCTATAATCTCTCCCATCCCTCTAATTCTAGGAATTGTTTGGAGTAAAGCTCTCCTGTTCGTTTACACAGCACAGCAGGGTCGAACACAACAGGGCTCAGGTCCACACACACACACACACACACACACACACACACACACACACACACACACACACACACACACACACACACACACACACACACACACTCACACAATATGTGTGTGACATGTGTGTACCAGTCAGGGCAGAGTGACGGTTTTTGGTCAAGATACTGAGTCACACACACACACACACACACACACACACACACACACACACACACACACACACACACACACACACACACACACACACACACACACACACACACACACACACACACACTATTGGATTACTAAAGTGAGGATAGCAAGTCTATTGAGAGATCTGAAATCAACAAGTAGACGTCTGCATCTATAGGGAACACAATAGTAGGGTTGATCGTTAATGGACAATTTGATATAGATAATTAAATGAATTACTGTCCTTTTAAAGGATTTCTGAAGTATGAGTAATACAAAAATAATAGACTATATAGTAAACAGTGTATATATTTTTACTGGTCATTCAAATATCAAAACAGGCATCATATCACTCAGCCCTGCCTGACATGATAATAGACTGACAACAATATAATCTGAACTATATTGTGAGACGGATATCATAGGTCTTTAAGGATCCTTTAGGATATGAAAAAATATATCCAGTTTCTAAATTAAACTGTAGGCCTCAATATGCCACAAGGCGATGTGAAAAACAGAATTCCCTCACTCAGTGTTTACTCATAACAGTTGCAATTAAACATAGAGAATAAATGAAGCTAATTATGTTTTATTACACGAAGTAATTCAATGAAGCTTGTGACAAATATAAAGTTTCTGTTTCCCTTCTCACTATCTCTGAATGAGCCGCCATAGCCTATTGAACCCTCTGTAACGAGCTGAAATACGGAACGAACCAATCTGTCCAATGTTCTGTGCTGTTCTTTCTTCAGTACTGTAAGGGAATGTGTACATTAGATGTGTGTGATGTGTATGAGCGTAAGGTTATGCGTGTGTGTGTGTGTGCGTGTGTGTGTGTGTGTGTGTGTGTGTGTGTGTGTGATGCCCTCGGGAGCTCACAATGTCCAATGTTATGCTATGATAGGACACATGTGGCGGTCAAAGACGGTTAGCTGCTCTTAACACATCATCCGCTAAGTTACAGGAGACATGTATCCGGTTGGGTCTCTATCTAAGTTATACTCATCTCTTGGAAAAGCATGATCTCCCTGCGCGGAGGAGCTTCGAACCTGAATCAAGACTAAATGAAATTGAGATGCATATGAGACCATATGTAGGTTTTGGTATACAATGAGAGAGAGAGAAAGAGAGAGAGAGAAAGAGAGAGAGAGAGAGAGCGCATGTATACCGATATGTGTTTGAGAGCGGATAAGTGTGTGTGTGTGTGTGTGTGTGTGAACATGGAGGAGATGAGTCTCGACAGTGTCGTATGGTGAACGCACCGGTAATCCCTTCACAGTTTTAAGCACCGTAAGAAGATTTCTCAGAGAAAGAACGAGTGTCAGGGAAATGGGCTCTCGCTTTCCTCCACACTCCACTGGTTTAACTGTTGATTCAACACATTCTACTAATTCCATTTGTTTTGCTGGTGCTCCTGCTTAGGGAAATACAATATATTATTGGCTTACTGGGAACTCAGTGCATAAGTCATACGCCTCGATATAAAAGGATGGAATACATTACCATTCTAATTGGCTCATGATTGCATTAGCTAATGTGTATATGACCTGCCATGTACAGCCAGTGTTTTCCTGCCTCCTACAGGCTTTGGTGTTTGTGCGTGCATGTGCGTATGTAGATGTGTATCTGCCCCAGTATGACTGTATAGGCAGTGTTACTGTGTATGGAAGTATTATAATTCATCCGTTGATCTGTGTTGATTGGTGTGCAAGATCTGTGCACAAGTGGGGGCGGTTGGATAGTGATATAAAACTAATATCAAAGGTTTGCTGGCTTGCTTCGTGACAGAGCAATCTAAGAATCTTGCTCTATTCTCTTTGCAACAGAATATTCTCTGTTTTCACCCGCAGCACAGCTATAATAAATGACCACTACTCTTTTCAATAACACCCGGTCCATTGTAAGTAACAGTGCTTTGCACATATTGCCCCTGTCCCTGACTCTCCCTGACATACTATTATCGATGAAATATATAGTGGTCCTGGCTAGACCAATTCACACCGCGGTTGTTAAACTGTGGAGCACATGAAGTCATCCCAATCTCATTAGCTACACAGACCGCAACATGCAGTGCAATAAGTGAGGGAGAGATAGACACACAGAAAGAGAGAGAGAGAGAGAGAGAGAGCGAGAGAGAGAGAGAGAGAGTCACAGTAAGAGACACTCTGCCTTATTTACCCATCATGCAGCAGGGTAAAGCGGACCCAGAGAAGCGCTGAGACAGCAGAGGTGCAACCTTATTACTATTGGCCCACAGGAGAAACCAACCAACGAACAAACGTCAGCCAGATTCATCTGTGCTGGGGCTTTGCTATGTGTGTGTGTGTGTGTGTGTGTGTGTGTGTGTGTGTGTGTGTGTGTGTGTGTGTGTGTGTGTGTGTGTGTGTGAGTGTACAGTGAGTGCATTACAGTGTGAGACCAGCAGCAAGTAGGCCATATAACACAGAGTAATGAGGTGGAGAGAGAGCGAGAGACACACACACAGATTGGGGTGGGGGGTGGGGGGGGGGGGCGAGAGCTGGACAGCTGTGAAGGCAGCAGATCTCAGGAGTACCATCCAAATACTTATAGGTTTAGAGACACTCATATAGGGTTCTCTCAATAGTATGGACAATAAAAACACGTTGAATCTAGATTCTAAATTGTTATACAGCCATATATAACAAACAAACAAATGCAATTTTTGTCACTAATGTCACAAACACACTTCCCTTAATTCAGCTTGAGCCTCCAATGACCTTGGCTGGTAATTATCCTGACAACCAGGCCTTTAGATCAGCAAGGTTAGGTTCCTAGTCCCTGAACTGTCAGTTGACGGAGTATAATGCGTTTCCGTTTGGCCTCGTATGAACTGACGTTACAGTAAGTGTCGTCGCGACACCCAGGCCCTCTCTCCTCAGGCCTACAGAGAACAGCCCAGCTCTGGGCTCTGGGGGACAGCCGGACGTGGGAGGCTGGCCCAGATTTAGGTGTTGAGTGTTTAACACCATTACACAAGAGGAAGAAAGGAGTGAGTGTCTGTGTGTCTGTGTGTAGGTGTGTGTGTGTGTGTGTGTGTGTGTGTGTGTGTGTGTGTGTGTGTGTGTGTGTGTGTGTGACTCATTATCTTGACCGAAAACCGTCACTCTGCCATGACTGGTACACACATGACACACACATACAAATCAAACATCACTCGCAGCCTGTCTGTAGGTGTGTGTGTGTGTGTGTGTGTGTGTGTGTGTGTGTGTGTGTTAGAGTGTGTACATGCATATGTAATGTTTTTTTTTCTGTATTCACATTTGCACGTTTGTGCAAATCATGATGATGATGATGATGACGTTTGTGTTGAGCAGAAAGAAAGTATCGCAGTGTTCTATTTCAGGTCGGTAATCACGTTACTGCAACTGTGGGTAAAAATGGATTCCCACACAGAATAGCACCTTCATGTGCGACTCTCTTTCAGCTCTGGGCAGATGACTCACACAACCTAGACAGGAAATGCACCATCACTGTTTAAAACTACAAGCCATGGCCTAATGCACTTCAGGATAAATGTTCCATCATCAGTGGCCATTTGGCACCAACTAACCTTAGTGGTCATTAACATCAACTAATGAATTTTTTGTTGCACTGACACAACCAACAGAATGACCAAGGCCAGTATTCAAAAGACATTGTTGTTAGTGATGATGTTAATCATTTATGAAACAGCCGAGCACCACATGTGTCAACATTCTGCTGGCTGTGTCTGTTGGTTGGCATCACATCAACATCGTTAGGATTCTACCCAGCCTGAATCCCATCCAGATACAGAAGCAACAGGGGGGGCTTCCACGTACTATGAGAGAGGGGGTATTGTTTAAATGCAACATGTGATCATGGGGGAAGTGCTAATGAAATGTGGGAAAGCGGCTCAGGGTGTGGTGTGGGTTTAGAGCGAGCTAATCTCCTAATGCAGCGGGCTGCTACGGCCCATCTGAAAGGTGATGATTAGATTATAAATTCAAACAAAACACACTGTCCTCTGGACTAGTTTGCTCCTAGACACAAGTGCCTGATTGTGATGGGGGGGAAAATGTTTGGGATTATGCTCTAAATGTGTGAATGTATGTGTGCCGGTGCCTTTGTGTGTATAACCATATATATGTGTTTGTGTGTGTGTGTGTGTGTGTGTGTGTGTGTGTGTGTGCACGTGTGTGTGTATGTGTGTGTTTCTTTGAGTGCGCTGGCATGTGTGTGTTATATGATTATTCTGAAATAACCTAATGTAATTGCTGAGTTCTATACAAATGCTCTCTTTCCTTTCACACATTCTGTCATCCTTCAAAACCACATTACTGGCTACAAATCGATACATGGTGCTGGAACACTTTCTATCACCTCACCTCATCCATTATTCATCACGGTTTGGCTGAAAGTTTGAGTTGAAATTAGATGACTGGGGCTTAAACTGGGGAGGCAACATGGTTTCTGTAGTGAGAGTGATAAGTGTCGGTAGCACAGGACTTGTGTTGACACCAAAGCTTTTTAAAGGGACAGATTGGGCTTTAGATCTCAGAAGTTGGCGTAAAATCAAATTGCGGATGAATTCTACATGGCAGCTCTTTTACTAATGATTTCAAAGACAAAGAGAATAGAACCTCTCTGATGTTGGCACCTGTAAGTAGGTTGTTAAGTTTGAAGACGGTTAAGTATGAAGAAACTCAATAAAGGACCTAATCCTACTATAATAATACCTGTCTTTGTAGGGCAATTTTCTAAACAATGTTACAAAAGTGTAAACTAGCCTAATATGTCTAGGGTGAATAAAACAGGGTACAATAATGTACTTTTTACCTAAAAAATCATACTCTTTGGTTCCCCCCCACACCCCACCCCCCCTTCTCCTCCTCCTCCTCCACCACCTCCCACCCCCTTTCTTCTTTATCATCAGGCCCTAGTGAACACCTGGTATTCTAAGAGAAAAAAACACAAACAATTTAATCTGAAAGGAAAAGCTAAGAGATCAGAAACAGATGTTGTGTGTGTGTGTGCGTGCGCCTGCATGTGTGTATTTGTCTCTGTCTCTCTCTCTCTGTGTGTGTGTGTGTGTGTGTGTGTGTGTGTGTGTGTGTGTGTGTGTGTGTATGTGTGTGTGCCTGCATGCGTTTATTTGTGTGTGTGTTTGGCAGGGGGGCAGGAGCAACAGCAGAAGGGGATCAGAATTTCAATAACTTTATTTTGGAACTCTTTGCTAGGCTCACACAGTGTTTGGCACGTGTGTGTGCCCGCTTGAACATGCAGCGAGAGGGAGAGAGACAGAAATGGACTTGTAAATAAATCCACTGCAACGAGTACAACATAATACATTAGAAATGCAGGTTGCTATGATCTGAAACCCGGATACAAAACAGCTGACCCCTGATAGTGAACTTGAAAATTGAATGCTTTTACAAAGCTCTTATCGTGAGGTTGAGTGCTCTGGGACACTGAGCAATGGTAAAATAAAACATGGTCTTTCCAGACCAAGAGATACTAGTGGTTCACACCTTCGGCACCCAGTGAACACCCCAAATGAGAAGGATTTCCAATGATAGACTGACACACATGGGCATGACACACACACACCACACATAACAGTGAAACGTGAACTGAATATGTATGGAAGGCGGAATCCGAGCAAAAAAAAAAGCACAACAGTATGCGCTGAAAGTTTCTTGGCAGACTGGATTTGAGCTTTCGGTAAGTGGAGGCAAAGTGTGACTGCTAGACTTGGAGGTTGATCACTCTGCTTCAGCCTTTTAGAGTGAAGGGCTCCTGTTAACAGTGGCTCTACTCTGATTCTGCCAACACACGCAGAATGTCAAGGCGTGTTAGCAAAGGTTACAGGGGCTGTTCTGTGACTGGGACCCGGGGCTTGTTAAATCGATCCCCCCTTTGCACTACTCTTTCTAAACCCAGCGACGGACACCCACACACAGCTTGATGGCATGCTAAAAAAAATGTTTTACTGTGTGTTGGGGTAAATGCATTCACTATAAAAGGCACACTACCATATGTGAGGCTCCCCTGTCCTCCAAAGAGAATTCATAATTGACTCATGCAGTATGTAGCATAAAAAGAATGCACACTTCCAGTACATCTCTATATAGTTACAGTATACTTTTTTGTAATATGTGCTTTGGCTTGGGGGACCCTTGAACTGTGGAGTAATGGACATGCGAGAGGTTCGGACCAAACTGAATATTGTGAGTATTACAATGCACATTTCTTAATTTGTCATACATTTTCCTATTTCTATCAACCAAACTGCATCTGCAGAGCTTTCTCTCTCTCTTTACCTCCAATCACAGCTCTCCTTCTACGCCTATTCTCAACCCTCTTTCTCTAATAAAACCCCGCATTTACCTCTCTATTTCTTTCTCTATCCTTCTCTCTCTCTCTCTCTCTCTCTCTCTCTCTCTCCTGAGTGAACCTTTCTTCTGTTCCAGCCCCCCAAGCAGTCCTCTGTACTGGCGCATCACAAACGATACGCCTTCAAGTTACATAACGTACACAACCTATTTCAGGCCCATTAAATAGTGTTCCGAAAGGTAGGAAGTAAGTATATGGTCTGAACATTTCCAGTTGAGTGATCCCTTAATAATATTTACATATAAAATGGTGCCATTGTCTTAATGCTGTGCTCACATGAATCATTTCTGGCCACAGATCCAGTTCTACATTCAATGCTGCCCAAATTCAGATGGTCATTATTTATTTAGAGTTTGAACTTCCCTGCCTAATCATGAAATGCGCAGCCAGCGTTTGCATTAATGCTTAGCGAACCCAACAAATCCAGTGTACTTACATTTTCAATGTCTTCCATTATTCAAACTCCACACTACAAGTGTAATTACTAGTGCTTAGGGTATATAATGGCTGAAAGAAGAGCAATTCATTATAATTGGCCGCAATAAGACAGGTCATGCAAAAAATTAAGCCGGCACAACATGTTAGCAGGCATTAAAGCACTGCAGTAGAAGGAGACTATGGTAAACCCCAGAGCCAGAAAGGGCTTATTAAACATTAGCCCTCATGCATGGAAACTCGGTAACAGTCGACGGCACACCACCACATTGCCCCATTCATCTTTAGCGACAAAGAACCGCGGGAGCTGTGAGAGGCACAAATACAAAAAGGAGACTCAGCCACGTGGAAAATATATATTTCATAGTTATCAATTCCCCCATTCATGCATGCAATCGATGGACAGTTTGGTGAGGAGTGAACTGCCAAGGAGTGTAGGAAGACGTCATCCATTCGATAGAGCCAGGCTGAGGCTGAGAGCTTGGAGGAGCACAGCATGACTCATGTTCTCAACTTAGGAGCAACGGCAAGGACTTCTACCAAAATGGATTTACAAAGACTAAGAGATACTCCAGGCTTTTAGTTAAGTTCAGGGGAAAGTTGAGTGGAAAGTTGCCCCTGGACTAGGTTACTTTTGTGTTTGGAAGATTCAGTGATGGGTGAGCAGATAATCAATTTGAACAATGGAAGTCTTTCTGTGGCACTGCTTCAAGCGTTTCGACATGTTAATAAAGGTAAAACATGTAACATGTAAAACAGTCTTGTCAGTGTAAAGTATACCACTGCTACACTTACGTTGCAAAAGAATGCTTCAAACTCAGAATTGATTGGAATTCAAAGTGAATTGTTAAGGTGTAACTGTAACCAAACTCCTCTCTTTCAATCTGCAAGGCCCAGCCGAGTCTATCTAACCTGGGGAAAGATGCTGACGCATTGCTGAGCGGGGCTGTGATGGTGGTGAGCTAAATGCCATTAAGGCCTATCAGTGGAAGGTCAGGGCCTGTTTGGACAGAGGCGGGCGATTAGAGCCTGTATTTACTGGTCTGCACCTACGGTAGCACTCTGCCAAGGACACTAGAGCTGAGCACATTTCCATGCTTTCTCTCTCATTCTCTCGCGCTCTCTTTCCATCTCTAAATCACTCTTTTCCAATCTTTGTCAGTGCACACTCTATTATTCTCTCTCACTCTCTTTCTATTCTATTCTCACACTTTTAACTTCTATAACCCCCTAGTCTCACTACCTCTCTTCATTTAATTCCCTTCCGCTCCCATCATCGGTTGCCTCTTGACTAATTGAACTCACTCCCTAACTTTATTCTCGCTCCTCCAACTTCACAAAACCCCATAGACGGACGAGACTGGTGTCTGGGGTCAGAGAACAGAGACCTCATTACAAATTTTTCTTCTTAAATTCTGTGTGCATCTAAATCCATATTACTAATGAACTTTACAGCAAAGAGACTATAGGTGGCCCAAATATATTTTCAGTTTGTGTGTTTGTGTTTGATCGGAACACAGCATGCAACTTTATTGAAAAATCTCTCTTACAAGTGAATAATACCAAAGAGCAGTTGTTGAAGTAAATCAAAATAAAATGAAGAAAAAATAAAATGCTTCATAGCATTATCTCTGAATTACAGACCTGTTTTTTCAGAATAGGTCTCAGAAAAGCTGAATACAATCTAAAACTGCAACGGTTCACCTTCTGCCTTTAGCTTTTTTTATAATTTTTTTTATTTAAGTAGACTAAGATACAACAAAAAGAAAACCTAATGCCCAGAATGCCAATGTTGCTAGCTAAATCGTCATCACTTAAAAATGCAGTTTCTACAATGGAATTATAATAATCCCTTTAGTATCTGGGACAGCGTCTTGGTGTGCATTTGTCCTATATACATACCATCATTAACTAAATCCTCATATTTCATGAGCCGAGAAGAAAAGAACTGCCTGTTGGTTGTTTTTGTCAGAATGAACGGGTGAGGGCAATCATGAACGAAAGATTGGGTTAGTGAATGACTGCGTGTGTGTGTGTGTGTGTGTGTGTGTGTGTGTGTGTGTGTGTGTGTGTGTGTGTGTGTGTGTGTGTGTGTGTGTGTGTGTGTGTGTGCCAAACTCAATCATTGACAACCAAACGTGTATCACTATTTCGGGAGACACATCCAAATAATTGTGAAATTGTATTTGAAAACCATGCAGGAAAATCCTTTGCCACTGATTCACATTTCTCATAAACATAAGAACAACAACTTCAGCAGAATATTCAAGCTGGTCAATCAAATTTTTGTGTGCCTTCCTTCTTTTTACTTCGATTGGAAAGCATCATCTCTCTCTCTCTCTCTCTCTCTCTCTCTCTCTCTCTCTCTCTCTCTCTCTCTCTCTCTCTCTCTCTCTCTCTCTCTCTCTCTCTCTCTCTCTCTCTCTCTCTCTCTCTCTCTCTCTCTCTCTCTCTCTCTCTCTCTCTCTCTCTCTCTCTCTCTCTCTCTCTCTCTCTCTCTCTCTCTGGCCATGACCTTCATGGGGACACATGCATGCACACATACATAAGCCCACACAACACAGTTAAATTAGACGGACAAGAACAACACAAAGTCTATATATACATATTGGCTTGCACAGTTGAAAAGTTGCAAACACCAGCACACAAAATCCACTTTCCCATGATACTGTGCAACAGAAGCATCATCGATTTTCCTCTCCAGAGCCACTTAACCCTCTCAAAGCATTAGCACACATACAGTTGCCACCTGAGTCGGCCTTTGCTCTTTATCTGTCCTACATATGAATGCTCAAAAGATGCAGGCAGCGCATGATAGATACCCCCAGGGTGGATCTGTACTCTGCAATACACCCTCTGAAGATAGCAAAAGTATTCATTCAAATAGTTGCATACTCTATGTATGTACATCAGCATAATATTTCAAGATTGTCTGGCCTGGGGGGGAGTTCCAGGAGTGCATGAAATTAGGCTGTAACTGTAGAGCTTTTCCGTGTCTTTTTACAGATATTCAATGGCTCCAGTAGATTTCCTCCATTCCGTTCTAAACGTCGATTCCGAATTTTCGATCATAACGTAGAACAGAGTGCTGCATCATCTCAAGCATTTGATTTTTTACTCCTATTCAGTTTGAATGAATTCATGAAGCTTTAGCTTGCCTGAAAGCACTGGGGAACGAGAAACAGGGGTGGGGGTTGGGATATGTTTAGAGAGGTGGGCAGCGAGAGTAAAATCACCAACAGAGAAACGAAGGACAGAGGAGAAGAATCACCTTGCTGTAATGGGATTCTAAGACCTCCTTTTTCATGCTAATGTTTTGCAAAGGGCAAATATGATGGAAGGTAGCACAGGAATAGTAATGATGATACACTCTCCATCTTGTTGGATCACAACCAATGTTTTCGCGGGTACAAACAATGTTCCAGCACAACAAGACCTCCAAAATGCACTAGTGCACTAGTGAGTCTTTAGGCTTGAGTGCCTTTTGATATTTTACATTTACTGTAAAACCCGGACCTTTCATTTTAAATGAGGTTCAGCCAGGCAGATTTTTTTGACTGCCAGTACATGAGGGTCCACCTTAGCTGTGTGTATATTATAATGAAACCCTGAGAGTCGGCAAATGCCATTGGACACTCGAGAAAGTGGTAATAGCTACAGAGAACATCCAACCAAGGTAAATGAAAGCACCAACCCACTTTTCTTGTGGTGATCTGAGTAGCTCCATCTTAATTATGGCTCACTGCGACCTTTGAGGTATCACAATTCCTCTTTTGTGTACCTCTATTTGCATAATAAAGCTTATTTCATTGAACCTATTTCACTCATTAGAAGGGGCTCAGCAATGTCAACCTAGACAAAGGCAGCCATATACTGTATGTGTTAAAGGTGACCTAAAGTACAATCGGTGATATTAATAAGCCCAAAGCCAAAGAAAGCACTCCTGTCCTTCCAGCTGATCAGAGAGAGAGAGAGAGAGAGAGAGAGAGAGAGAGAGCGATCTGAGACTACCACTATTTTCCAAAGCCACTGTGCAGCCAACCACTCAATGAGAGTGCCAGCCCCACATTGCTCCCAGTAATCTACGCTGCTCCATCCTCATTATTGCTCATTAACACTTATTAACACTCGCTCCCTCTAAATCCACAGCTAATGGCTTGATAAACACAGGAACACAACACAGGGGAAAGAGAGAGCGAGCACAACTGTTTTTAAACCTGTACTTTGCCATGCAAATTCAAGATTTCTCCTTATAATAATGATATCCTGCCTACGGTAACTTGCTGGATTGTAAACTGTTGAGAAATGTAAAAGACTTCAAGTTCAACATTTAGTGAGTAAGTTAAACCATGTTACTGATTTCAATATATTTTGCTCTGCATTGTGACCATAGTTCATAATACAGTGTATATACGTATTTGTTTTTTCTTTTAAGAACTGCAGAGTACCCCAACATAGACTATTCTACTCATCTTAAAACAGGTAAAAATGCCAATAGTTAAGGAATATGATGTTTATGTTTGGTATCATTTTAATTCAGAGGTTTGGGATTATCTTATGGGATTTTTAGCAGAGTTTCTGTGGTCCAATCAGTGACCCGTTAAGCATACCTCAATCTAAGGCACCACTTTTGTATATTCTATCCATAACTCTTCCTCACTGAGACTTCCTCCTGGTAAATTGTGGTTATTCTTTTATTTGCAAATAAAGTATGCACACACAAACTGTTTCGCCTTCACGTAGATCAATTCATGACACATCTTTTGACCCAGTGGATAACTTACAGCATCTTTTCGTATCGACAGCTTGACGAGAAGAAGCCACACAGAAATGTCCCTATACCTTTTAAGTGTTATTGATTCAGGCTGTGATGACAGGTGATGCGCTTAACAAAAAAACTGGCTTCTCTGGAACGAATCCAATTTGGAAACCAGGCATGCCATAATGGTTGGTTGCCTCTGAAAGACCTTTAATATGAACAATAATAACAGGGGACAAAGACAGGCCTGCGGGACCCATTTTTATTTTTACATCCAAACACCCCCTCATGAGATCATACACAAACCAAGAGCAGCCCCCTGTATTTAATGATATCATGCAGGGCACAACCAATCTGCCAAAGCTGTGCAACAGTAACGTCCGCAGTGCAGGCAGTCACACATCTCAGCAAAATTACTTCAGTTATCAAATATTAGAGCTCCCCCCAAAACACACACACAGAACAAAGGATCCATGAAAAACTTGTGCTTCTATCTCAATGAATCTCACACTGGGACACCCAGCCGCTAACACACACACACACACACACACACACACACACACACACACACACACACACACACACACACACACACACACACACACACACATATATATATACACACACATCAGGTAGAGATATAAATAACCAGCCTCTTCCCTCCCTCTTTGGTGAGTTAGTGTATGCTAATGTAGTTGTTTATCATACGAACAGCACTCTGCATAAAACTCAACCATAATGAGGTTCAGCATTACCTGCTGGTCTCCAGATGCCAGGAATAATGATTTCTCCTCAGCAGACACTCAATGGGGGTCAGCAGGGTGTGTATGTGTGTGTCCGTGTGTTGGTGCTTGCAGGTAATGCTTTTCCGCAAAGCCCAAGACTGGGCTGGAATGAGCGAACAGCACTGATGGTCAGCTTTCCACCATGTGCCTAGTGCGTATCCTGGCAACATTACAATATCTACAAAAAACAAGGAATTACAAGTTTTCCAAAATAAGGACAATGGACCAACCTTCTCCATTTAAAAATCCCTCTAGAGGTAACACGGCGGAACACGCAAATATCCCTCATCAATGCCAGTGTTGTGTAATCGGATATGGAACGATAACCTAGAGCTCGCTGCCACAGGAACATTGTAATGTCACCATCAGCTCACACATGAACTCACCTCCCTTGCTCCAAAAGTAACTCTACAAACAAGGGATCCATCTGTGTCTCCAAGTCTGCAATGTTCTCAATGGAGAGTCAAGTCAACAAAGGATGTGTGTGTGGGTTAGTGCGAGAGTGTGTGTGTGTGTGTGTGTGTGTGTGTGTGTGTGTGTGTGTGCTTGCTTGTGTATGAGTGAGTATACATCTCTGAGGATTTGTGCTCGTTGTCATACACATCTGCTACCTGTCACCTTCGATCCAGAGCCATCCACTTGCATCCACTCTGTCAATGGCATTCCCTTAAAAGAGAACTGACTGACAATCGGGACTGCCAATCAGCGCGCACACACACACACACACACACACACACACACACACACACACACACACACACACACACACACTTCTGTGATTACACACCCCTAATGGAATAGTGTAACAACAGGCAATGCTAAGCAGTCTTCATAATTATCTGTGTAACAATTACCGGAGAGAAAATATGACATTGACGTGCAGTAAGGGGACCCGCTGTAAAGACACTGAAAAGTTGGTATAGATTGTGGTTTTAAAGCTTTTGTATTATAATGAACTTTTTCCTAAATGTTGTATATGGAAAATCAACCATGGCTGAATAGTACAGGTTTGCAAGTTCACTGTCCCAGGAAGGCACTTTATGACGTCATGTCAGCAGAACGTATTATTAATCTGGTCTCAACACACAGGAAAATGACAGCATTAACTTGCTCTCTACAAAGTTGGGTTTAAGGCATTTGCTGCTAATTACCTGTTCCGAATGCATTTGGTTTACAGTAAACCTTACAGTTGAATGTGATTCAATCGAAGAAAATCAAATTTTGACTGACGGCCCTCATTAGTGACAAAGTGGAAATTGGTTTATATGAGTGGGTGACCATGATTCAGACACTTAAAGCCAAAGACAAAATGATGGTGTATATCGTGTTATCGTGTCTGGTCCCTGGCTAAAGTGTTTGACCTGGCCTTAAAATTATTATTCTTTAACGAACAATGAACCTTCCATTCAGTGAGTGATTTTCTGAAATGTAATTGTGATAGTAAAAAACTATAAAAAAAAAACATTCAGATTTGTCCCAATACAAACAATGTATTCGAAATTACTTACTCTAATTTTCTGAAGTTTTGTATAGTAGTTGTTAAAATCAAAACACATATTGAGAATATTGAGTCTGTTTGGGTTAGTAACATTTCAGGCACTCAGGCCAAGCTAAAGCGTTTCCCAGTGGCCAGCCGACCCAGTGGAGAGCTAGCTTTACCGTTAATTGAGAGGGCTTGAGATTCTCTAATCTGCTATTGGCCTCTGCAGCACTCTGGGTGAACCAAGCTTTTAGTCTACTCTCCGTGTTGATAAAACATCCAGCTAGCCCTCTCCCTCTTCTTTACCATTACCTGCATCAAGTAACCTTACCCTTACTCTCTGTCAAAGTCTTCCTTTCTCCCATCTCTCATAACTGTCAGGATTGAGATCATTGGTAAACTTTGGAATAGCCTGGCAAACCAGTTTTTTTGGATGTGTTTGCAATCTGCGTTGTACCATTGTAATTCCGCCTGTGAGTTGGTGTCTCTTTATTTCATTTATAATTTTGCTTCTACCACTATTACTATCTCTCCTCCCTTTGCCCCCCCCCCTTTAATTTTTCCCTGACAGATGGACACCTAGGGCCAGAGTAAATCATTACACAGTCAGGTGCAGATTTAACAGGCACAAATGAGAATATAAATTCAGACTAACAGCATTCCATCAACAAACACGGTGCTCTTCCCAATTGCACATGGAGTATACAGTATAATTTCTTCAGTTATTGACTATGAACAGAACAGTAGTAGGCACATTTTGCATATTCAAAAAACACTCTCAAAGTGTTTCTCACAGTGAAGTGCTTGCTCTCATTTTTTCTAACATACAAGATCATTAAATTGCTTGTAAATTTCAGAACAATAATGGTACCATCACTGAACACACAGTTTTGTTGTTGTATTACGAGGCCTATTTTACAGCTAGCTGTTTAGAACAGTTCTAATTCATACCTCATGTAACACATGGTTATATAATTGTGCTTCACAAAAGCAGCTCTCACACCAAGATGATAATTAGGTGTAAACTAAAAGAGGAAAACAAACCAATGACCTTCACGTGGCTCGTCATGTTTGCAATTGTAATAGACATACTGTAAAACTTAGATAGACATAGACTTTGGCTCCAAGTAAAATGTTTGCCTGCTGTGGAGATTTGCCAAGATTTATGTTAACACAATGTTTGTGACTGATATTGTACATTCTGAGTATCAGTATGTACATTAACATGTATGTATGTATGTATGTCTACAAGTAGTATGTAAGCAAACCTTTTTGAATTCTCTCTTGGTATTGTTCTGTTCTTTCTTGGTCTACCAGCTGATTTGTTGGCAAGTCTGTAAGTCACCCTCCATGTCTGTCTGTCTGTCTATCTGTGAGCCATGGTATTGGTACCATGTTATGAAACCACAAAGCACACATCATTCAGCCTCATACTGAAATTGTATTCACAGCCAAACACCACTGGGTTAGCGGTTCCTTTTAGAGTGGCCAATAGAAACAGAAAATGTGAAATGTCAAATAATAGATAATAATTGTCTTAGCATTAAAGATTACCTTTCTCTGAGATGTCTGTGTTTGTAAGGGGGGCTTAAGCATAGGAGCGTAATTTTTACAATAACACAATTAAATCAATTGCAGCATAATTGTGTGTGTGTGTGTGTGGGTGTGTGTGTGTGTGTGTGTGTGTGTGTGTGTGTGTGTGTATTTGATGCTGCTGTACACCCTGCATATATGTTTTGTCCACATAACACAAAAAATAGTACAGCACTTACCACTTAGTAAGACACATAACTGTACCTGATGATCAATAAAGTATTAAACAGTGGGACATTAAATTCTCAAGCCTATTGTACTCCAGCTAGTTGCACGTATTTAGGCAAGGAAGAATGACTCTTGCAGGCAAGCAGGGAAGTAAGTGCTCCTACCACCTGCTAAAAGAGCACTGACTGAAAGAAATCCTCAGAGAGATGAACCAACCAGCTGACTGTTCTGAATCTGCTGGGACGACTTTTCTTGCAATTCTACAATTCTGAAAGAGGGAATAGTAGTTCCTTGCTACATCAGATATGGCTTTGATATTGTAGTCACGATCAAACTGGCTGAGCGGCAACCAAATCATCAGAACAAGTCAAACAATATGAGAAAGACGTGGGCGTATTTGCATCTCTGCTTCGTTCAGTCCCAGACTTCACTCTGAAGAGGAGGTCAAGTCCTCTGAGGATTCTTAAAAAGAATGGAGGGATGGATGAATAGACATCAGCACAGATAGATGGAGAAAATACACAATAATATACACACACACATGCACACGCACACGCACACGCACACACGCACGCACGCACGCACACACACACACACACACACAGGATGGATCGTTGTATGGACGGATAGATAAGGTTGCTGGTGCAGTATCAGGTGTACAAAAGGGTTAATTTGAAAGTTGAGGGTGGGCAGGACACAAGGGAGCTGCATTCTAAAATAATTCAGATATATAGAAAAGATTCTTAGGAGTAAAAATAAAGAGGGAAAACCTTTAACTGTCCACATGGGGTGTCGGGTCATAGAAACAATAGTGTTAAAAGTTTTAAAGCTCTTTACTAAACTTAAAAGGAATCATTTAAACATCAAATTAACAACATGTATATATACTGTATACACTGAAACATGAACACACACATGTTGAGAGCATTTTTAGGCCATACTTCATTCAAATCAAATCAAATTGATTTGTATAGCGCATTTAATAAACAAAAGGCAATTCAATGTGCTTCACACAAGGCAAGCAGGGAACAAAAAAGAAAAAGAAAAAGACCATCAAAATAAATAACAATTATTTTAATTGAGAGAAACAAAATTGCAAAGAAAAAACAGATGTGCCAAACGAAAAAGAGAACATATAGGTTTTTAGTCTGGATTTAAAAGTAGTCAGGCTAGGAGCAAGTCTCAGATCTTACGGAAGTTAGTTAAAACTATTTGTTGAATAGTATTAGTACCTGAACGCTAATTCACCTTTTTTGGTTTTTATCCTGGGGACGGTTAGCAGGCCTGTTCAAGATGACCTGGGGGGTCTGGGAGGTTTATATTGATATGGCCCCAGATTATTTAGTGACTTGTAGGTGAGCAACAGTATTTTAAAATCAACTCTCTGACACATGGGGAACCAGTGTAGTGATTTGATAATTGGTGTAATATGATCATATTTTTTGGTCTTTGTTAAAAGTCTAGCTGCAGCATCCTGAACAAGCTGCAGTCGTCCAAGCGTTTCTTTTTTGGGAATACCTGAGAGACGCCCATTACAGTAGTCCAGGCTAGTAAATGCATGAATAAGTATTTTTGGGATATGAGGCGATATAGTATGCTGATTTTATTACCGAGTTGACATGGCTATTGAAATTTAGATCTGATTCAATGATGACACCAAGATTCCTAGCTTGGTCCTTAGTTTTGAGAGACATGGACTCTCACAAAAAGTAAGGTGTGTGCTTACTTTTAGCCTTTCCTCTTTAGCACTAAAGATAATTAGCCAAGTGTTTTCCTTTTTTAGCTGAACGAAATGCTGGCACATCCAGTCACCGACTTGCTCAATGCTCTGACAGAGTGATTTTATACCCCGGTGGTCATTTGGTGAAAAGGCTATGTATAATTGGGTGTCATCTGCATAACTGTGGTAGGCGACATTGTTACTTCGCATAATTTGACCTAACGGGAGCATGTAAAGATTGAATAGTGAAGGCCCCAAAATTTACCCCTGAGGGACTCCGCATGTCATCTTAGTTAGCTCAGAAACATAGTTGCCAATGGACACAAAGTAGTCTCCATTTCCTAGATATGACTTAAACCAGTTTAAGACCCTTTCTGATAGTCCAGCCCACCTTTCTGATCTTTCTAGTAGTATTTTATGGTCAACAGTATCAAAAGCTGCGCAAAGATCCAATAACACCAAGATGGAAATCTTACCCGAGTCATTGTTAAGACGGATGTCATTTAAAACTTTAATAAGAGCGGTTTCAGTGCTATGAAGTGGTTGAAATGAAGGTGTCATAGCAGCCAGTGATGACTAAGAAATCATTTAGTTGTTCTAAAACAACTTTCTCAATGATTTTACTTATAAAGGGCAGGTTAGAAATATGTCTGTAGTTGCTAATTATTGAAGCATCAAGGCTCCACTTTTTCAATAGAGGTTTAATAACTGCAGTTGTCAGGGACTTTGGGAAGATGCCATATTTGAGGGAGCATTTAACTATTTGCAGTAAGTCAGGCACTCAAATACATGTTTAAAGAAGCTTGTGGGAAGAGTATCCTGACAACACGAGGACAATTTATGATGTCTGATTGTTTCTTCAAGAGTATTGTAGTCAATGCTTCTAAAGTGTGATTTCTTTGCCACATTACTTTCGTTTAAAATTTGTGGGGATGTAAAATGTTTTGTTTACGGTAATACGCCGTTCTGGGAAATTGAACGTAATGATAGATTTTCTAACGGAGTCAATTTTATATATAAAAAGGAAGCAAACTCATTGCCTCTTTGAGCAGAA
Source organism: Galaxias olidus (assembly GCA_026901105.3). Lineage (NCBI taxonomy): Eukaryota > Metazoa > Chordata > Actinopteri > Galaxiiformes > Galaxiidae > Galaxias > Galaxias olidus. The sequence goes on along the minus strand of JAPMUY010004135.1, from coordinate 16,487 downwards.
CAAAATTCACGGTGTATTTCAGTCGGGGGGGGGGGGGGGGGGGGTCAGCTTCTTGACAGTTGCAAAGGTCAAGGTTCGAGCAGTATTTCAATTATTGCTATTGATGCTTGAGAAAAAAGATGAATTAAATGCTGAAGTGCTATACGTCATGTTAGCATGTTATACAAGAGTCAAGGGAAATGCCATTGCTTTAGGCTTGTATACTTGACCTTTGTAAGTGTACTATAGGACTGTAAGACCGGACCCCTCAGGCTAGGTTTTGGCTTCAAACACCAGCCAAAACACCTTGAGGACAGTTTCTACACCTTTAAAAAAAACTCTCCACAAGCCAAAGACTCAGGGTGGTCAGGTGTCTGACAGTAAGTCTAACCGATGATCAAGAATTCATAATAACCTGGATCACAAAAAGGATATTGTGATCAATAATTAATAATAACCTGGATCATAAAAATTATTCTAGATATTTTTCTTTTGCCATTTAAATACTTAATATATTTAAATATATGAGACATTAAAGGCCCAACTATCAACCTTGTCCAACCCTGTGCAATGTTTGAACTATATTAAGTCTGAAGTAGACTTAGCCTACAAGCAACAAGAAGTTTTAATCGACCTAAAAGACAGGGAGGTCATAGTTACTAAACCTCATGTTGTATGCTGTACTTTTCTTAATCTACTTGTGAACATCTGGAATATAAGATTTACAGTTATGTCACACACTCAATTCATTTATAATCTTTCCCATGTAAGATTCCAGGTATAATCTGTCCTTAAAGCATTACCCATTTGACATCAGATGCTCTAGAGGCATTTCAGAATAGACCATTGGAACAAAATCATAACAATGTAAGCATGTAGCCTACTGTACAGCTAGAGACAATACTTCATATATTAGGCTACTATGTCTAATTACATCTAGTACATGTGGCTCTGTATATAGAAAATGTTTTAAAGTGTTGCAAATGTTTAAAGAGGACATGTTACGTGTGAATATGATACCACAGAGATATATCAAAATTAGAAGGAATTGCAAGGATTTATTAGGAAGTGTGTTTATGGGCATGGAGTGACTTTTGTGCAGTTGCTCATAGCATGCTATACTCACTTTCTTCGATTTTACAGTTTGGATTGACTATACATAGGCTACTCCACTACACTACACTACACATTTCTGTTTAAGCATGACCCTGAGTACAGTGAGTAGTGAAGTCCCAGTGAGGAGAACATCCACCAGAGATGGATGCAACAGCAATACATAGCTGTAAAACAGGTTATCTTGATTTATAAGTGAGAGTAGATTATTTAACATTGTACAATTGATCACCTTTAGCTGGCTCAAACACAATATTGTTCTGATTTGAGATGTAGAATCACCCATATCCAAGTGAGTCTGTATTACATCTTGTTAATTCTGTTTAAAATAACACAAAAAGCCAATTACCCTAGTAAAACTAATTACATATTTTAATAATCATAAATAACCTACTTTATGGTCACTTATGATAGAGCAAATCCCATAGACCTTAAACCTTTCACCTTGTTGGATTTCAGTCTAATTGCAAATAACTTTGATCAATATCATGTCGGCTTATTTAGAAGTGTAAAAGTTGGTGACTGGGGCCCACATGTTGCTGTTGTCTGGGCCTGTGGTAGCAAACTTTGAGGACTAGTCGTCTCAACCACTTTAACGCAAGACCGCTCAAGCGTGATGGATGTGGTGGAATGTAATTTGCGCTATGGTGTTAGGCATGCCACAAAAGGGACAACATGTAATATAAAAAATAGAACATTTCAGTATGGCAATTCACAGTATGGCAATTCACAAAAATATTGTTAGCAAGAGGAAGCTGTGGGGACTATCCAATAGCAAATCTTTACTAGCCTACCTGTTGTGCGATGTCGCAGGCCTCGATGGGCTACAACCTTATATTATTTGGTCCGGATAGACTATTAACTTGTGAAGCTTGTGTCTAAGGTGGATTGTTGACTGGCAAACCACTAGCCTACCACAAGGTCAAGGTAGATTTTGCAGCATGCTTTTAAAAGAAGGGGGGTGTTAACTTACCATATACTCCTTGGCAATGGACGCCCTCCAAAAAGACGTGGAACAGCCACAAGAGAGCAAATATTAAACCCATCTTCACGTAGATGTCATCGTTATCCAACTGGACAGTGTCAGGTGTTCCCGAGGCAAGATGTTTGCCTAAACTCAGCTGCTGTCGAGTTCGACTATTTTGGACGAATCCTATGCATTGCCCGGTGATCACCGATTCTCGTTTGAAGCACGGTCAAAACAATACGCTTCTGTCCATTTTTCAATCGGACGATATTTATTCACAGTGATAAGTTACATGTAAGTGATGGCTTAGCTGTCAAATCACCCGTCGAAGCATAATCATGACCAAGCAGGTGTCTCAAGAGGGTCTCCTTGATAGTGACATTGTAAAAGAAGGGAACGCAAGGCGTAAAATTATGTCGAAATTCGCTGTCCGGTAATATTTACGCATATCATCTGGCGCTATGCCAATACCAAGGGATTCCATGGCTAATGCGTTGAGAAATACATAGTTATATCCACTTGTAGTTACCTTTTCGGTCCTTCATAAGCAGCATGTCACAGTAAGCCGGGAGGCGAGTATGGTGAGAGGCGCTCCGTGATGCTGAGCCGCCGAATGTGATGCGTCCTTCTCTCTTTTATGGTCAACCGGCAAATGACTACCGGTTTTTAAAAATGCATTCGATTAGAACTCTTAGAATGAAGAGAGCACAAGCTGGACTTTTCATAAACCTTGCAGTATGTGGGTGTTTAATCCCAAATTTGATCGAGCAGTAGGATGTGCTCAGTGATGGTCAAGTCACTTTCACTGCGCGCTATGTGCTGCGCTGGAACGGCGCCGCGCCGATCCCCCGCTTCCTCGTCGACGTCAAGTACGTGACTCCTCAATTCTCATTTGTATGAGAGGCACTCACGCACTGAAAAACCAACCATGAGAACTTAGGATCTGTGAGCAATTGTTTTTACTAGAGGACTACTGAGAAGCACGTTTCGGCATAACATTTAACAAGCTTAAAGACAATATTAAGGTATAGTGTATGACGCATTAGGCTGGAATCTGTTCGCTGCAGTCATAGTTCAAATGAGCATTTGCCTAATGTGGTAGATTAAGTTGGGCATGTCATTTAACCCCAGCTGTGTAGCCCTGCAGTATAGTTTTTTTTTACTTGCTTTTCACCATGCCTCCTCTAATTTATAAACTGCTCAGTAGGCGAAACCCCTAATAAACTGGATAGAATATAATAGAACCTGAGCCCTAACCCTGTCAATATGCCACAGATAAGTTTGTTTTAGACTAATCTTTTCATTGCTCTGTTGTTTAAAGCCATACCATCTAAGCCTAATTTGTCACAGCAAAGCAGCAATTAACACTTACAAACAAAGATGTCCATTAAGTACTGCACTATTGGGGTTAGATTTTCAAAATTGTCAAGGTATGCTGAAAACAATGTACAGCCTTTAGCTGACTTTTTACTGTACTTATACACATCTGTTACTTTGCATAGAGGCTGCAACTGAAACCCAGTAAAACTGAGTTGCCAGAGTGCCCTCTTCTGGAGATAAGAGAAAGACTCGGCACAAGGCTACACATACTGTTGACAATTTAGTAACCTATGCGGGGGTAATAAATTGTTGTTTCATGCTAATCAATTGTATAATGGGGACAGGCATACGGCAGTGTATCATCTTAAAATCTTGTAAAGACAATGTTGAAAAAGAGAAGCCTGTTTTGCGGTATGGCGTCACATCAGTAGTCAATATCACATCATTTGGCAAACATTTAAACACTGATGTATGTCATGTAGAAATGAATAAGTACAATATGTTGACACATTTTGACACAACCTACCAAAACCATTGGAATGTGCATGTAATCATATAAGCACTGTAGTCACCAATAGCATTTATTGTGATAGAAAATACTCAAAACGTAGCAGACAAGTTCTAGGTTAAAGGAGACAGTTCAGGGTTCTTCTGCTGACTTTCTTGTGCCTGTGGCGATAACAGTTGCACACCTCAGAAGACAGTTGGAAAGCTGCAGTTTTATGATAATCTGGAGACTTGCACCTGGTGATAAATTAATAAAGATATGGAGCTTGTGAATCCAGAGAGGAACCTTCATTTGTCCTTATCGAGGTTGTATTTCATGAAGTTGCTGCCTCTGTTCAGTTATTCCATTTCTCTTTACCTTGCAATCTCTCACCTTGAGAAACGTTGCCCCATCTGAACCATTCCAAGTGTGGTGTGTATCTGCTTGGAAGCAGTCCAAACTCTTACATATTCATACAGTTTCAAAGAGTGAGTGGCTCAGGGCACACGTAGGGGGAGGGGTGTGTGTCTACGCACAGTTATGTGTCCTCAAACACTTTTGGGATTTTGTTCATTTGTTCACTTATAGTTAGATGTGCTTACAACTCCGAGCATCACCAATATTCTCATCTTTTGAGAGGGCTCTGCTCAGTAAGGTACAGTCTTCTACTCTATTTAGCATAGCGACTTCTACTCTTTTTAGTTTTGTCAGAGGTCACTTACAAAACACATGTTTCTGTGGAGATCAATACTCTTTCAGCTTGTGGTTTTTTAGTTTCCAGATCAGATGTCAATTATGGTGGCTTATGCTCTCTTAAGATATAATGGGTTTGTTTTTCACATTACCATTTCTATTGCATAGTAATAATACTCACACAACAATGGTATGGTTTGAATGAACAGTAGGCATATTTGGGCCTGTACAGTATGTTCTTTACTCCTCTTCAGCCTACAGTTCAGTCTCCATTTGAACTTGTGATTGGCTATTGAACATGATTCTGATATTTACAATCAGTGAAGATGCTTGAAATCCAAGTGCTTGGAAATCTTAGAGTCTGCATGCCTAGTTAGTGTGGTAGCTCTAGTCCAAGCACAACATAAGCAAGGATTTTGTTACTGTTATAGTCACTTATTGTATATGGTTCGATTTGATTAATACAATGGGGAATACATTTCACCAAATACCATGAATGTTATTGCTACATTTCTATGCTGTAAAATTTGAATCCTGAAGCGTTGCACCTTTTACTGGTCTGTTAAAAATTTATAATTTTAGGTTTGAGAAAGGAACAAAATTCTTTCTCGTATCTTTTACCATTTTTGGTGATGAAGGCCTGGAGGCCTGTTGACGGAGTCGCTGCAGCAATTAGTAATGTAGCGGCTTTGGTGGTGAGGAGATAAGTGATGCAGGTTTTACCCCTGGGTTTAAATGGGGAAGGAAAGGAGGGTGGTAAAATGAGAAAGAGAGAAGGAGAGGGCAAGAGGCATGCAGAGAAGAGAAAAGGGAAATGGTTGTGAATTTGTGTGTATGTCACCTTCTCAATATGTTGTGCATGTGTGTGTATGTGAGTATGCGTTTGTGATTATGTGGGTTGTAATGAGAGAGAAGGACACAAGGAAAGGCATGTTCTAAATGTCCTGCTTTGGGAAATAATAGAGGAATACTGGTCGCATGCCTAATTTGACTTTTCATTCTTTATTGTTCCAGCATGGCTATGTTTTATGAAACACACAGGAGAGTAATGTAAATGCTAATGTAAATTGTGGATGTCTCTGCATGACTTTTTAAAACATTCCTATAGCAGCCGTGCCCCATAAGTTCACATGACCTGAAATGGCTCGAGGACTCAATGAGAAAGAGAGAGAGAGAGAGAGGGAGAGGGAGAGAGACTGGGTGCCAAATTAGTCATTGGCTTCCTCTTGGTGTCCTTGCGATCACTGACAGGAATTGCTGTGACTTTGTTAATGTGAGGACACCACCAATTAGCTGTACGCTTTTGACACATTGAAAGTTGAGCCAAGCGCATGTTTAAAGGTCACTTCACATTTGCAAACAGTCTTCTAAAAAGCAAGGGCAAGCAAGCACGCAGAGGTGAAATAAAATAGCAGAAAAACGGCTCATACATTTTAGTCCTCTCAACTGTGAAACTAACACACCTAAACATCCAAATATCTACAAAGAGATTGGTTTGAAACAAAAGCATCCAGAGCACTTGTCTAGTAAAGTAGCAGATGCCTAGACACTCCTCACAGGCACACACATACACACATAAAGACCTGCTGATCTCAAGCACCAAGCCCCTGGCGAGAGGCTGTCCCTTCACTCCCCATTTCTCCTCTGGGAAGTCTAATTGTACCTCCAGCACTAATTTGCGTCACCTCCAAGACAGAATGTCAATTCCTACCTCCTACTAATTAATCAATGATGCCACTGGCCATACACAATGCACAGCGTGCCATCGACTATGCTTTGCTGTACTCCTGAGTTAAAAGTGGTTTTGTAGAACAATATGAAATTGCACATCCAGTAGAGAACTTGTGGTATTGATAAGTGAACTAAAAGGGTGTCTGTTAACATTTGAAATATCACCAGTTACCATTATTTACTGTCAGTGTTTGTCCATTTTGAAACGTCATATTTAGATTTTTCAAGATTTTGAAGAAGAGGAGTGGTGGAATCAGGTTGATATGTTCAAGGACTTAGGAGGTAGTATTCTCTCTTTGGAAAATGTCTATAGCAAATTCCTGTTGCATTCAGCATAAACATTGGTCAAATTATCTTTTCTGAATATGAATTAAGGTGGGCACATTGGACATTTAATGTCTTTTTAGAAGAACATGTTAACAAGTTAAAGGCTCAGTAGGCAAGTCTAGGAAATTGGGCAAAAATGAGCATGAATTTGAATCACAGCAACCCAAAAAGCCAAGCATCAGTCTCTGATCCCTCCTATCCCTCTCCTGAGCTCCATCCCTTCAAATGGTGTTTACACCTGCCTGCACGCTCCCTGACTTGTGTGAGCTTGGGCAAGGCACAAGGTTCGCAAGGTCAAAATGCTCCGATGCTTTAACCAGGAGTGTGCATGCAAGGTGATTGACAGGCAGGTAGCCAGCCGCGCCTCCTTGCAACAACTGTCCTGATTGGTTAGTGATCGCTGGGCTTCCCAAAATATTTGAGAGGCTGGATAGACAGCGCATCTACGCTCAGATCATTTGATGTATTGATATCTGCTAGGAGGTAGGCAATAAATATAAGCATTTAAAAAAAAAAAAAAATTCTGACTGCACCTTTAACAGAGATTTTGTTTCCTAAGAAAAAGCTAGGTAAAAATATAAAGAGTTTTAGTGTTGTAGAATCAATTTCACACCCAGAGTGGATCTAGTCACTGCTTGAGAGAAAACCAGATGACTCTCCACCCCATTAGAACACTTTAATAGGTTTTGAGGGCGATTTCTCAGTAAAAAAAAAGGTGTGAGGAAGGTAGTGTAATTTGAAATCATTGAATGATATTATACAATTGACAATAGTTGCATTAGATGTATATATTTATATAAGTCAATCAATTTAGACATTTTTTCTATTCAATTACTTTGCTATAAAATTTGTTTTTCACTTTCTATTCATTAGATCTCCGTCTCTAGATTTATACACATCTTACAAAAAAAGTGAAATAGCCCTTTCTAAGGAAAATTCCTAAAAAACAGATTTGCAAGAATTATGCGTTTCACAGTTAATATCCAATGCTAGAGGCAGCATTGTGCACAAACGGATTTTTAAAAAACAACAACAACGATGCTTCAAGGCAGTAAATACCCATTTTCATATTTCCAAGCATGTTAAATTTTTTTGTCAAATTGTATTATTATTTGGATTTGAAGTAATGACTATAAATGTACTAATGCTTTACAAAAAAGTAATGAGATCTGTGAAGACGCCATGTGTATCACAGAAATCGAAGTCATCAGCAATGCAAAGTTGATGCAACCAATCTTTTTTTTTTCTTATCCTGGCTATTGGGAGAGAGTGAAAAATATTGAATCACCCCAAGATGACAAATGAGTCTGCACAGTAACGCTGTTCCCTTCACAGGCTAGTGGTACATAAATAGATACCTGGAAGATTCATGTTCTGGCCCAAATAGAGAAATAATCCACTTTGTGATTACCACAGTGTCATTTAAATATATGACTGAACCGCAGGCAGGGCAATGTTGTGCATCACAGGAAAAAAAATATGTTGTGTGAAATGTCAAAGGGAAGAGTAATGCTGTCAGGTTGGATGCGGGGACAGATACATAGCGTAGTGTACATAGCATCAGGATGAGCGGGCCAAAGTCTTTGATATATGTTGGCACCTCTGATGTTTTTTTAAAAACTATATGGATTTTAATAGGATAAATAAGAGCAATGAAAGCACAACAAGTGTAATAAAAAAAAATGCTAGCACATAAGTAGTTAAATAATTTCAATGAAAAGTTTAAAGATAAGAACAATTTCTGTCCAAACCGGTATGCCATACATTAGAGTATAGCAAAGAAGAATGGGGAGATAAGCGTACATTAGAATAAGTAAAGATTAGAACAGTTTTGAGATCTGATCTATCATATTTTGAAATTTTTTTGACAATTACATGCAATGTGGCAGTTGACGAGAAGCTAGGTCCACTGGTTGAAAAATGTAAGGGTAGACAATGTAAACCACAACCTCCTAAATGTGTCTGCGCTCCCCTGATATCTTTAGTTCTCCTGTCATTTGAAGTACAGAGTGCTGTAGAGTTCAGGTGTTTCTAATTGCAGCAGAGTCACAAGAGGAGGACCAGAGCAGGCTATGAATCAACAGGATTAAAACAAGTAGACAAAGAGAAAGGAAAGGTAAATTATGAGAAGAGGGAAAGGAGGTGTTGAGAGAAAGTATGACAGCATAAATAGAGTATTTAGTATCTTTATTCCTAAAGATGATGCTGAAATGCCTTTTAAAAAAAGACTACATGGTGAGAGAACATGGTGTTGAATTATATGCACCACCCTTAGTGATAAGAATTCTACTTTTTTCTGAATTCCATTGCACATTACAGAACTGATTACAAAACCTCAAATTCAATTGAACTGTGGCATGAGTCACTCCAGATCGAAATGTTAGGAAGTCAATTTTAGATCAATTGAGTCTGAAATGTTTGAATGAAAAGATCATAATAGTAACACTGTCTATGTCTATCTGTCCACAAATTCTATCTTTGCTGCTAATTATGTCATTTGTTTGGTTCCGTTGGAATCAGACACTTCAAAATGTCCTCCTATATAGAATTGGCTAGATAAACATTGAATCGTGTTCTGTTCCAGAGAACAGTTCCAAAATCGCAACGTTTTTCCAAGACGGGACAGAAAGAAACATAAACATAAACAACGATTAAAGAAAAAAGGGAGGTAGAGAAAGATCGAGCAAGAGAGAGAGAGAGAGAGAGAGAGAGAGAGAGAGAGAGAGAGAGAGAGAGAAAGAGAGAGAGAGAGAGAGAGAGAGAGAGAGAGAGAGAGAGAGAGAATTTCTGCCAAATATTTCCATTTGGGAAAACATTTCTTTACGCATTATCTTTTTTTTGGGCATCCATGACCACTTTAAGAGATATTTCATATGAAAAGAGTAAAGGAAGGTTTGAAAAACATTTTAAAAAGATTTTAACATTTGAAGGTAGTTATTTAAACTGTCTCATACAAATCTCAAACAGAATATTTTTGCCTGTCTGTAAAAAAACAGAGGGCTCCTTACTGACTAAGGGGTACAATCTGCTTGTTCCTTTTTGCCATATAATAGGTTGCTTGCTACAGTTTTCAATACTTATTGTATAAGCACAAAAATGTTTCCATTGGCCCACTACATATTGTATGTATTATTTTGCTCTCTCTATTTTTTTGTTTCACACTGAGGAATGAACACTGGAATTGTTGTCAGCTGTGTGTGGACCACAGGCTAATAAAAGGCTGGATCAGCAGAAGGCAGAGTTTGCGTTTGGGTCCCCGAGGGAGCTATGGAGAGGGAGGTGGAGAAGAAAACTTAAAGCCAACAAAGACTCAGCATCTTGTTATAACAAACGAAAATTGCTGCATCCACAGTCCAGAAATCAACTCTTCTGAGACAAGATTAATGGAAAACATTGTAAATTATTTACTTATTTGCAGCCTTATGATGTCAGAGGGATTTGGTTTTATAAGAAAAAGGTTTGTTGTTCTAAATCAAATGACACAGTACTTGAACAGAGAAATCTGTAGTATGTATACCAATTTATAATTAGAGCAAAAACAACTACAGTATTGCCATTTCTTTTGTTAGCTTATCAGTAATTTGAGTTGTTGTTTTAGTTAGTGAGGATGCAACATGTGTAAATAACACATTGTTTCTATCACTTTCCTTGTTTAAAAATGCATGCAATTATTTTACCTATTGTTATTTATTTCACTGTGAAGCAAATTTAATTGCAAAAAAGTTTCAAATAAACTTTGATTGAAGGTTTTAGGCATCCTAAAAGAGAAAATCTCTGTCTGCTTAATGAAACATGCAATATAAGTCTACAAATTGAAAATGTTAATTTAGACAAGAGAATGGACTTTCTTTTATCTATTCTTCTCACAGCAGGGGACTGATTCTTTTAGATTATGTCTCTTGTTTCTCCTCCAATAGAACAATTAGCCATTCATTGCTGTGACTAGTGAGAATCCATGTACAGCTTGGAAGACCTGCCGGTTGTGTTTAGTTGGAAATAAAATTAAAATCTTTGCATTGCATTTCCCGGACCCGAAGCAACAAGATCCCACTTTTCATTCTGTTTCTCTAATTTTCTATTTATTTTCTAAGTAAATCCCACAGAGAAAGCAGCCCTAATCAAGACTCACTGTTGTTCAAAAAAGGTTATGTTCATTAGTTTGCCAAGAGCCACTTGTTGTTCTTGCAATGTCCAACAGAGCCTGGCCTGTAATGTGTAATAAGACATTTGTCTCAAGAAAATGGTTAAAAAAACAAATAGCTTAGTTCTACTGATTAAATTTTCTGGCTTTTACTTGAAAAGCTTAGTGTTGAGTAGGTTTAATCAGACAGAATAGTGTCAGTAGGGAACAAACGTATACTTTTTGCTTATTCCAAAATTGGTTTGAACATCAATTGCTTCTCCAGACCTATCTTGGTTGAACTGAATGATTGTGAAATTCCACATTCAGTTAAAACTAATAGCGTCTAAAAAGTTTTCTTTTTTCTCTTTTAAAAAATTTATTAAATTCAAATTAGAATTTGACTGTGCTTGATTTAACAGAAATTAATCTATTTGGTGAATTCATCAGTCTATGCGCATGTTAATGTAAACACATTATATGATGAAACAATCAATATAGTTATATTTTACAAACTACTTCATAACACCTCGAACACTATAAGTCTATAAGTAATGAAATACAGACACAATTATCTTAGACTATCTACAGGCAGGTTCTGTGGCTACCAGCATACTGTACCTGCAGCTTCGTCCATCAGACTCATCTGATGATTTGCAGCCATCCACCTCATGCATATGGTAATATCCCCAAGCCTCCCCATTAATTAGAAATCCCAGCGTGTTCACAATTTCTACAACTTCTCCCACTGAACTTTGCCATCAAAAGAATTAAACACATACAAATGGAGGACAGTTGCCGGGGCGATGGATCCCTAAGCACTGTATTTTTGTGCAAATGGCAGCAGTTCTTGAAGTTTGTTAGATGTGGGGAAAGACAGTGGAGAGAGGAATCAAACACTTTTATTGTCATATACTTACTCTAACTCAGAAGGAACCCCACGACACTGTTAATGTTTATACAGTAATTGTTGATGCTCATTTTAATTAAATTATAACAGTTATGTTAATGTCAAAAACCACATTCAAGCAACTTTTAGCTAAGCGGCAATTTTTTTCATGTGGGTCCTATTTAGTTGCCTTAAATCTAATGAGGAATAACGATTGACTGGTTCAACAAATTCAAACCACATTCTAAATCAATAATACATCTACACTGGTTTACAAAGTTAGTAAATAGCCTATGTCTGTAAAACCCAATCAATCTGGAGAAAGATGTTATCTGATGACCTTATGTGGACACTGTTATGATTTAATACATATGGTTTTAGCTGCATTGAATGTTGAGAGGGTTTAATTTCTGTCTGTGGAACTAAAATGTGAAATAACATGTGACATTATTTGTGGAGTTGGTTAGCGTCATAAACTTGCTCAAATGGGGCCATGGCACACATTGAGAAATACCTTATCACTTTAAGCAGTTTTACAGAGCCAGCCAAACATAACAATGTTAAACTGTAATGGTAATTGATTTTGGGATGTGTGTGTGTGTAGGTGTGTGTGTGTGTGTGTGCGTGTGTGTGTGTGTGTGTGTGTGTGTGTGTGTGTGTGTGTGTGTGTGTGTGTGTGTGTGTGTGTGTGTGTGTGTGTGTGTGTGTGCGTGTATGTAATCAAGCTTCATTTGTCCTCATTATCTGTGAGACTAGCTCTCCATTCAAAACCATTGAATTGATATGCCTTGCAGACATGCCTGACATTCACATAACCACACACAAAAAACACACACTATCATAAACACACACACACACACACACACACACACACACACACGTACACATCTGTGTCCGTGTTAGTAATGCATGTGAACTCTTTAATTGCATTCCCTTGGCTTAAACCAAAGAATAGTTAGGATTCCATAACTCCATTAAGGTACATCTCAAAGGATCTAAGTCGAACAGCAACCAATACTCAATGAAGAGAATATATCGAAAAGGAGTGTGACAGTTATCAGACATGCAATAATATCTATTCCCCTTACACATTTTATGGTTGTGTGTCCTGTGCCTTAGGGATTTAATGTTGTGATTTTGAAATTGTTTTGATGGTATCAAGTCAGAGTAGTTTTCAAATATATGTTTTCACCTTAGAATGCAACATTTAAGCAAAACGAATGTTATTTATATGATTAGACTATAATATATGAGCTATATATTACCTCTGCTAGATCTCTGCTAGATCTCTGCTAGATCAGCATAAACCAGTTTCATACACCCGCTGCAGCACAAGGTCTTTATCCCTGTTTTGTGGGGCCTATTATCGTTTCATGACTCATCCTTCGTCTATTAATTCTTTAATTGATTAATTTATTTTAAAAGGCTTATAAGTCTTATTTTGCTGCAGTGCAGTGGAGGTCCAGGCAGTAAAGTAGTACTGGCTGCAGCTGCCTGTCTGCATTATTTATGGGGGGGAGGGGGGGGGGGGCAGTTTGTTGGCACCTTAATAATAGAAAGAGAAGTTGAATTTATCAAAGATATTTTTTTTGCTTATAAAAGGAGATTATGTGATACATCTTTATATATTCAGGATATAAACAAGTGAGTAAACTGATTGATCTCTTTTACTCAAGTAAGGTCAATCTTCCCTTCTTCCTTTGTCTCTTACCCTACTAATCTGTCTCTGCCTTGCCTTGCTCCTAATCTTTTTCATTTTATTAATGTTATGCTTGTGATCCTTTTTTCAACATTGAACGCAAGGTTAAAAAATAGAATGGCCAAATCCAATGTATGCTTCCAGGCCATCTTATTGGGGTCTCAAAAGATGTTGCTCATCAGACTTTTGGTCCTGTGTTATAATCCTGTGCATTTTGAAAATAAAAGCAGCTTGTGTTCGATCAATTGTGTGGTGGTTAATTTGAACGGGTTGATGTGTTTAAACTTAGTTGTATTAATTGAGATTAACTAGCTTTATGGAATATACCAAGTGATTGCTTCTGTTTTATTCGGTTGCAGTATTGCTAGAACTTGTACTTAAAGGCTACATTTGGCCTCCAGTGCAAAGCAATTTTTAAGTGCTACTCTACATTATGAAAGCCAATCCTTAGGACTAAACATCATTCCACCGCGCACATTTTGTTTCTTATGTTCTCCCTGTAGGTTATTTATTGTGCATAATTATGCATGAGGTGTGGGGTTGTTTAATCTGTTATGCAAACATGCAACAAAAAAAGCTTCATGCTTAACACAGAGGTGCCACTGTTTAAAATGCCAGCTTTTGCTACTTTTACTCACACATTTAAACACGGGCACCAATGTAAATTAAGCGTGTGGTTCTACAGGTTGGTGCTTAGAGCAGCAGTTACGTTTAATTAAAGACATGGAGAGGGGTGAGCAACTTGTATGTGTTAATTTCCATTAAGGTCAACAAGATCATATGCAGCATCATTGCAGCCATATGGCCAATTGTTTATATTTCTTAGTAAATTACTACATTATGGTCAGAGTATTCACTTTATGTTTGTGTTTGAAAAGTGGCCAATCCACCATCATCCTCTTTGAAGCCTATAAAATCTTTATGCTTCAGAATGTAATAGGCAATTATAGTACAGTAGAAAGCAGATCATACAGAACAGAATGAAGGGTCATTTTAAGTATTTTTTTATTGGTATAGCAAAAAAGGTTATGGAATTCTAAGGTAATACTAATTAAAAACTAGAACAATAATTGAACCATCACTGGTGGGTTTACAGTCAGGAAAGATTAAACCACTAAACCAAGGAACATTACTCCAGAGAGATCAGAGAGAGAATCTACAAGGGGCCCTGGACAAAATTGAGGGATGCAGGTATGCTATCATTTTCCCTAAAATGTACTATCATTCAATTAGGAGTGTTTGTAGAACTTCACTCCCATAATGTGCAAATATATGAACCAGATTTACTTAAACTTGAGGTTTTGTGCAGGCAAACATGGGGCAATTGACCACATTAGGCTCCCTAAAAGATGAACAAGTGGGGATTAAGTGGCATGAAGTGATTTTTCTGTACCTGGTGTTTGTATGATTTGAGATGAGGCCAAGCTATTCTTGGCTTTTCTGAGTGGATTTGTCATGCACTGGGCCCTGATCTATATCTAACGTCAAAGCTTGCAACAAATATTTAGTACATCTCTATTTAAAATTTTTATCTTTAGTCTATTTTTTGTTTATCTTGGACACTTTCACATAACTTATCCTACACAGAAAGTAACCTTAATCCCACTAGCATTTCCCTCTTCAACAGAAAAAGTGCAATTGCCAGCGGTATTGAATTTGATTGGGCTTGCCCTCAACAAAACACACTCCCAGATGGGACAAAAGGCCAGGGGCAATATGTGGATTAATTGTTAGGCTTGTTTAGTTTAATTTAATAACAGCTAGTTTGTCACAGCAAACAATCTTTAACACGTGAAAGTGCTTGAAAAAGTGAAATGGCCTAAAGTGTAGCACTAAAGTGATTTAACTTTACTCTGTTAGACTGTTTGCATCTTGGGTAGCAGAGTCTTACAACCTACAGCCATCTTGCCAGTATGTGAGCAAAACCGCAGCGTGACATGGGTGTGCAAGTTTTTTTGTTTACAAATGGTGTCGTTACAGAATATGAGCAATCGAATACCCTCATCCTTATTGCTTGCACAGCATTTAATCTACAGGATAGGCTGCTTGCCAGTTAGCTTGAAAAACATGCATAAAATGTTACCAAACCAAGCCTAATTTTGACAAATGTACGTTCAAATATACACTCTATTTGGAAGGTCAGCAATAAATGCTATGCCAATAAAACTTTATTAAGGGGTGTTTATAAAACCTAAACAAAACATACACTGTTCAATATCCCCCTTATTTAACTTAGCTATGTGAACATATATTGCAAAATAAAACATATACAGGAGCTCATTCACTCATTTAGTCTGTCTCTGCATAACAAATAATACAATTGAGATCCAATAATACAAAAACAATTGCAAAACTTATAAACAATAAAATTAAACAGAAAATAAATAAACATCTAAATAAAACATCCTGGTAGAGTAAGTGTTATCATTTAGGTTAAACCCGTACAGGTGCAGTAGCATCTCTGCAAACCTCAAACACACATACACCCTCAGGCACAATATATGCATAAATGGTTTGAGTTTTCTTAACGATCCTTGCTTTCACAAGAGTTGGTCTGCTACTCCAAACGCCAGACTCTACCTTTAAATCTCATATAGATGACATTAGAAGTTATTTTGAGTATTATCTACAGGAGTCTGTCCCCTCCTTCATTCAGTCTGTTTCTGCACCTGTGTCTCACCAGGTGCTCAGATGTTGTATCCTACCTCTGTGTGACATCAATCAACATCCTTCCAGGGGTTCACTCACATCTTGTTGATGTATGAATACACACCAAATTACTTTGCAGATGTGTTTGTGAGCAGATGAAGCCATCATTCTGCTGAAAAGAATTTGAGTAGCCGTGTGTGTGTGTGTATGTGTATGTGTGGCCTACTGTAAGGTTTCCTAAGTGCTTAATAGGTGAGTGAATCTGTATAAGTTTATAAGTAAATAGTCTTTCTAAAATTTACAAAGATTCCCGATTTCTGCTAACACAGAATATTTCTGGAGGGACATTTGCGGTAAAACAAGTCTGAATTAATCTCTGACTAAGATTTTAATGGTTTTAAATCCTTTCTACAGGCTATACATCAGTACACTACTCCCCAATTGCACACTACAACCCACTTAAACACAGGAGATGTGTAGCCTCACAAATACTTCTTTACTTACTGTTTAATG
>JAPMUY010004132.1:0-285000 GCA_026901105.3 Galaxias olidus | reverse complement strand
AGAAGGAGAGAAAAAGAAAGAGAGAGAGAAAGTGAGAGAAAGAAAGAAAGAGAGAGAGAGCGAGAGAGAGGGAGAGAGAGAGAAAGAGAGAGAGGGAAAGCGAGCGAGAGACAGAAAGAGAGAGAACTACCGAGAGAGAAAGCGAGCGAAAGAGCGAGAGCAAGAATGAGAGAGGGAGAGAGAGAGAGAGAGAAAGAGAAAGAGAGAGAAAGAGAAAGAGAAAGAGAAAGAGAAAGAGAAAGAGAAAGAGAGAGAGAAAGAGAGCTGCAGCGTTGAGCGGTTGAAGATGAAGGACAGGGCTGAGCAGCTTCTAGCAGCTTCTAGCTCCAGCAGTAGACGCAGCCCCTGGGGGTGGGGGTGAGCTATACAAGGAGCTGGCTGACTACGTGTGTATGTGTGTGTGTGTGTGTGTGTGTGTGTGTGTGTGTGTGTGTGTGTGTGTGTGTGTATGTGTGTATGTGTGTATGTGTGTGTGTGTGTGTGTGTGTGTGTGTGTGTGTGTGTGTGTGTGTGTGTGTGTGTGTGTGTGTGTGTGTGTGTGAGAGAGAGAGAGAGAGAGTCTTCATTCTACTTAGGGTCAGTCAGGGTCTGCAAGAAAGATTGAGTCTGTATCTCAGTGTGTGTACATGTATATCTGTGTGTGCTTGTGAGTGTGTGTGTGAGTGTGTGTGTGTGTGTGTGTGTGTGTGTGTGTGTGTGTGTGTGTGTGTGTGTGTGTGTGTGTGTGTGTGTGTGTGTGTGTGTGTGTGTGTGAGAGAGAGAGAGAGAGAGAGAGAAGAGAACCTCAGATTAAGCCTGTGTTTATCCGAGAGTCGAGGTGTGACAGATAAGAGGTTGAGTCTGTATCTGTGTGTAAATGTGCGTGTGTGTGTGTGTGTGTGTGTGTGTGTGTGTGTGTGTGTGTGTGTGTTCGTGGTTGCGAGAATTTGAGTGTATCCAAGAGTCCAGGTGTGAAAAATAAGAGGTTGAGTCTGTAGCTGTGTGTCTACATGTAAATCTGTGTGTGCTTGTGAGTATTTGTGTGTGGGGGAGAGAAGAGAGACTCAGATTAAGCCTGTGTGTATCTGAGAGTTGAGGTGTGAAAGATAAGATACGTGATGTGTGTGTGTGTGTGTGTGTGTGTGTGTGTGTGTATGTATGTGTGAGAAGAGAGACTCAGATTAAACCTGTGTATCTGAGAGTCAAGGTGTGAAAGATAAGAGGCTGATCTACAGTAGTGACATATACAGTATATGTGTCCAAGAATCAGGGTGGGAAAAATAGCAGTTGAGTACAGTACTGTGCAAATGTTTTAGGCAGGTGTGATGTCTTTAAAGTTAGAAAAAAAAAAAACATAAAAGGATTCATGTTAATTGTTTATTTTTTTATCAATTCATAAAATACAAAGTGAGGGAAAAGCAAATCTGTATCAAATCAACATTTGGTGTGACCACCCTTCGCCTTCATAACAGCATAGCCTGCCTAAAACGTATGCACAGTACTGTATGTACACGTGTGATGGGTATATGATTCTGTGTGCATGTATGAGAGAGACTCAAAGTGATCCTGTGTACCCCAGACAGTCAATGTGTGTGTCTGAGTTCGACTTAGAGTGTGAGAGTGTGTTTGTGTGTGTGTGTGTGTGTTGGCTCTAAGCGGTCAGCTGGGAGCTTTTGTTTACCAGTAGCAGTGAGGCCCCTGGGACAGAGGATGAAAGCAGTGATATCCCGACCCAGAGGCGAACAAGCTCTCTGCTAACACTGGGATCAACTACACGCTACTTTAACACACACACACACACACACACACACACACGAGGTGTGACCCTCATACACACACGCACGCACGCACGCACGCACGCACGCACACATATCAACCAACAAAATGTACTTAAATCAACACTCTTTTGCATAATGATTCCTTCATGGCCCATAGTCAAATTTGGCTGAATAACACCTTACTTTAACACACACCTACACACATCAAGAGACAGCACGTACTAAAATAAGAATGTTTTCTCAAAATGATTACTGTATTGGCGAAAAATAAAACGGAGCCTTAACTAAACTGCACCCTGCATTGGCGCGCGCGCGCACACACACACACACACACACACACACACACACACACACACACACATACACACGATTGTCTAATGTGTTGGTGAAACGACCCCCATATGGCAGGCACTAAAGATGTGCCGACTCACAATGCGTTACATAACACAGTGCTGTGGGTGATGATGGTGATAAATGGTTAGGTGATGAATACATTATCTTACATTACCCATGTGTCTAACAAACGCATTATTAGGTGATGAATACATTATCTTACATTACCCCTGGATCTAGCAAACGCCTTCTTTGGTGATGAATACGTTCTCTGACACTACCCCTTGGTTCTAGCAAAAGTCTTCTTTGGTGATGAATACGTTATCTTACATTACTCCTGGGTCTGGCAAAAGTCTTCTTAGGTAACGAATACATTATCTTACATTGCCCCTGGGTCTCGCAAACGTCTTCTTAGGTGATGAATACATTATCTTACATTACCCATGGGTCTAGCAAACGTCTTCTTGGGTGATGCATACATTATCTTCCATTACCCCTGGATCTCGCAAACGCCTTCTTTGGTGATGAATACGTCATCTTACACCTACCCCTGGGTCTAGCAAACGCCTTCTTAGGTGATGAAAACATTATCTTATGTTACCCCTGGGTCTAGCAAACGTCTTCTTAGGTGATGAATACGTTATTTTACGTTAGCCCTGGGTCTCGCAAACACCTTATTAGGTGATGAATACATTATCTTACATTGTCACTGGGTCTCACAAACATCTTCTTAGGTGATGAATACGTTATCTTACATTACCCCTGGATCTAGCAATCGTCTTCTTTTTTGATGAATATGTTATCTTGCATTACCCCTGGGCCTAACAAACGCCTTCTTAGGTGATGAATACATTATCTTTCATTACCACTGGGTCTCGCAAACGTCTTCTTAGGTGATGAAAACATTATCTTACGCTACCCCTGGGTCTAGCAAACGCCTTCTTAGGTGATGAATACGTTATTTTACGTTACCCCTGGGTCTCGCAAACACCTTCTTAGGTGATGAATACATTATCTTACGTTACCCCTGGGTCTAGCAAACGCCTTCTTAGGTGATGAATACGTTATCTTACGTTACCCCTGGGTCTATGAAACTCCTTCTTAGGTGATGCACAGGTTACATTACCCCTGGGTCTAGCAAACACCTTCTTAGGTGATGCACAGGTTACATTACCCCTGGGTCTAGCAAATGCCTTCTTAGGTGATTAATACATTATCTTACATGACCCCTGGGTCTAGCAAACGCCTTCCTAGGTGATGCACAGGTTACGTAACGTTACCCCAGGTCCTAACACACGCTGGCAGACCACTCCAGCAACATCACATAGGCACATCTAAAAAATAACGATTCAAATTTACAATGTCTTAGTGTATGTTGTGTCTGTTGTGACACAACAGTCCACTGCTACAAATAAACCCCCCCCCCCAAAGAAATAAGAACGGTGTCCAACTCCAAGGTAGCATTTGTCAGATAATATGACAAAATATATCCAAAGCGATGACACATAGCCAATAAGCCTCCTCTCAAAGGATCAACAGCACCTGCATCCCTGAATCACGCTGCCTTTTTTTTGATAGTCAAAATGGAAACCACACCTTGGTTAGTGGCCATGGTTCTTTTGTATATTAGGCGTGCACGTTCTACGTATAAAACGTTTCTAAACACCCAGTCCGAGTGCTCCAGGCTCTGAACAATAATTAAACTCGATGTAGTCCGTAAGATATAACTACATGTAACAAGTTGCTGTACTGAAAGCAGGGGTTGCAACCACAACAACATGATGAAGACGAGGGTGCTGAGCCCACTGATCAATACAGCTGAAGGGCACAATAGCCGGAGTTCACTCCCTTTGTTGTTCTCTGGGGGCGTGTGTGTGTGAGATTGACAGATTCTGATTAAGCGAGTGCATGTGTATGTCAGAAAGAAAGAGTGGGAGTGTCTGTGCATGTGCGTCGCGCTGACGTGTAAGAGAGCATGAGAGACAGTGGGAGAGACTAATAAGACTCTTTTGTGTGTGTGTGTGTGTGTGTGCGCGAGAGAGAGAGAGAGAGAGAGATGGCTGGGATAGAGAGAACTAGAAAGACAGTGAGGGAGAGACTGTGTGTGTGTGTGTGTGTGTGTGTTTGTGTTGTGTCTATTTGTTGTGTTTATTTCGGCGGCCCATCGGGAGCAGACTGTTCACGGCCGGCGCTTCAGGAGACACGGGGGTATCAGTCCACACTAAATGAACACCAGGGACTTCAACATGACACCAGCGGAGAGGCACTGAACGATGCCCCCTTTCCTAGCCGACAGCCTGGCCTTAAAGAAATGACATTATTATGATTCATATTGTTACAGTGTGGCAGGGAGAGACCATAGGAGTGCACAGAGATGAATATGAATAGACTCGGTAATGCTATTAGCCCGTTGTGTGCCGTGGTTTCACAATCAATTACTATGATTATGTCACTGCCAAACACTGAGGGGGCGTAGTGTCTTAGAGGAGTCATCATGTTACTTTATTGTGCGCTATTACAAGATGGGGTTGGCAGGGTAAGGAGGGAGCAAATGTGTGCGTCCTCGTGAACGACGGCTCTTGGAGCGGAGGGAAAGAACGAGTGCATTATGTAAAACGACGGGGCGTGATCGATAGACCCCCGGCCTCGCTGTCTTCTTTTTCACTTTCTCTCCTCCAAAGGAGAGCCCGTCTCTGAATATTCCCCCCGTGTCTACTCTCTCCCTGTGGGAAACCTGCCCTCTGTCGTTCTCATTTTCTCTCTCTCTCTCTCTCTCTCTCTCTCTCTCTGCCACCGCCTTATAGCTCTTCGTGCGGTTTTAGATCATTGACTCTCTCTCTCTCTCTCTGGACACACGCCTGCTAATACACCAAACAACAACTCCTCCACTGTCAATAACAACAACAAACCACACACCTCCGTAGCGGCTGTTCAATCAGGCGCGGAGGGGTCAGGGGTCAAAGCAAAGGCCCTTGGCCCGGTAGCAACACCAGGTACTTGTCAAACAGGACGCGTTCGACGCAGGGTGAACATCCGACACCCTGCTGCCCCTTAATCCTATGAAACACACTACCTTCTCCTCGTGGTTTGTAGAGGCCAATGTTAAATCTCTCAGGTTGGTGCGGTGTGGTCACTGTTTGGCCCTGTGATTAGACGGCTGACCATCCACACCACATATCAATGGAATGAATGGAATACATAGAATAGATAGAAGAGAGAGAGAGAGAGAGAGAGAGAGAGAGAGAGAGAGAGAGAGAGAGAGAGAGAGAGAGAGAGAGAGAGAGAGAGAGAGAGAGAGAGAGAGAGAGAGAGAGAGAGGGGACAGACAGATAGGCAGATAGACAGACAGACAGATAAAGTTATTATTATTATTATTTAGTGACAATTCTGACACAGTGCTCCAGTGTAGTGATCTGAGAATTGGTGTAATATGCTCATATTTTTTGGGGTCTGTGTTAAATGCCAAGCAGCAGCAGCTGTATTCTGAACTAGCTGCTGTGGTCTAAGCGTTTTCTTTTTCAGAAAGACCTGAGGGAAGAGCATTGGCCCGCTGGTAATAAACCCTGGCATGAATAAGTCTTGCTGGGACGTGAGTCCTCCAAGTCTTACTATGTCTTTGAGGTCGTATAGGAGGCGGATTTTATTACCCACGTCCCTTTGGTTGTTAGAATTTAAGTCAGTGATGATTGGATGATTGAACGGTGAATGGTCTCGGATCTACCGTAAAGCGTTTACTCCACGGCCGACGTCAGCCGTGTTCAACTTCCTTTCTTTTTTCTTTCTTTCTTTCTTTACTACCACAAGTCTCATTCCAGGCAGCCCAGCGCATGAAACGCCTCGTTCTTCCTCCGTCCCAGGCCCAAATGGGGTTGAAAGGCCATCTTCAAATTCCTCTTAACATGAAATTATTTGCGTACTAATTGAATTGGAGGCCTTCTTGGCCGCATACTTCTCTGTTGACCGGCACAATGGCGTCCTTTCATCCCACCCACTGAGCCGGATGCTTCTGTGCCGACCACGCAGACAGGACAGAACGCTCCGCTCGCTCTCACACGCCACCGTCAACCCCCCCATCCCACCCCCCTCACCCCCCCCCCTATTCCACACGCATTCCGAACGCACAGAAAAACAGGCCTCTGTGCGTTCAGGACACAGCTCTGTTGATTTTCAGGATGCACAGATTCCTCAGTGGAATCCAGTGACACTCGAGAACAACACATTGCTTTCCAGTGGAAGTGTAGTCGCTCTGGACGTGGAGATGGAAAAGGCGTCTCCACACGTTGAAAAAACGATGTCCTTGCAGCTTGTTTGACATGCTATTTTACAATACGTTACGAATTCAACTTGCATACAATGGACACATGCTGTATATTTGCCTCGTTTTCCGTCAAGCGGCTCGGATTAGGACCACGGAGGTCCTAGGACTTCTATCCAGGTTTCATGCCACCATTTTATTTACCCTTCCTTCATTCATTCAGTTTACACTCTCTCCTCCATTAATGTTTCTCCATCAGTTCACTATTTTATATCGCTCCCCTCATTTCAATGTCTCCTGGACTTGCTCCGACTCCAATCCTGATCGTTTTTTGTTATCAGGGCTCGTTTAGGAAGTCTTCATAAAAACAAATCAATGTGCAGACCCTTTCCCTCATCACATAGAACAGATTCTACATCAGTGCCCATTAAGAAAGCCTTCATAAAAGGCCCTTTCTCAACATCACATAGAACAGATTCTATATCAGTGCCCATTAAGAAAGCCTTCATAAAAGGCCCTTTCTCAACATCACATAGAACAGATTCTACATCAGGGCCCATTTAGGAAGCCTTCATGAAAACAAATGAATCTGCAGGCCCTTCTCAACATCACACAGAACAGACAACCTCTGTATATCATTTACATGTAGGATTATCAGTGTACAGTACCACAATTTCCCACATATTGGTAAGCATATTCTTTATTTATAAAAAAAAAACATTTTAAAAAGTTTTTTTTTTATGTAGTATCAAAATTATTATTTATAAGTGTGCAGTCTTTGTCAATGGTTTTCAGCCGAACATATGTGGATTTTTTTTTCTGCCAAGGGTTGAGGCCTATGGCATCACAACAGATTGACAGCTTTGGTTACATCCCTAACTGCACTCACAAACAAAGTGTACAACCAAAAAAGCAAAACATTTGCACACACAAAACACATAACGAACAGTTCACATACTGTACATTTACACACACACACGATATAGAGCAACGGCTGATCTACGTTAAGTGCATTAGCTGTGTCACACGTCCTTTGACCTCTTAATTAGCCCAGAGGCTCTAACTCGTAAAAGCTAAACTTAGCTGCCTCGTCAGATCATTACTGAGACAGAGATTGACTTCTATTTACGTCAAGTCAGACACGCCAACTACATCAACCTAAATTCATTCCCGTTTAAGCTTTGACCAGATCAATATTAACACATAAATAGCGTTTGGATTCAATAAATATTGTTTGAGAAGTGCTTAAGGCAAAATCTAGTGATACATACATATATAAATACAAGTACTACCACAAGACACCCATGTATGTTAATGAGTAGAATGGACAGAAATAGCAAAAACAATGGCAATTTGGTTGGAGTTAATCAAAATGGCCGTCCCCACAGCGAACTAGCATGTATGTTGTAAAAAGGCAACACAGACCATTTTAGTTCCTGGTCCAGTTTTTTTTTTGGTTTGGGCCACAAAGATACTGGAGTTTGCCACCGGCCACGTTTTTAATGCAATTGGCACTTCCACCCCACTCATTCTTATTCTTATACATTACTTAAGAAAAGAGGCAGTTGAAGATAACATCCGAAATAACAAATTTACCATTAAATTCTATTTTGGCCAGCTGTGGTAAAACGTTCCCTACCATAGCTGAGGCAGTAATGTGAATGCCACTTTAAATCTTCACTGGGTTTAGAAATAATGGTTTCAGCCACTTTAGTGTCAAAGAGCAATGGGCCTTAACACAAATCACATTCCAAATATTGTCCTAAATAGAAAAAAAAATGTCTAAAAGTATTAAGTAGCTACCAACATTATGGAAACAGTTTTTTTCTTTTACGAAAGAAGCCCTCAAGTGAAATCAAATTTCACCCATAAAAGAATTGTTGATAAACTGATTTGCTGTCCAATACAATAACCAAATATCCTCATGGGCTTTAGAGTCTTGAAAGGCTTTTGGTGCAAACCAGTGAGGGTTCAATAACTAAAGTGCTCCCCCTCAAAAGCACTCTGGATTAGGCCTATCTCCTGAGACAATCAGCCACTGCCCTGAATCTACCCCTAGACTGCTAGTTCCCCCAAACTGGCATCTTTATGGGGTGATTAAAGGGGATATGCATTATTTGAAGGGCCCCCTTTAACAAATGGCCTCACAATTATTTGGGGAGCCAGGACTTCCGGCCACACTAATGAGAAGTAACATGCAGGATAGGATAGGAGCATTTTTGTCACTAATAATCTGATGATAATCCTAGTTTCTTCTGTAAAAGAGGGTTGTGAATAGAATATTGGTCAAGCAGCGGAGTTGAACTTTCAAAAATGTAGGTGTTTCTCTTTTACGTCGGTATGGTAACCAACCGCTCACAGACACCGCTTGAAATGAAATGAACTGTGTACGGTAAAAAAAAAAATTTTGATGGACATAAATACAGACATCTCTTTGACTCTCCCTAAACATGATACAACAACCC
This sequence comes from Galaxias olidus, assembly GCA_026901105.3. Lineage (NCBI taxonomy): Eukaryota > Metazoa > Chordata > Actinopteri > Galaxiiformes > Galaxiidae > Galaxias > Galaxias olidus. Next base: position 276,190 of record JAPMUY010004132.1, on the reverse strand, counting down.
CCCCACCCCGTCTCTAAACCCCTCTTCCTGTGTCTTAGCCTCTCAGGTTGGCGGGGGCCCGTTGACGTATCGCAGCACCAGTTGGAACGACGGCGCCAGGCGACTGGACCGCTGGCAGTCAGGCTCCAGCAGGCCCCAGGCTAGACCGGCCAGAATAGTTAGCGCCAAGCCCAGGAGGAGGTAGAGGAAGGCGGGGTGAGGTAGTGACCACGAGCCCTCTACCACTGCAGCATGGGGGCTCCTGGTTTGGTGATGGTATGGATTTTGTTCCCATGAGCTCCTCTTCGCCTCTTTCTGAGACTAAAGGAGAGGAGGCAAAAGACAAGGAAGTACAATCAAAACACTTTACACAACTCTTCAGCTCATCAACTATTACTGCAAACTGCATACGATCAATGAATCGCTGAAATCCCATGAGAAAATACGGTTCAAACACCTGTGGATTTGATTGACGTCTGCATCTCCTCCAATTGGAGAGAGTATGTGATGGCGATGGGGAGGACCTTGAAATGTCCTCCTGGATATTGTCATGACGATTTGAGACTTTTCCCTCAGAGCAGCTCGAACACTGTCAAAGACAAACACACACACACACACACACACACACACACACACACACACACACACACACACACACACACACACACACACACACACACACACACACACACACACAGGCAAAACGTAGTTTGGGGACATTCGTTTTGGCAAAGGCACTATGCAACATAAAGGGGCCAATTTAAAAACGAGAGACTTTGAGATGAGGCCCATTTACTAATGAGGTTGCAGGCCACACAAACAAAACACACACACACACTTTTATGTCCATCTTTCTCTCTTTCGCTCTTGTCTACTTCTCTTTTATTTTGGAGTTTTATTTTCTCTTCGTTTCCCTTTTTCTCATCCTGTTTTTCCTCATCTCCTACTATCCCTTCGGCCTTTTCTTTATTTCTCTTTCATTTTCTCCTTGTCCTCTCTCCCTCCCTCCCTCCCTCTCTCCCTCCGTCCCTCCCTCCGTCCCTCCCTCCGTCCCTCCCTCCGTCCCCCTGCTCTGTCTCTCTCTATCAGAGCTCAGTGGAGTGCTGGCAGCCTTTTCGCAGCCACATCTTCTGTCTTTGTGCTCTCACCAGCTATTACGGCCCGCATTAAAAAGCCAGTTAGCGCTGCGCCTCATCCCGTCGGGTCTGTAAAGCTGTCGATTAAGACGCTGGCACACACGCATGACAACAGCGGCTTTGAAATGGAAATGGTGCCCACTGTATCTGGGGTTCTTCTAGGCTTGGCACACCACAGGATGGCCATTCATGTCTACGCAAGTCTGATAGTGTCTCTGGCATCACTTCGTCTGGGTTCACGAACAGACAGACTAAAGAGAAAAAATAGGGAGGTAGAGAGAGATGGACAAGAAGAGAGAGAAGGCAATAAAAAAGAGATGGAGATAGACAGAGAAAGAGGGAGAAAGAGAGAGACAGAGAGAGAGAGAGAGAGAGAGAGAGAGAGAGAGAGAGAGAGAGAGAGAGAGAGAGAGCAAGAGAGAAATAGAGAAAGAGAGAAAGAGAGAAAGAAAGAAACCTCAGACAGCTTCCTTGGCACGTACAGACAAGAAAGGGTGAAAACACTCCTCTGCTTAATGTAGCGGCTGTTCATATCCTGCCAAAACTACACGCTATAAATCATTCTTTATTAATATTTTCAAGGTTTTAAAAAAAGATGGAATATATAAATGTGAGACCTTGTGAGTGAAGAGGCGTAAGCAGAGAAATAAAATTAACTCATTGCCAGTGAGTGTTTGACGTTCATATGTTTGTAAGGTTACCAGTCCTTCATTTTGTTTATTTGAAAAGTTTTTTTTTTTTAACTATAAAATCACACATTTAAAAAGGTATGTGTGGGAGAGCAGAATCAGTGTTCTAGAATCGATTCTACAGCGTCACAAAACCTGAGAATGTTCCATCCATGGATTCAGGAGAGGATGCTGATAACATTTTTGTAAGATTTCTTCAAATCATTGTATATGTGTGTGTGTGTGTGTGTGTGTGTGTGTATGTGTGTGTGTGTATAAGTGCTTGCATGCCTGATTCTTGGAAGCCACTTAAGCAGAACGTAAAGAGTCTGAGTTTGTAAGGTCAGGAGGTTCACACTCTCTCACACACATACACACACACACACACACACACACACACACACACACACACACACACACACACACACACACACACACACACACGAACCTCATGTGATGAGGTGTGTTGAATAAGACCTTGTTTTCCCTGCATTCACATGTTGTTCTGTGAGCAGCGACCGTGCTGCCCCTCCTCCAAGCTTCGTTAGAGAAAGGCACTGATCGCTCACCTCCCTACACCCACAACACACCAGCCCAAATGTCACTGGAACCTGACATGAGTAAACTCGGTGTGAGTACTCATGGCCTGAACTAGTATTAGGATTGCTGTCTATGCATGATGTTGTTGAAATCAGTTGAAATCAATGCACAATCTGTACGTTTCAAAACGTCCTGATAAAAAATTTTTTTTTAAATCAATCAGTCGGATGTCCAAAATGGAGGTCTTAACGATTTGATGACTGAATTTGTACATTTTGACACACATCAGACAAAGAATTATGCTAACACTGAATTACGTTAAAGACAAATACCTGCTGGGTCCAAAGATCTGTCTGGACTGCTTTGGAGCAAGGTGTTTTGAGTTCCATCATAGACAAAGAAGGACGACCATCTTTTGGGCTCTGGCCCAGCCAAGCACAGACACGCGCAGCGTCGAAGCCGATTGGCTCAGAGGCCGGTCCATCAGGCGTGGAGGTTGTCCATTGGCCATTGATGGAGTCAACCCGTCCTTCCTGCGTCTTGACAGGTGGAAACACCTGGGCGTGGTTTAACCATCTCTCGGATACCTGGTTGGACCATAGAGAAATCATAGAAAGATAGTAAGGACAGGTTTTTTTTTTATTAATACACATCAAAGGTACTGAGCAAAAATAACTTAATTTGACTTAACATGGGTAGCACTAACTAATTGGATAGACCAAGATATAATGAATGAAACACACATGGCTCTCTGACACGTTCCTGATGATGTTGTGGTGATTATGTCTGACACAGAGTGTGCCAACACGGTCTCCAAACTATAGGTAAACTTGACAAGGTTCAGGTAAGGTGTGTGTGATTCCTTCACTCTGGTGCCGACCACTATATGGCGGACATTTATTTTGCCCTGGTCGGAATGAAAAAGCCAAGGAGACATTGCCGTTACGGAGAATTTTAAGGAAATTTCTGTCGTGGCCGCTTCAACCAGACGATGATGATGATGATATAATCTCTCTCTCTCTCTCTCTCTCTCTCTCTCTCTCTCATCTTCAGTTTAAACACAGTTCACCCCAGTCACAAAGAGTGGTGCCAGAAGCATCCTGAACAAAGCCACATTCTACTACATTGACGGGCGTAGGCATGAACTTAACACACTTTGACCTCTCACCTGACTAGGCTACACTTAGCCAAACATTCTGGGCTTACCTGCATGTACAAAAACTGCTCATACTTTTCTGATTATTAAACAAAATACCGTAATCCTAATCCTTGAATTTATGTAATAAATTTCAATTTCAATCAATCTAGAATGTTTGGTAATCTTTGGTAAAAGAGTTGGCGTGCATATTCCAACGCTTCTCTTTTGAAATGTATTTATTTACTTGTTCCCCTACTAGACTAAAAATAATATCACTAAATCTCTCCTTCTCTATCCTCTCTTTGTCTCTCTCTGTCTCTCTTTTCACCTCTCTCAATCCCTCCTCTTCCGTGTTGATCTCTCGTTCTTTAACATTCAAGCCAAATCACTGCGGGACAGCAACACATTGTAAAAGCTCATAAAGGTCACAGTGATTGTGGAGTATCTCTGGAGGCCATCTGACCACCTCGTGAACATAGCACAGGACTTCTCCATACCACCAGTTACGCACACGCACGCACACACACACGCGCACACACACACACAGAGTAGTATTCCCAGAGATTCTGCAGGAAGTGGAATCCAGAGGACATGGCACAGAGATGAAACGAGTAGAAGGGACAGACAAACCAACCAGTTACCCTGTGTGTGTGTGTGTGTGTGTGTGTGTGTGTGTGTGTGCGTCCAGAGGACATGGGACAGAGATGAAATGAGTAGAAGGGACAGATATAACCAACGTAGCGATCCGTAGGGTTCACCAGTGCTCGGGTCACGTGCCTAGAGACGGACTAGACAGAACGGCCTCAAAATGTCCTGTTTTTATGTGCATTTGTCTGCTGTTGCTCTACATGGTTATGGCACGTCCATCACCTTGAAGAAGAATCTTTATAAAAAACTCAGCATTTAAAAAAGGTAGGAAACATGAAGACAAATTCAGCAGGAAGAAAAGCAAAGTCTATATTTTTCTCGCGTGCCATTCCATTGCCTCTGGCTCTGTGGAAAAACATTCCTGGTAATATTGCTACAACATGTCACCCTGAAACAGCCTCTGCAGCCACTGGCATCTGGGACAATGAGAAAGACCAGAATGTGCAACACAATATCATATCTAGCCTTCTGGCACTGAGTTTCTCATCATTCTGTTCTGCTGGCAGCAGAAACAAGCAATGCATAAAAGCTATTTTGTGACTAAAGATAAGTGTTATTTTTCTCACTGAAATGTGGAGCAGGCAATAACGCCACAGTGTCGTCTGGTCATTTACTTCAAGTATGAATTGGTGTTTAAATCTGCTTATCACCCTGAAGTGTTAAAGCAGACTCTTATAATTGGTTACACGGCCATAGGAAAATAAAGATAGGACATGCAAGTCTATCTAAAATGCTAGAATACACGCGTGTAAATATCACGTGGGAGAGGGATAGCTAGATTCCTACATACCGATTACGTTGAGTTTCACTAACAGGGTTAGCATGTGTAGGTCATTACAAACACCGATACTATGGGATCATGGTATGTAGAGTAGTCTTTATCGTTGATAGGATTGACCTTTGAACTCACCAGCTCAGCTGTTTCCTGGTTTGTGATGTCAGACTGAGAGTCAATGGACCCAAGAGAACTGAGGTAGCTCCACCTCTTCACACCGTCTCTAGCCATTGGTCGCCGTCGGCGACACAGGCCTGCAGTTTGACACACACACACACACACACACACACACACACACACACACACACACACACACACACACACATGTAACAAACAGACCCAAACCCTTCAGTACACAAATCATCATCCTCATCATCATCATCATCATCATCTTCATCAGCTTTGTCCGGGGTCGGGTCGCGGAGGTAGCAGTTCCAGCAGGGCATCCCAAACTTCCCTTTCCCAGGCCACATTAACCAGCTCTGACTGGGGGATTCCAAGGCGTTCCCAGGCCAGTGTGGAGATATAATCTCTCCACCTGGTCCTAGGTCTGCACCGCGGCCTCCGCCCAGCTGGACGTGCCTGGAACACCTCCCTAGGGAGGCGGCCAGGTGGCATCCTTACTAGATGCCCGAACCACCTCAACTGGCTCCTTTCTACGCAAAGAAGCAGCGGCTCTACTCCGAGTCCCTCACGAACGGCTGAACTTCTCACCCTATCCCTAAGGGAGATGCCAGCCACCCTCCGGAGGAAACTAATTTCCGCCGCTTGTATCCGCGATCAATCAGTACCCACAATGACAATCAAATAAAGGACATCACAACAGAATGGCCTTTCAAACTTCCCTGGGAGCCGGGTGCCTCAGTGAAATGTTGTTGTTTTTTTGTTCTAAACGACAACCAGCGTTTGAATTGGGGACACCTGCGCTGGCAGCAGCTGGACAAACTAAAGGCCCCCTCGGTCTGACCGCAGGAAACAGGGCCGGGGCGGGCGGACCTAATTAACTGTCCCGTCCTGTCCAGTCCTGACTTCAATCAATACGCTGCAGATTAGGAGTCTGGCTCTGCAGTGGCCAGCTGGTGCTCACAGAGTTAGAGCCTGTTTAAAAGGCGTATGGATCTGTCTAAGCGCTAAACCAGTTATGGATTATCCTACGACTGATAGACATGTGATGGATGGCTTATCGTCCCCTGGTTTGCCCGTGCATGTGGCTATAATACAAGCTGGTTGGTGCATTTTATATCGATCGACATTAGGTTTGAATTACAGCTTCGATCAGTCCACACTGGGCAGCTCTGATTAATAATTAACCAACATTGATAAGGTGGTAATTAGGCCGAGGTGTTATCACTACAGACGTTTATTTTTAGACCTACAAACCCCAAAAAAAACTTTCAAAACAAAATACGCAAACCATGACGCGGCGTTTTTTTTGGGGTGGCTCACACCTGTGTTAGCGCTGAAATATGACGAGTCGCCGTCGTCGTGGGACACGGAGCCACCAATGTCGACGGAGGGGTCCCACTCGAGGACCAGGTTGTCCAGGGTGGGGGGAGAGGGCGAGGGAGGAGAGGGGGGGAGAAGGTGTGAAGGGTCGGCAGGGTCGGACGTTCCCCGGGCGGGGAGGGTGGAGCTACACGGAGCCTCCGAGATGGGGTTGGCGTACGCAGGGAGGTCCAGGTGTCGTTTATCAAGTGCTCCCCCCTCCTCTTGCAGCGTCTCGGAAGGACACCCGGAGTCGGAGCCCTGGGCCAGCCTCCAGTCGTCTTCAAACACCTGCAGGAGGGGAGGGAGGGGGGGGGGGAGAGGCAGTAGGCAGGAAGATGGACGACAGAAAGAGTGAGACAAATGAGCTGTTTGTGTGTGTGTGTGTGTGTATGTGTGTGTGTGTGTGTGTGCGTTCATGTCCTGGTGGATTCAGTTTGTATACGCATTTATGCTTCAGTGTTTGCATACGATAGTTTTGGTGTGTGTGCGTGAGTGAGTGTGTGTGTACCAGTCTCATGCCGATCAGCCGGGTGTGTAGCCACCCAACACTGCGTCTGTGTGTGTGTGTGTGTGTGTGTGTGTGTGTGTGTGTCAGTCTCATGCTGATCAGCCGGGTGTGTAGCCACCCAACACTGCGTCTCTGTGTATGTGTGTGTGTGTGTGTGTGTGTGTGTGTGTGTGTGTGTACCAGTCTCATGCTGATCAGCCGCGTGTGTAGCCGCCCCACGCGGTCAAAGACCTGGGTGCAGTAGAGCAGCAGTTCCTGGAGTTGGGACTCCACTTCCTGGGCGTCTCCCGGTGCGCTACGCTGGATCAACACCTCACCACGCTCCAGCAACGCACTCACACGCCCAGAGTACACACACACTGCCTCCTGGAAGGACTTGGACAGGAGTAGGAGAATGAATGGGAGTAGGAGGAGGAGTGGGAGTGGTAGGAGGAGGAGGAGGAGGAGGAGGAAGAGGAAAAGTAGGAATAGGAGGATGAGTAAATGGTAAATGGACTGCATGTATATAGCGCTTTTCCACCTCAACGGCACCCAAAGCGCTTTACAATGTTGCCTCTCACCCATTCACACACACACACACACACACACACACACACACACACACACACACACGGAGTTCAGTGGGGTTGAGTGTCTTGCTCAAGGACACTTGGGCACATGGACAGGAGGAGCTGGGGATCGAAACCACCAGCCCTTGGATGAGCGGACGACCCACTCCACCTCCTGAGCCACAGCCGCCCCATGAGTGGGAGTGGGAGTGGGAGGAGTCAACTGGCCTGCCTTTGGTCTATGCTCACGCAGAGCAAGCTCATCATTAAATAACTTCTAATACATACTGTGCATCAACATGAGATCAAAAGAAGCTCAAAGCTTAAACAGCTCTGAGGGTAGACACGGATTATTATTAGTACCTCCAGAGTAGCAGCTTTCTGACTTAAATAGTTCTATTTGAAATAGATAAAACAGTAACATATACAGTGTTGTGCCAGTTAACACGTTTTACATGTAACAATGTCATACTTGTAGCTCTGTCATCCTGTCACAAGTGGTTGCTCCAATCAGATGCTCCACCTCTGAAAGCCTCAGGTCCATGTCAGCCAACCACATCATCAGCTCCTCCCTCTCGTTCTCAAACTCCTCCCACCGAGACACAAAATGCTGTGATAGGAGTAGAAGAGAGAGGCTTCAAAATATTTCTGGGTTTAAATGTTTACCTCATAGTTTTGGGGTTATTGTGCCACATTTTTGTTACTTTAAATGTGTGACTCGCCGCAGATTAGAGATGTCTAAATGAGACGGAAATTCAGTAGTATTGAATCCATACAAACCTGGGTTTTTGTTTGTGGGGAAATAATTATTCCAAAAATCATATATTTGGATATAGTCTAGTAACTAGACTCTAGTTTTTGCAATGATGACCTAATAGGTGTGTGGGGGTTTTTCAACATGTCCTACCCTTATAAAGATTATTACTTTACTAGAGTCAGTGTGGCGGTCTTTACTGTGGCGTTCACCCATATATATATATATATATCTTTGTGTTGTAGTCTCAACTCTGGCATTCATTCGTATATATATATGGGTGAACGCCACAGTATATATATATATATATATTACCCGGAGTCTTTGTGTTGTAGTCTCCACTCTGCGTTCACCTTGATATATGTTATTACCCTGAGTCTATGTGTGGTGGTCTCCACTCTGGCGTTCAGGGCGTCCCAGCGGAGTCCACAATCTCGGGTCAGAGCCAGGAGGCGGCCCCGCATGGTGCCGTGGAACAGATGGACCAGGGTCCGGTTCTTCTGGGTCAGGCCATCCAAACGGACCAGCTGAACTGCTGCCTCCGCCTGTACACTCTGGAGGGACAGAGACAAAGAAATATACAGAGGCAAACAGACAGAGACGCATACAGAGACAGAAAGATAGAGAGAGACACAGACACACAGAGACACACAGAAAGATACAGAGAGACACAGAGACACACAGAAAGATAGAGAGAGACACAGACACACAGAGACACACAGAAAGATACAGAGAGACACAGAGACACACAGAAAGATACAGAGACATGTGGAGCCACAAATGGACACAATGAGATACGAAGACACACAGAGACACACAGAGACACACAGAGACACACAGAGACACTCAGAGACACACAGAGACACACAGAGACACACAGAGACACACAGAGAAACGAAGACACACAGAGACACACAGAGACACACAGAGACACACAGAGACACACAGAGACACACAGAGACACACAGAGAAACACAGAGAAACACAGAGACACAAAGAGACAGACAGAGACACACAGAGACACACAGAGACACGAAGACACACAGAGACACACACAGAGACACACACAGAGACACACAGAGACACACAGACACACAGAGACACACAGAGACACACAGAGAAACACAGAGACAGACAGAGAAACACAGAGACACAAAGAGACAGACAGAGACACACAGAGACACACAGAGAAACACAGAGAAACACAGAGAAACACAGAGACACACAGAGACACACAGAGACACACAGAGACACACAGAGACACACAGAGAAACGAAGACACACAGAGACACACAGAGACACACAGAGACACACAGAGACACACGGAGACACACGGAGACACACGGAGACACACGGAGACACACGGAGACACACGGAGACACACAGAGACACACAGAGACACACGGAGACACACAGAGACACACAGAGACACACAGAGACACACAGAGACACATTAACATTCTAGCAGCATTCAATACTTTCTAAAAGTTTATTTTTCTTTACTTCCTCAGCAAAAGCCCGTAAGGGAGATCAAGGCTAAGTTTAAACATTGGATTTGTTTAAACATTGGATTCTTTTCCAAGTTTGCCAGGCTTAAACATTTACTAGAAAACAGAGCTGAACATTTCAATAAGGTACTCAAAGGTCGCTGACAACTATTGAGCTTGAAAGATTGCAGGTTGATATGAGCATTCCCGCTCAAAAAGCAAACTCTTGTTGTTGACAAGTGACAACAGTTCAAATAAATAAGTACATGAAAGTAGACCAGCAGTAGCAAAAAGAAGCGACTCATAGAAAAAAGGTAATAAAGATTTAATTTGCAAAGTATTCAAATTAAGCATCTCTCGCTCTCTCTCTGACCTCAAACGTGCGTAGTTCCTCTTTGGCATTGGCATACAGCACGTGGGCGGGGTTAAGAGAACAGACAGTTCTCTCAGCCAATTGCAGCCAGGCGTCCAGTCTAGAGTGCTCGTTCATGAACTTGTGCCATAGGACCCACCTCTTCTGCAACCTACCCAGTACACAAACACACACTCAGCATCTACATAGACAAGACAGTCATGTTGGGACAGTCAAGTAAAAGAGAATAGTCACTCAGTCAGACAGTCAGTCAATCAGTTTTATAGTTATAGAGTGACGAATGGACAGACAGACAGACAGACAGACAGACAGACAGACAGACAGACAGACAGACAGACAGACAGACAGACAGACAGACAGACAGACAGACAGACAGAGACAGAGAGTGTTTAACCCTTGATTAAACTCTCACACTCACACAGCACATCCTCCCAGAGAGGGTGAGTCGCCATCCTGGCTCCAGCCGTCCAGTGGCAGAGGCTCTCTGTGGTCGCCAGTCATTCCCAATGGGGCCTGAGAGCAGGGCAGTGAAACCAGAGGCACGGCGGGCGGCTCTAACCGCACCTCCCGACCCAGAGCACAGTCCTGGTTCCATTCCGCTTCCATTAGAACTGTTAGAGCGGCGGCATCACTTCCTGATGTGGCGGTCGTCGAGTAGCCGTCTCCAAGGTAACGGGACAGGGGAGGTTTTCTTGTGGTTTGCATTGTGACATCACCCGATATCTACCTGGAGAAGGACACAATGTAGGGGACAGTAAAACTAAGCAAGCTAAAACCAGAAGACACTTTGTGCATACAAACATAAACGACAAAGTCAATCACTAAACTAGCAACGAACATCAGAGATTTGATTTAGAGGTCGTGTTTTCAAGGTCATGCTCGTTAACGACAAACTGATTCCTCAAGGTCGGGACATAACCCTGTTAAATTCGAACAAAGCCGCTCTCTCGTTGCTTATCAGTGGGGAAATATGTGCTCATCTTTTAAACAGTTAAAACACCCACAACCCACATTACAGGAGGTGGCGCCTTCATCTTCCGTTACTCCCAGAAAGGCTTCAGAAGCTGGACCCAGAGGTACTGGAACGCGGACAACGTCCACACTTAAATCACCACCACATAAAGCAAGCAGTGAGACCAAGACACACTGCCACTCTGTGAGAATGGAGAAAGTGTTTGTGAGCACAAAGTGTGTGTGCGTGTGTGTGTGTGTGTGTCTGAATTTGTGTCCGTCTTTGTCTGCTTGTTCGTGTGTCCATCTGCAGTGCTTAGTCTGTTCTTTTCAGTGTTTCACCGTGTGTGTGTCTGTGTCTGTGTCTGTGTGTGTGTGTGTGTGTGTGCTTGTGGTGTGTGTACGTGTGTGTGTGCGTGTGTATGTGTTTGAGCGTCCCTGTCTGTGGTTGGCCACACATGGCTAGCTCCCCCTGATGGGTAATTCATGGAGGCCATTACTCTGGAGGGACACTGAGGACCAATACTGTTCTGACTGACTGGCTGACAGATAGCCGTCTGACTCGCAGGCTGACTGACTAACTGTCTGGCTGACTGACTGACTGACTGGCTGACAGATAGCCGTCTGATTCGCAGGCTGACAGACTGACTGACTTTCTGGGAGGACCAATAATGTTCTGACTGACTGACTGACTGACTGACTGACTGACTGACTGACTGACTGACTGACTGACTGACTGGGAGGAACAATACTGTTCTGACTGATTGGCTGACAATATTGGTCTGACTATCAGGCTGACTGACTGACTGGCTGTCTGGCTGCCTGTCTGGGAGGAACGGTTACTAAAGAGAGACATGGACACAGTTATAGACACAGATGAAGAAACATACACACAGACGTAGTGAAAAGCAGACAAATCAGAGAGGCAGACAGGCAGGCAGACAGACAGGCAGAGAGACAGACAGGCACACAGACAGTCAGAAAGGCACACAGACAGTCAGACAGGTAGACAGTCAGACAGGCAGACAGGAACACAGTCAGACAGGCACACAGACAGTCAAACAGTCAGACAGGTAGAGAGTTAGACAGGCACACAGACAGTCAAACAGTCAGACAGGCAGAGAGACAGACAGGCAGTCAAACAGACAGGTAGACAGACACTCAGAAAGGCAAAGAGACAGACAGGCAGAGAGACAGACAGGTACACAGACAGTCAGAGAGACAGACAGTAAAAGCTAGGTCGGCTGTTCTCCATCCTCCCTCCACCAGACACATTCTCACACCTCACTGGCTTTACACCCTGCCCATCTCCATCAGTCATCACATAACATCAGACTCCACCGCCTTTCATAAGGACCACAGGCTCTCTCCATAACAACCACCGCAGATTATGATTGGGCTCCGGAAACACCAGATTACGTTACGCGCTGCTGGGAGCGACCCCCTCGGTACGACCACACATCCGGTAACGCACATCTAACGGTTAGCGTGGAGAAGAAGCGTGTGTGGGGAAACACACACACACACACACACACACACACACGTATGTCGTTGTCAAGTCGGATTCAAAGGGACTTACACGTGACATTGTCTTTGACTGATTTGAATGAGCTCTGCACACAGTAGTAGTGTACGGTACGGTCTGTAAGCACTGAACACACACTACATCAGCCTTTCCCTCTGTGGGGGCATTACGTCATCGCTCGGCTTCATTCTTTGCGGGAGTCTTTGGAGCTCAATGAGGTGTGCGTGGTTAATGTAGTTCATTTGTTCTGTTGCAGTGTAGTTCACGCCCATTCATGCCAAAGCCAGTATAGCCCTACTGTTTCAATAGTGTAACCTATTGGCCTTCTTTAAGCTTATAGGTTTGAAGCATTTGCTCTAAGACTTGTCCTGCTTTTCTTGTCTTTACACTGGTGTGAATGATATTGCTCAATAAGCAAGCAGGAATCAGCTGGTCTTGCTGGATTCTCTCACACACACACACACACACACACACACACACACACACACACACACACACACACGTTCTCCTATTCTAAGCAACAACAAAAAGGATAGTTGAAAATTAGCATGTGGCCGAGATGGAGAGAAAGAGGTTGGAAAAAAAGATGAAAGGAAGAGGTGAAAAACAGACATGTATTTCTGTGCCTAAATCCCATGTTCACTAAGTGCCTGTTGAAGGTTAAATTCCCCGAGCAGAGCAGAAGGACATGATGAAAGCATGGAGAAAAAGCCATTTTCAGTCTCATCTGGAGGACACAAAGTTTGTCACAGAGGCTTTTCTACAGAGTCAAAAAAACAACCCAGACAATGACCTCAGCCTCCCCAGGGAGAGAGAGAGAGAGAGAAAGAGAGAGAGAGGGAAAATTAGAGAGAACGAGAGAATGAGAGATAGGGGGAGACAGTGTGTGTGTGTGTGTGTGTGTGTGTGTGTGTGTGTGTGTGTGTGTGTGTGTGTGTGTGAGTGAGAGAGTGAGTGAAAATTAGAGAGAACGAGAGAATGAGAGATAGGGGGAGACAGTGTGTGTGTGTGTGTGTGTGTGCGTGAGTGAGAGAGAGAGAGAGACAGAGTGAGAGAGAGTGTGTGCGTGTGTGTGTGTGTGTGCGTGTGTGTGTCAGAACTACCTGCTTTCCAGACCCATTAATCATTGACTCTGAATTGGCCCAGACGAGGCTTGTGGGGGCAAGGCCTTAGCCCTGGCCCACAGAGGTAGGTGCAGGTGTGTGTGTGTGTGTGTGTGTGTGTGTGTATGTGTGAGAGAGAGCGATTGCGTGTGTGTCAAGGATTCAGTCTTGCTCCAGTGAAAGGCCATATAGATCCTCCTTACTCATGCCCCTCAGTGTGTGCGTGTGTGTGTGCGTGTGTGTGTGTGTGCGTGTGCGTGTGCGTGTGTATGCATGAGAGAAAGTGAAAAAGGGACACGGAGTATCAGCATCTACAGTTGATGCGATGAGAAGCAGTGAAGAGCTGCAACAGCCAATGTCACTGTTGATAATCCCAAATCAAACTGGGAGCTGTGTCTATGCGCTCTCGCTCCCTCCCTCCCTCCCTCCCTCCCCTAAAGGCAGGTTCAGCTGCCATGGGCCATTGCTGGGTACTCGTTTTGCATGTTCTTTTCATTAACTTTCAGCACTCCCAGTCCTCTCCCTCTCTTTAACAACTCCAGCTCAGATGACAGGACAAGGGAACTCCCATGCTGCAGGTGATGTTTCGAATAAAAACATTTGGCTTAATCAGGGCCATGTGCTTCAGCCTTTTACACGTAGAGAGAGAGAAAGAGGGAAAGAGGGAAAGAGAGAGAGAGACAGAGGGCGAGAGAGAGAGGTAGAGGGCGAGAGAAAGAGAGAGAGAGAGAAATCAGGTTTCCCATTTAAAGATTGTAATTATCTGCAAATGTCACAAAGATCCACACTCAAATATCAGTGACCAGGGTAAGGCAGGCGCGCACACACACACACACACACACACACACACACACACACACACACACACACACACACACACACACACACAGTCTATCATGCTAATAGACAAACACTCCTTCAGACAGCAACAGAGGGTGATGAGCTGACGTCAAGCGACAACGTCACGAAGCCAACCTGCTGCACCAGACCCAGCGACTGGCGACAGGCCACGCCATCGGGACATCTGATTGGTTGATTATCACTATCCTGATCTGAATGATGCCTCGTCATCGCTCACGCAGAATCCTTGAAAAACGTGTACATTTCAATGCACGCACATTTCAACGCACGCACGCACGCACGCAAAAAAAAAACACGTACGCGCACAGCACACAGTAAGAATTTTTGCAGGCGGACTTTGCGTCTCCAGATCCTTTACTGACAGATTGAGAAGGAATCAAATCTTCCGCTGTTGATTTAAAACAACGCGCCGCACGTTACATTGAGATCAGCCTTGCAAATGCTAAATTCTTTGGCCACTTACGCGAGGCATGTGGATACAATTTGTAACATTATTTGGCAGAGAGGCAGTGAGCTGGATAAGTGTATTGGAATGCAGCCTGTTGAATGGGTAAACGTATGTGTGTGACCAACCAGCAGAGGAAAGCTACGTTAAACGTATGTGTGTGACCAACCAGCAGAGGAAAGTTACGTTAAACGTATGTGTGTGACCAACCAGCAGAGGAAAGCTACGTTAAACGTATGTGTGTGACCAACCAGCAGAGGAAAGCTACGTTAAACGTATGTGTGTGACCAACCAGCAGAGGAAAGCTACGTTAAACGTATGTGTGTGACCAACCAGCAGAGGAAAGCTACGTTAGACTACCTAATGTCATTGATATACAACTAGGCAGGGACGCTGCCACCAAAGGAAACGACTAGGAAGACGAGCAGTGATAAGACTACTGATAAGCAGCCTGGCAAAGGGAGCGATGCTACACTATTGGTACTGTATGTAGCCCGCTTCCTGATACACTGATACCTGATACACAGCCTGCAGTGCATGATCAGAGAGACGAAGGTGGCTCCGTTAGACTATTGGTATGCTGCCGGCGAGCGGGGTCGGTGGGGAATGTGAGTGTGTGTGTGTGTGTGTGTGTGTGTCTTCCATAGACAATGTTAATGACATCCTGAGCCGTCTGACTCGGGATTTATGAGACGCAACAGGTCATCCTCTGTCTGGATGTGTACGTGTGTGTGTGTGTGTGTGTGTGTGTGTGTGTGTGTGTGTGTGTGTGTGTGTGTGTGTGTGTGTGTGTGTGTGAGCGAGCGAGCGAGCGCGATCGCAACTAAACACACAAACACATCGCCTTTGCAGCAACAAATACACCTTTAACAACTGGAAATACAGTGTGTCAGTGTTGCGTTTGTGTGTAATCACTTTGTATAGCGTCTGCATGTAAGTAATGTATTTTTTGTGTCTATGCATGCACACTGTGTTTATGAGTGTATGTGTGTGAGACTGTGAGTGTGTGTGACTCAGCACGCGTGTGTGTGAGACTGTGTTGGAGTGTGTGTGTGTGTGTGTGTGTGTGTGTGTGTGTGTTACTTAGTATGCAGCTCCATCCTCGGGCCAGAGCTGAAAGAGCAACAGCAGGGAGAGTGTTAGACTGATCCCCAAACAGCCAGACAGCTAGTCCCTGTCCCAGCCTTACAATGTCAACCGGATTTAGCCTCTCTCTCTCGCTCTCTCAGTCAGTCAGCCAGCCAGCCAGCCAGACTGACTGACTGGCTGAATGACCCCGGACTAACCTAGGAACTCCACAGACAGCGGACTCCTTCGTCGGATCTGCCATTCTTGCCCCCTTCTCTGTTCTCCTCGAGATTAAACCATCACCTGACTTGACCCTGAATAGTGTAACATCCAGGGACTCTCTGACACAGTCTCCCCCTCTCCACATCTCCTTTTTTTCTCTCTTTCTTTCTCTCTTTTGACAGCAGGCTACATTTGTCTGCGCGTAGGAAAAAGAAGTGTGAATATGTTTCTACTGTGAACCTTGTGGCAGCGAGGGACCAAAGAGCGAATAATCTCTTTACCTCTCCCCGCATCTTCATCAATGTCTCTCTACATCATACTACATCTTCATCAAAGTGTTTCTCGGTCTCCAGCGTCTGGATGGGACCGTCACCGTGCCAACGGGACACGACCGGAGTGGGTCGTATAAACGGATCTGTCTGCAGCACCCCGGAACATGGCTAAATCACTGCCATAAACCCTGACACGCTGGCCTCTCTCTCTCTCTCTCTCTCTCTCTCTCTCTCTCTCTCTCTCTCTCTCTCTCTCTCTCTCTCTCTCTCTCTCTCTCTCTCTCTCTCTCTCTCTCTCTCTCTCTCTCTCTCTCTCTCTCTCTCTCTCTCTCTCTCTCTCTCTCTCTCTCTCTCTCTCTCTCTATATATATATATATATCTCTCTCTCTCTCTCTCTCTCTCTCTCTCTCTCTCTCTCTCTCTCTCTCTCTCTCTCTCTCTCTCTCTCTCTCTCTCTCTCTCTCTCTCTCTCTCTCTCCTGGAGCAGACCAGTGGGCACACGCCTCCAGACAGGAAAAGAGGAGCAGAGAGTTGGTTAGGGCTACGGCTCCGAATGTGTGTCAAGACGAGAGTAAAGAATTTGTGCCCAATTGTTAAAATATAGGCGACACACTTTCCTATAGCTACAATTAGAAACCAGAACAAGCCTAGTAAAGGTGCCCAGTCTTTATTTTAGCACTGCTGTACAGCCAGGCTTTAACAGAAGAAAAATATAACCTTCTATATATCACCTTAAATATATATGTGTATATATACATACATACATACACACATATACATATACATATACATACAGTATATATATATACATATACATACAGTATATACATATACATACAGTATATATATACATATACATACAGTATATACATATACACACAGTATATATATATATACACATATACACACAGTATATACATATACATACAGTATATATATATATACACATGTAAAGTTTTACTACATTTCCTACAGTTTCACTATATATATATATATATATATATATATACATACAGTATATATATATATATATATATATATATATATATATACATATACATATATATATACAGTATATATATATATATATATATATATATATATACAAAATATATATATACATACAGTATATATATATACATACAGTATATATATATACATACAGTATATATATATACATACATACAGTATATATATATATATACACAGTATATATATATACATACAGTATATATATACACACACAGTATATATATATACACACAGTATATATATATATATATATATATATATATATATATATATATATATACAGTATATATATACATACAGTATATATCCATACAGTATATATATACACATATACGTATATATACATACACACAGTATATATATACATATATATATATATATATATATAATATACACACACAGTATATATATATATATATATACAGTATATATATATATATATATACACACAGAGTATATATATATATACATACAGTATATATATATATATATATACATACAGTATATATATATACATACAGTATATATATACATACAGTATATATATATATACATACAGTATATATATACATACAGTATATATATATATACACACACCGAGAGAGCGAAACGTATATACAGTATATATATACCCCCACAGAGAGAGATAGGTACATACAGTATATATATATATATATATATATATATATACATACAGTATATATATATATACATACAGTATATATATATATACATACAGTATATATATATATATACACACAGTATATATATATACATATATATATATATATATAGTATATACAGTGAAGAAAGAGTATTTGAACACCCTGCTATTTTGCTATTTCTCACTTAGAAATCATGGAGGGGGTCTAGAAATTTTCATCGTAGGTGCATGTCCACTGTGAGAGAGAGAACTAAAGAAAAATCAGAAATCACAATGCATGATTTTTTAACAATTTATTTGTGTGATACAGCTGCAAATAAGTATTTGAACACCTGAGCAAATGAATGTTAATATTTGGTACAGTAGCCTTTGTTTGCTATTACAGAGGTCAAACGTTTCCTGTAGTTTTTCACCAGGTTTGCACACACTGCAGGAGGGATCTTGGCCCCACTCCTCCACACAGATCTTCTCTAGATCAGTCGGGTTTCTGGGCTGTCGCTGAGAAACACGGAGTTTGAGCTCCCTCCAAAGATTTTGATTGGGTTTCAGGTCTGGAGACTGGCTGGGCCATGCTAGAACCTTGATATGCTTCTTACGGAGCCACTCCTTGTTTTTCCTGGCTGTGTGCTTCGGGTCGTTGTCGTGTTGGAAGACCCAGCCACGACCCATCTTCAATGCTCTGACTGAGGGAAGGAGGTTGTTCCCCAAAATCTCACAATACACGGCCCCAGTCATCCTCTCTTTAATGCAGTGCACTCGTCCTGTCCCATGTGCAGAAAAACACCCCCAAAGCATGATGCTACCACCCCCATGCTTCACAGTAGGGATGGTGTTCTTCAGATTGTACTCTTCATTCTTCTTCCTCCAAACACGCTTGGTGGAATTATGACCAAAAGTTCTATTTTGGTCTCATCTCCACTAAAACTTTTATACATGACTTCTCTGTATCGTCCAAATGGTCATATGCAAACTTAAGACGGGCCTTGACATGTGCTGGTTTAAGCAGGGGAACCTTTCGTGCCATGCATGATTTCAAATCATGACGTCTTAGTGTATTACCTACAGTAACCTTGGAAACGGTTGTCCCAGCTCTTTTCAGGTCAGCTCTTTTCCTCACCTTTCTGAGCATCATTGAGACCCCACGAGGTGATATCTTGCATGGGGGCTCCACTCCGATTGAGATTGACCGTCATGCTTTGGCCTTCCATTTCTAATGATTGCTCCAACAGTGGACCTTTTTTCACCAAGCTGCTTGGCAATTTCCCCGTAGCCCTTTCCAGCCTTGTGGAGGTGTACAATTTTGTCTCTAGTGTCTTTGGACAGCTCTTTGGTCTTGGCCATGTTAGTAGTTGGATTCTTACTGATTGTATGGGGTGGACAGGTGTCTTTATGCAGCTAACGACCTCAAACAGGTGCATCTAATTTAGGATAATAAATGGAGTGGAGGTGGACTTTTAATGGCAGACTAACAGGTCTTTCAGGGTCAGAATTCTAGATGATACACAGGTGTTCAAATACTTATTTGCAGCTGTATCACACAAATAAATTGTTAAAAAATCATGCATTGTGATTTCTGGATTTTTCTTTTTAGTTTCTCTCTCTCACAGTGGACATGCACCTACGATGAAAATTTCAGACCCCTCCATGATTTCTAAGTGGGAGAAATAGCAAAATAGCAGGGTGTTCAAATACTTCTTTTCTTCACTGTATATATATATATACACATATATATATATATATACACACATATATATACACACATACCACACACACCATTATATATACACACATATACACACATATATATATATACATATATATATATACATACACATATATATATATATATATACATATATATATATATATATACATATATATATATAGTATATATATATACATGTATATATATACAGTATATATATACACATATATATACACAGTATATATATATACATGTATATATACAGTATATATACAGTATATATATACACATATATATACAGTATATATATACAGTATATATATATACACACAGTATATATATACATACAGTATATATATATTACACATACATATATATACATTCATACATATATATATACACATGTATATATACATACATACATACACACACATATATATATACATACATACATACACACATACAGTATATATATATATACACACATATATATACACACACACACACACACACACACACACACACACACACACACACACACACACACACACACACACACACAGCTGTGCAAAGGTATTTACCCCCTTACAGATTTCTTCTGTTTTTGCTTCTTTGTCACACTTACATTTTTCAGATAGAACAAATTTTAATATCAGACAAAGATAACCTGAGTCAATACAAAAAGCTGTTTTAAATGATGATTTCATTTATTAAGGGAAAAAAGCTATCCAAACCAACCTGGCCCTATGTGAAAAAGTAATTGCCCCCCTTTGTTAAGTCATGGATCAACTGTGATTAACCATATTTTTTGGAAAGCTGAGTTCAATTTCACTAGCCACACCCAGGCCTGATTACTGTCAGAACTGTAGAATCAAGAAATCACTTAAATATAACCTGTCTGACAACATGAAGTAGGCTAAAAGATCTCAGAAAGTAACACATCAAGCCCCGATCTGAAGAAATTCAAGAACAGATGAGAAACAAAGTCATTGACATCGATCAGTCTGGAAAGGGTTACAAAGCCATTTCTAAGGCTTTGGGACTCCAGCGAACCACAGTGAGAGCCATTATCCACAAATGGAGAATACATGGAACAGTGGTGAACCTTCCCAAGAGTGGCCGGCCTACCAAAATTACTCCAAGAGCGCATCGACTCATCCAGGAGGTCACAAAAGAACCCAGAACAACATCTAAAGCACCGCAGGCCTCACTTGCCTCAGTTAAGGTCAGTGTTCATGATTCAACAATAAGAAAGAGACTGGACAAACATGGTATCCATGGGAGAGTTCCAAGGCGAAAACCACTGCTGACCAAAAAGAACTCAAAGGCGTGTCTCACATTTGCCAAAAAACATCTTGATGATCCCCAAGACTTGGGAAAATATTCTGTGGACTGACGAGACAAAAGTGGAACTTTTTGGAAGGTGTGCGTCCCGTTACATCTGGCGTAAAACTAACACAGCATTTCAGGAAAAGAACATCATACCGACAGTCAAACATGGTGGTGGTAGTGTGATGGTCTGGGGCTGCTTTGCTGCTTCAGAACCTGGGCGACTTGCCGTAATTGATGGAACCATGAATTCTGCTCTCTACCAGAAAATCCTGAAGGAGAATGTCCAGCCATCAGTTCGTGACCTTAAGCTCAAGCGCACTTGGGTTATGCAGCAGGACAATGATCCGAAACACACCAGCAAGTCCACCTCTGAATGGCTACAAAAAAAACAAATTGAAGGTTTTGGAGTGGCCTAGTCAAAGTCCGGACTTAAATCCGATTGAGATGCTGTGGCATGACCTTGAACAGGCCGTTCAGGCTCGAAAACCCTCCAATGTGGCTGAATTAAAACAATTCTGCAAAGAAGAGTGGGCCAAAATTCCTCCACAGCGATGTGAAAGACTCATTGCCAGTTATCGCAAACGCTTGATTGCAGTTGTTGCCGCCAAGGGTGGCACAACCAGTTATTAGGTTTAGGGGGCAATTACTTTTTCACATAGGGCCAGGTTGGTTTGGATAGCTTTTTTCCCCTTAATAAATGAAATCATCATTTAAAAGGTTGTCTTTGTCTGATTTAAATATTTGTTTGATGATCTGAAAAATGTAAGTGTGACAAAGAAGCAAAAACAGAAGAAATCTGTAAGGGGGCAAATACTTTTGCACAGCACTGTACATATATATATATATATATATATATATATATATATATACATATACACAAATAAAAAAATATCCTCAGTCTATGAAGAAGAATGGCTTGGGTTACGTATCCATTTTTATCAGAGCGCTGTTACAAAAATTACTCGTCATCCATTCACACTTTGCCACTGCCCACAGACAGCACACACTCTGTCAGTCTGAGTCTGCAGGCTGACGCCTACTCCCCTTCTGTGGCTCTCTCTCTCTCACACACACACACACACACACACACACACACACACACACACACACACACACACACACACACACACACACACACACACACACACACACACACACACACACACACACACACACACACACACGCACGCACGCACACAAGAAGAGAACTATTGGTAACATCTGCGTTTTCGCTGATAGGTCGGACAAGCAGTGCTGTGTGTGTGTGTGTGTGTGTGTGTGTGTGTGTGTGTGTGTGTGTGTGTGTGTGTGTGTGTGTGTGTTTACCAGAGAGTAACAGGCAAGGGCAGTGACAGTGACGGCGGGGTGAACAGTATTGGCTGCCCCTTCCCCCTTCAAACTCCCCTCTTCACTCGAGGTCCCTCCTCCCCCTCTCCATCCGCCACATGCCCCTCTTTCTCTCACTCTCCTTCCATCTTTCTTTCCCTCCTTTTTCTCTACTTACCCCCACTATTTTGTTCCCGGGCTTAGAAATCCCATTAATTATAATTATTATTATTATTATTATTATTACTTCTTCAACCCAATATTTGTCCTCCATCCCCATCTTGACCCACTCCCCTCCGACCTTCAACCCCACAGTCCTTCCTCTGCCCTCTCCCCCTCTACCTCCCCCCTATATACCCCGCTACTCCCCCCCTCCATATCCCCTATACTCCCCCTCTACCTCCCCCTATACTCCCCCCTCTATACCCCCAAACTCCCCCTCTACCTCCCCCTATCCTCCCCTCTCTACACCCCTCTACTCCCCCTCCCCCCTCCATCTCCCCCTACACTCTCCCCTCCATCTCCCCCTATACTCCCTCCTCCATCTCCCCCTATAATCCCCCCTCCATACCCCTAAACTCCCCCTCCCCCTTTACTCCCCCTATACTCCCCCCTCCATCTCCCCCTATACCGCCCTCCACCTCCCCCTACACTCCCCCCTCCACCTCCCCCTATACTCCCCCTATATCTCCCCCTATACTCCCCCCTGCATCTCCCTCTATACTCCCCCCTCCACCTCCCCCTATACTCCCCCCTCCACCTCCCCCTATTCTCCCCCTCTATCTCCCCCTACACTCTCCCCTCCATCTCCCCCTATACTCCCTCCTCCATCTCCCCCTATAATCCCCCCTCCATACCCCTAAACTCCCCCTCCCCCTTTACTCCCCCTACTCCATCTCCCCCTATAATCCCCCCTCCATACCCCTAAACTCCCCCTCCCCCTTTACTCCCCCTATACTCCCCCCTCCATCTCCCCCTATACCGCCCTCCACCTCCCCCTATACTCCCCCTATATCTCCCTCTATACTCCCCCCTCCACCTCCCCCTATACTCCCCCCTCCACCTCCCCCTATACTCCCCCCTCTATCTCCCCCTATACTCCCCCCTGCATCTCCCCCTATACTCCCCCCTGCATCTCCCCCTATACTCCCCCCTGCATCTCCCCCTATACTCCGCCCTGCATCTCCCCCTATACTCCGCCCTGCATCTCCCCCTATACTCCGCCCTGCATCTCCCCCTATACTCCGCCCTGCATCTCCCCCTATACTCCGCCCTGCATCTCCCCCTATACTCCGCCCTGCATCTCCCCCTATACTCCCCCCTGCATCTCCCCCTATACCCCCCTGCATCTCCCCCTATACTCCGCCCTGCATCTCCCCCTATACTCCCCCCTGCATCTCCCCCTATACTCCCCCCTGCATCTCCCTCTATACTCCCCCCTGCATCTCCCTCTATACTCCCCCCTGCATCTCCCTCTATCTCCCTCTACTCCCCCCTGCATCTCCCTCTATACTCCCCTGCATCTCCCTCTATACTCCCCCTGCATCTCCCTCTATACTCCCCCCTGCATCTCCCTCTATACTCCCCCCTGCATCTCCCTCTATACTCCCCCCTGCATCTCCCTCTATACTCCCCCCTGCATCTCCCTCTATACTCCCCCCTGCATCTCCCTCTATACTCCCCCCTGCATCTCCCTCTATACTCCCCCCTGCATCTCCCCCTATACTCCCCCCTGCATCTCCCTCTATACTCCCCCCTGCATCTCCCCCTATACTCCCCCCTCCACCTCCCCCTATATCTCCCCCTATACTCCCCCCTCCATATCCCCCTACACTCCCCCCTTGCCCTCGGAGAGGGGCCATTGTCTTGGAAGCACAAAAGAGCCAGCGAGGGAACAAACATGGCCATTCTCTGTGAGGAAGGAGAGCGGGAGCGGAGGACTGGGCATTGACAAGGCCACGACACCTGATCTGCACTATCTGCTCAGAGAGATAGAGAGAAAGAGACAAACAGAAGTGGAAAGAGAAATTGAGGGGAAAATAGAGAGAATACGAATGAAGGGGGGAAAGAAAATTGAGAAAAAGAAGGAGAGGTGTTTCTAAAAGACTTTGACCCAAGAGGTTGTGAAAATAAATAAGGCGAATAAAAGCAAACAGAAGAAGAGAAAAAAAGAGAAAAGGGATGAAATTGAATGAGAGAGGATAGATGGAATATGAAAGTTATATTCAGCTGATAGATGACATTAGGGGTCAAATGCTTTGCACTCCTACATCTCCACAACACAGGGTCCACAAAAGTACAAGACACCAGCTAAAGATATATGTTCTGTTACAATGGCATGCACACGTAGACCAAGTGTTTGAAACCATGAGCCTTTAACAGGAGGATACATTACACGATATAGACTTATTCTGGTTCACAACTCACATCTGAGAAGAACAAATAAAAAACAACAATATTTTTATAACAATAAAAAAGTGTCACTTTGTTTAGCGCAAGTCTAACAAAATTGCCCTTGTAAAAATCTCAACATATGTAAAACAATTCTATAAGCACATCACCTTGTACGTCACTGTTCTATCCAAATACATTAAGCTAAGAGCATGTCAATCGTACACTGATGTTAGAAAGTGGTTCAAAAACATGCCTGTTTGTTTTCTGCTTCACCTCTGTCTCAACTCAGACACTGACACACCAACAAGCTTCCCCCCCCCCCAACACAAAAGCATTTCAGCACCACACTGTCATGTCACTGAAACATGACACTAGGATGTCCCTGCAACAAAAAACAAACAACCCCTGTGTGCAGGCTTGCAAAGTGGTCAGTCAGTTAACAGGGGCCCTGGGGCCGGTGACGAGTACACTACAATAGAGACATGGAGTCATGGAGCAGGACTGAGCGGGGCACCAGGAAAAAGAGACATGGAGTCATGGAGCAGGACTGAGCGGGGCACCAGGAAAAAGAGACATGGAGTCATGGAGCAGGACTGAGCGGGGCACCAGGAAAAAGAGACATGGAGTCATGGAGCAGGACTGAGCGGGGCACCAGGAAAAAGAGACATGGAGTCATGGAGCAGGACTGAGCGGGGCACCAGGAAAAAGAGACATGGAGTCCTGGAGCAGGACTGAGCGGGGCACCAGGAAAAAGAGACATGGAGTCCTGGAGCAGGACTGAGCGGGGCACCAGGAAAAAGAGAGGGGCTGCTGATACGGGATGGCAGCAGACAGCGATGATGGACAGACAAGATGAGTATCCTCAGACAAGCAGACAAGAGTCGCCGGGGTCACAATAGCTCTCTGGCTGCCTGGCTTGAATTATTCAAAAATAAAAATGTATGCAAATATATTACAGGTAGATAATATTACCCCTAGTCGGATGCAATGATTGTAGCCTCCAGGGGAGTCCTTATAAAGTGTTGGAAGCATTTTTAATTATCGGTTTCTAGACAGGTTATGATGTGACAAGGTGATTAAACAGCTAAATGGCTTCAGGGGGCACTTCACGTAATAAAAACGAGCAGAATGGACACGGTTGCACAATTTGACTGTCTCAGGTGTCTTTTTTTTTTTGCCTTCTTCTTCTTTCAGAAATCAAACCAGGCCAACGGAAACATGACAATGTTTATTGTGTTGCCCCTATCAACGGGCCAATCCTCGTTGCCACGGTTACGGGTGTCTATGGCCGGTCCACCCATTGTAACTGAAGCGCACAGTTTCCTGATGGAACACCAGAGGCGATGTAAAAAAAAAAATATATATATATAGCAAATCTCGCTATTCTGGCTTTTCTACCAAACCAAACGGGAACAGTGCCGGCTTGGTCGTCCTTTTACAACACAACTTAAGTCAGAGCGGCCCAAAGGTTAGGCCCATGGTTTGAGTTCTACTACAGCTTTGGGAAGTTGTTGGCTGTCCTGTGTGTGATGCCTGGGTTATGTGGAGTACAGTTCCTAAAAGGGCCACCACACCAGAGTTCATACCAGGGTGCATATCAGGGTATTTCTGTTTCTCCGGCACATTACCAGCAACTACTGTGAATTAGTAACCAGATCCAGATACATCACTTCAGTTTGTTTCAGCTTGGTGCTTCCATGCCATTAGAGGTAGCACTGTGTCTCTCTCTCTCTCTCTCTCTCTCTCTCTGCCACAGAGAGACAGAGAGAGAGAGAGAGAGAGAGAGAGAGAGAGAGAGAGAGAGAGAGAGAGATCTGTTAAGCATAACCGGAGAGAAGAGAGTTCCTTTAATCATTTATGAGGAAAAAGAAAAAAAGCGTAGAAAGAATGGAGAGTGTGAGGGCAAAAATGTGGAGGGAAGGGAAAGAGAAAGAGAGAGAGAAAAAGAGCGTGTGAGGGAGAAGGAGTCTAACGAATAGAGAGAGAGGAGAAACAAAGAGAGGGCTCAGTTAAACAATGACAGTGGAGAGAGAGAGAGAGAGAGAGAGAACAATGACAGTGCAGAGAGAGAGAGAGAGAGAGAGAGAGAGAGAGAGAGAGAACAATGACAGTGCAGAGAGAGAGAGAGAGAGAGAGAGAGAGAGCGAGAGAGAGAGAGAAAGAAAGAACAATGACAGTGCAGAAAGAGAGAGAAAGAGAGAGAGAGAGAGAGAGAGAGAGAGAGAGAAAGAAAGAACAATGACAGTGCAGAGAGAGAGAGTAAGAACAATGACAGTGCAAAGCCCCAGATTTGGAAGACAAAGCCTCAGTGAGGAGCACAGACAGGCAGACCAGGGGGCACAGAGGAAAGAAGAGTGTCCTTAAGGATGCACAGAGCAGGTTTCCTTTTTAAGCCATATGGACTAGTTGTTTTCAAACTTAAAAACTATAGTACACCCATTCCGATCCCATATGGTTTCATCAGAGGGACCCCTCCACTTCTCCACTTGGCCAAGGTCTAGGAAACCTGTTTGGTTTATAAGAGTACATTTTCCCTTAGAAAAATACATTATTGACATTGTGACCTTGTTTTTGAAGAGAAACCTGTTCTTCAAAGCGGACAATTCATCTAGCTCATATTATCCCTCCTCATCATGGCGGAGTGCACTGTTTGCCTGTCCGAGTTTCAGCGCCTTAAGCAACAAACTAGATGGAAAGAGATCTGTTATAGTAAGGAACAGAATCCCTTAATGGCGTAAAAACTAACCCTGATAGAACACTGACATAGTTCAATACAGCAACACAACACCACCCAGGGACATAGAGAATGACAGCATTGAAAACACACTTGCTTCAAATTTAAAATCTTACTACCCAGACTTGTAGAACTGACTGTCAATGGACAAGAAATAATGTGGGGCAGGAGATTTCTCTTTCTTCTCATAAGACCTGGAGACTCAAACTACTAGTAGGCCTACTATAGAAATTACAAGTGTGCAAATACTGCCATAGCCAGCCATATGATAAGGCTTTTACAATTTGAAATATATTGGAGATGGTTTATAGTTCGTAGGTAAACTACAGTTGCCGTCATGTTTAACATCTAAGCTTTTTTTTTTTTACGGCAGCCTATATGGCCCAACAGGACATTTCCCTCATAAGTCGTATCTTTAGGGCATGCCATGTGACTCACGTTGTACGGTCAGAGAAAACACACGGCCCAAAGTAGCATTCTTGACAGCTCAAAACCGGTTCAGAGGCAAGAATAACTTTTCAGTTGAAAATTACTGTCTTGGCAACAGTCCTTATTGGTTCATGCTGTGTGCACAAATATGTAACAAACAAAAACGTGCTCTGGACTTCTAGTTTTGGACTTGATGTTGACAAACCAGTCAGGTTTCGTATGTAAGCCCAAATATCGCCCTTTACATGCGTAAGATTGGCGTTAGCAATTCCATACCGTATTTATCAAGGTAAATGACAACTGCAAGGCAATATTTCTCATCAAATGTGTAGAGTAAACAAACGTACGTGCTGTAATTGGCGTGTCGCTGCAATTCCTTATGTGCGAAAAACATCCAGGATGTCAATTTATAGAAAAACGAAACAAAAAAAACAAAATTATAAAGTAGTCTACTTCAAAATGTCAGACTTCCAAAAAATGTGTCTTTCGTTTAGGCAGACTGGGAAAAAAAACTGTAGCTTTGGACCATAAACGGGACATTTTTTTACTCCTTATTCTAAGAAAGCAGCAGCCCCGTCAGAGCCGTGGCAAACAGGTAACTAAACCTGTGACAGGTAAGTTTAAAACCACACCCCTGAAACTCACACACACCTGCACGTTCGGTTCAACTGCACTCAATGCCTGTTGCAGTTCAGGGTTGCGTCAAAAAAAAGGCGTAGCATATTCTAAATTCTCACATAGCTTTCATTATTTCAGAAATTAGAAATGCGAGAGTCGCGGAACTGCCCGAACTCTGATATTTTCACAGATCAAATTCTTGTATAGACGCATCAATGGAATGTGCAATAACTTCAAGGAAATGACTCGCAGACTTGCAAAGGAATCCGCTGACGGTAATTGCACGTCCTGATTTGCGGACCTTGGTGTTTGGCATTAACAATTTAGAATTACAACAGGAACACGTTTTAAAGAGCACAGATTGTTAACATGGCTAGGCAACATTTCCGTTTCGCAACTTAACTTTCACTTCAAAGCATCTCTTTTACGATTGGAAAAAAAACACTGCAGCAGTCTGCTTTGCAAATCAATGTTTAATGCATATTTGGTGGATTTAAATACATTCAAATGTGCACATGTGATTCCTAATGTATATTCACATGTAGGCCTAGTCTTCACTCTGCCTTTCTACTGCCTATGTAATTATTCGAATGAGGCCGCCCTATTTTAGGCCAGTTGCATAACAGCAATTTTTCAAAATGGGCAATTTGCAGGATATTACATAAGATCGCCGTTGCATCTTAGACTGAATATCTTGTGTTTACAGGGATGCCCACTGCTCACTCACTCCCTCCCGTTGGAGTCGCAAACTTGTTTTTGGACGAAAACATTCGGTGACCGTTTTACTAACTACAATTATTATATTGTTTTCTATTCAGGAATGCTATTGGCAGTATCAATAGGGGGTTAGGCTCTACTACAAATCCTGCACTCTGTTTATGTTTAAACATAGTGCACTCTGCACTATGTATGCTTTAACCAAATCAGGACCATTAGGTGAAGCCTATGGATGCCATTTGCTCTTTGAATAATCCGTTATTTCCCCCTTTAAGAGCGCCACAAAAGCTATAAACTATAAGGGGATTTAGGAGCATATGCAGCTACGATGGCTTCCACCCTATGCCTAGGGTGCATCCTAACAATCTTGGGCTCATTAAGGATGGTTTAGCGGATTAACTGACAGCGGGTTAATAGACAGGATCTCCTTCTCTGCTTATAGTATAGCCCTATACCTCAAACGGCGTCGTGCTTCTTCCCAGACAAGTTGGACATTGTGTGTGGAGAAATGGAACGTGTGGAAAGGACAGTTCTTTACAAAGAGAGTTCTAATAGAGTTCTGGAGTTCTTTAGTCCCCAGTAGCAATTTGTGTTGTAATTTTAAATTCAAACCGATATGTTTTTTTTTTTGTTTTTTTTTCCTGACAATGTGTCGTCCATTTTACGTGCCCAAGCCGAATTAGCTGTGATTCCAGGATGTATATGAATTAATTACTCATTCAAATGCTATAGTTCTAAGAAGCGCATACCTATGCAATATTGCATATTCTAATCAACTATATTTAGTTTGATAGATGTATGTTCCGTGTCCTGTCCAGATAAAAAGTGGTGTGAATAATCTGTTCCTGTATTTATAAAGAGATTTTAATTCCTAAATGAGATCAAATAAAAATGAGATGGTTTTTTAAAAGCGTCACCTACTTTTAAAAGATGATGGCTGACAAATTTTTTTATCTACTTATGACATTATAAAAATATCTCGAACTTTTGATGACTAAATCCTGCTTAGTTTTAAGATCTTGAGTGAATTTGAGATTATAATTTTTTCTTCTTAAAATAGACAGACTTTTGGAATTAAACTCTTCAGATACGCCCATCAGGCACTGCAGTGCAGCAAGTTAGACTTTCCCATCTTGAATTGATCCCCTGTTGAATAACAGAGTAAAAGAGAATAAAAAGAGTAGAATAAAAAAATGTTTTAATCCTTAAACATATTCTCAGAGAAAGAGATGGAGAGAGGGAGAGAGAAAATTTTTGGGAGAGAGATGGTGACAGAGGAAGAGATGGGAAGGGATGATGAGAGCGAGAGAAAGGGAATACAAAGAGGAGGAGTTTGAAGAAAGAATGAAAAGGGGGCCCACAATAACTTTGCTGACAGCCAGTGATGAAGCCCCAGCAGGGAAAGGATGACATAGAATTCTTTTAAATCCAGAATACTGTCTTTACAGGCTTTTCAGAAAGACGTCATGGGCCACAGCCACAGCAGCAGGTGTCTGGAGAGAGAGAAAAGAAAAGGGGGAGGGGCCAGAGAGGTGCCAAGGATGAGAGCAAAAAATAATTGACAGATGAAGAAAGAGAGAGGGTGTTGATGTATGTGGGTGTGTTTGTGAAAGAGAAGAGGGGGGGGGGGAGTGAGAGAGAAAGAGAGAGAGACATAGAGAGCTGTAAAACGAGCAGAATGGACAGTTACTAGCCCACTGTGAGAGGCATGCAATACTGTACAGACAGACAGACAGACAGACAGACAGACAGACAGACAGACAGACAGACAGACAGACACTAAGATAACCCACTGTAAGAGACAGGCAATACTGTACAGGGATTTCAACAGACAGACAGACAGACAGACAGACGCAGAGCTTCAGTTTGTATTAGGCAGGGGGGAGATGAGAGGAGAGAGGGGGAGGGGAGAGATTATATGCTTACTGCGTCCCCTCTCCAAAACCCGAGCTAACGTCAAATCTCTACTTAGTGGGAAAAGGGGGGGAGGGGGTGAAGAAGACGGGGGATCGAAGGGAGAGGAGAGAAGGGGGGATCGCCGGGAGAGAGAAGAGGGAGGGGGGGTGAGAGAGAGAGAGAGAGAGAGAGAGAGAGAGAGAGAGAGAGAGAGAGAGAGAGAGAAACACGGGGATAATCAGAGGAAAAACAGGAAGAGAAGGAGGAATCGGGGGGCGTCTATTTAAGATAACTCAGTGAATGTGTCCGAATGGATTAGTGGGCCTGCTAATTACAGACAGAAAACACTGTGATTATCCCTACGGACCAGCCCTGCTGAAGAGGAGGCAAGGAGGAAGAGGAGAGCAGATGAAGAGAGATGTCCATGCAACGCACCAGTCACGCAATCGAATATTAATACGTATATGAATGTATAGATATTGGATGGCGTTTACAGTAGTGTGTCTTGAAGCGTTCCTCAACTCCTCAAACCTATATATCACCCACATAGACCATAGCCATGCTTCAGGAGTGACTACAAGAGAGAAGAGGAGAGGGAGGGTCCCATTTTAATCTTCTATGTCCGCCTA
Organism: Galaxias olidus; assembly: GCA_026901105.3. Lineage (NCBI taxonomy): Eukaryota > Metazoa > Chordata > Actinopteri > Galaxiiformes > Galaxiidae > Galaxias > Galaxias olidus. Next base: position 244,225 of record JAPMUY010004132.1, on the reverse strand, counting down.
TAGACTTCAATAATGCACAGGTTTGGGGTGGGGGTGGGGTACCATTCCCATTGGCCAGACTGGTCATACATATGTATTTCTAATAGGCTAGTTTAGGATACTGGGAGATGCATGAGCTTCCTGATTGGCTGATTCGAGGAAAATTACACGGCGATTGGTCAGATCGGAGAACAATAGAGTTTGCGAGCATTGAGGCATAAAGGTGAGAAGGCCGAGAGGTTTAGGCTGTGTGTGTGCGTGAGAGAGAGAGGGGGGGGAGAGAGGGAGAGAGAGAGGGGGGAGAAAGAGAGAGAGAGAGAGAGAGAGAGAGAGGGGGAGAGAGAGGAGATGGAGAGAGAGGAGATGGAGAGAGAGAGGGGGAGAGAGAAGAGAGAGAGAGAGAGAGAGAGAGAGAGAGAGAGAGAGGGGGGGGTGGGGGGGAGAGAGGGAGAGAGAGGGGGAGAGAGAGAGAGAGAGGAGAGAGAGAGAGAGAGAGAGGGAGGGGGGATAGAGAGAGAGAGAGAGAGAGAGAGAGAGAGAGAGAGAGAGAGAGAGGGAGAGAGAGAGGGAGGGAGAGAGAGAGAAGAGGGAGCGAGAGAGAGAGAGAGAGAGAGAGGGGGGAGGGAGAGAGAGAGAGAGAGAGAGAGAGGGGGGGGGGAGAGAGAGAGAAAGAGAGAGAGAAGGAGAGAGAGAGGGAGGGAGAGAGAGAGAGAGAGAGAAATCGGATATACTGTGAGAGATGCAATATGATACGTGTAGTAGGCTACCTAACATTTTGAAAATACAACGCTCAGCAAAGTCGCTTAGATTGACGGGAGCTTACTAGAGACAAAGTCAAAGCAAATGGAGGACAGAATAGTGGGAACCTTATTGCTACACATTGCCGTTTGTGTGCGCGAGTCTTTGCCCTCTGGATGCACTTATCGCATTATTCATCAACACAAGTTGCACACATAACTGCGTACACAGTTATAAAAAATCCCCTGCGAGATATTATGTCTAACTGAAATAGCATTATGATCTTACTTCAGGCACGCTTGATCCAACCAATGAAGAGCGAGCAGTTCTTGCAGCTAGCTTCAGTGATAGAATACTCTAATAAAGTTAACTCAATAGAGGGACCCTGAAAGTGTTTAGAGAAAGGGACAGGCAGTAATATTCTGACTAGTTGGACTGCTTAAAATTGATTATGTTTGGCTGCAGGTGCTGTGGGAGTTACGGTCGCAAGACTGCGTGTGTGTGTGTGTGTGTGTGTGTGCACGTGTGTGTGTGTGTGTGTGTGTGTGCACGTGTGCGTGTGCGTGTGCGTGTGCGTGTGTGTGTGTGTGTGTGTGTGTGTCTTTGAGGGGGGTCTTGTGGGGCCGACAGGAGAGACAAAGATCGAAACACTTGTCTAGTGAGGCATATGCTTGGTGTATGACTTCAGCACTATCAGCAGGTGAGCAGAGTGTGTGTCTCCTTACTCATGTGTGTGGTTGTGTATAGGGGGTGTGTGTACTTAAATTCATTGGGGTGTTGTTTGTGTGTTTGTTTACGTGCAGTCTGTAGGTATACATCTGCATAGAATCGTGCTCCTGAATGGTGGTACTAATTATATCTCAGTCGCCCTTTGCCATATCTAAAACACAGGTTTGCTGCCTAAGGCCTATGCAGTCTATTATCCAACCATGGGTGGAGACACACACACACACACACACACACACACACTTGCACACACGCACTTGCACACACGCGTTCCCATTACATAATGGCTACAGTTGGGTATTACCATCTGGGGATGGTGGTGTTGCATCTATCGCCCCCCACTGTCCGAGTGAGGAACTGCAGCTAACGAACAAACCCCATGTGGTTTCTGTTTGAGTAGGCTAATTATTATGTAAGTGGGCTGACAAATATGTTACCTCCCTATACAGCAGCACCCACTCATCCCATTCATTTATTCATGGCTTGTGCAAAGAGGGGCTAAGAGGTTAAACAACCAATGATTAATCCTTTTGCTTTGGAATGGCAATAATCAGAGCTAAAATGGGATCATTTCTGAACCATTACAAACCCATGATTATTGTACTTTAGATGATTATTGCTGCCATTAGATCATGTCGATGACCTATTTAAAGATCTTTTTTTTTTTACGTCCTAATAGATGTAAAATGTTGTTTTTAAACTGCATTGCAAATTTGTTGCTGTATAAATTGTAAATGATCTCTCTCCATCTACCAGACAGCAATATCCTTTGAAAAGCCACACAAAAATAATGCTGTTTAAAAAATGATTGGTTCTAAAACGGGTCCAACCATCTCAAAGATTACAGGCAGAAATAGAACATGTTTGAGTGTGTGTATGTGTGTGTGTGTGTGTGTGTGTGTGTGTGTGTGTCTGTGTGTGTATGTGTGTGTATGTGAGTGTTTGTCTGTGAGTGTGTATGTGTAGGAGAGAGGTATAGTGAAAGAAAGGCAAGAAGATAAAGACGCAGACAATGAGCAATCATGAGCGGATGAAGACCGAGGAAGAGGACGGGCTGAGACAAAGACAGAGAAAGGGTTCCGAGCTCGCCGCTTGAATCTCAGCAATCATCTTAAATGACTGTCAATTCCGCCGCGATGGCAACATTATGCGCCATTTTGACTCCCAGCCCTACTCTCAACAGGAGAATGAGGTCACCGTTGGGTTACGGACAGAAACGGAGCGTCAGCTAAAGTTCGGGCAGATAGCTTGGAGTCTGTGTGCTGCTGCCGACGCAAGCCGTCATACGGCGCGTTGCACACACACACTAATCGCTAACACGCCTGTTCACAATCAAATTTCAGCTCATGAGAGAGGGGAGGTGTTTGTATGACCTGGTGTCAAAGATGGTTTCTGTGCTCGTTGGACGAGGTAATAGGAAATGCTCCCACCTGCACTCCAACTGCCACCTTGGGTCTGGTAATATATTCGGCTAATATGTCCGAAAGGCTGATCGATGTATGTGTGCTCAGGATGTTGTCCCGGATATGTACAGCAGGGACTCTGAGGTCTCCCACCGTCTTCTTCAATCCTCCATAAACTCCGTCCTCTATAAACTCCAGAGTTAACGGGTGGTTAGAGTGTGTCGCTGAGCCCAAAGGGCTTGTTTCCGTTTGACCTTCTCTGTGACCTTGTCTGTGAGGCTACGGTGTAGAGATAATAGCGAGATCTCAACTCACCGCAACGACAGGACCGGACAGGAATACCATCACAATAGATTCACACAACAGAATAGAAATACATTCATAGCATAACATGGCAAAACAAAAGCTGATTCAATTGAATTGAATTGATGTGGATGAAGTAATTTTACTGTTATAGTTCATATGTCTGGCCATTCTACCCTCTCCAAGTCTATGGGTCAGATAGCGTTTATGGTTCATGTGTAGGTCGCTCCTGACCCCCTCAACAGGATCATGCAAGGCCTAGCTAGCTACAGCTGCAATGGGAGAGAGTTGAATAACATGACGAAGATGAAGAGGCCGGTGACGCCGAAGAGTTTTGGAGTGGATGAGAGAGAGAGAGAGAGAGAGAGAGAGAGAGAGAGAGAGGAAGGAGTAGTGGGGCGACTGTTACAGTAAGGGTGTGTGTGTGTGTGTGTGCTTCTATGTTTGTGCGGGGTGGTTTGTAGGGACCGAAGTAGATGTCTGCCGTTAAAAAGACCAGAAAGACATATACAAAGATATACATTTATATAAATATAAAGTATATATATATTGTATAAGATAGAGAGAGAGAGAGAGAGAGAGAGAGAGAGAGAATGCCTAAAATGTGTGTACAGTACCGTGTATATATAGTAATGTCAATGTACTCTATATGTCCGTTGTCTGGCTTTCTTTCTCCTGTCAACTTGCATTCGTATAATGAGGACATCATGGCCATAATGCATGTAACTCTTATCTTAGACGTACATCGTTGATGTTAACTCCATAAATGCAGGATACAAAAAGCCTTGTTATTCCCAGCGGTTCCATTCATCTTTTTGTGGTATTGAGTCAATTAAGGGATCCTTTCAGCATTGAGTCCCTAACTGGATATTGGAAATGGCTGGAGCAAACTTCAGTGACTTTTTTATTTGATCCTGGTCATTGTCACGGCAAATACAACTGATCTGTTAGGATACAAAAATATATATATTTCAGACTTGTTATTGCATTGTTAAAATGTTAAATGTACCCATTAATATAAGCAACTTCTAAATCTTATTTATGTGTCCTATATAAGCTGTGTTATAACATGTAAAATCTTGCTTCTTGAAATGTACATTGCGTTGCTTTCGTGACAATTCACAAAAGATCAGACATAGAAAGAGAGAGAAACAGTGTGTGTGTGTGTGTGTGTGTGTGTGTGAGTGTGTGTGTGAGAGAGAGAGAGAGAGAGAGAGGGTGGCTGATCTATTCCATTGATGTTTGTATCAGAAGTCCTGTCAACATTAACACGCCCTGAACACACCAGAAGATGAACTCCCCTCTGAAGTCCTTAATCAGTCTGTTGAATAATCATGAACCTACACATTTACAGGCTACTGCATAGGTTGTAGGTTACTGTACAGTAAAAGCACATTTCACATGATATGTTTAGATACATAAAATGCCTGTGTGTACCACATTGTACACAATAAATATTGCTTACGATCTTTAAAGCCCCTTTAGATCATGGGGTTATATTTATTTTGGTGAAATTTATATTTTCCCCTCAATGTGTGATGTGTTAATAAAAACAAACATAAAAAAGCTTATATTCTGGATTTGATGGGTTGCGAATTCATTTTGTAAGTGTTTGTGAGTGTGACTGTTCCATTCTCCACCAGCCTGTCCTATGGGAAATAGTATTTTTAGAGAGGCAAGCTGCCTCCTACTATTATGGGCGTCGAGAGGCAGTCTCAACACAGAAAATGCACATGGAACTGGACATAACAAATGAACTTAATCAAACAATCGTGACTGATACTGCTAATGGTTTTGAATAGCTCCGTCGCTGAGCAGTTGAACCCCTTTGATACCGTGCAGACATGCACAAAAGCGTGTGCAATCCGAAATAGATCAAAGGAACCATGCCCCCTACTCATTCCTACTGTTGGATCAGTTAAAGGCTCTGGAACGGGTGTAAGATTAGTCCTTCGTTCCAGTTTCAGTAACTGATTGATTTGCTGGTTGTGTGTTTCGATGTATTTGTTTGTCTATTTAAAATTTTCACCCGTGGACACGCAAAATTGAGCTCGTGCCCTATTTACGCATTTACAGTAATCACTGAAGTAAACACACACGGATGTGTTTTGGATGGAGTAGGGCGCCACTACCTGGTAACAAAGTCGTCATACAGCCTATTTTAAACAACTGTAATTTATGCCTTAACTGGACTGACGCTTTTCAGTGTGTATTTAATGCAACAAATAATGTGAAAATAATCATTTTAACGGGGCATATAACCACAGCCAACAACATCAACAAAGTTAATTATTTGATCCATCATCAAATGTAGAGTATAGCCTTGACAAATGGGCGGCTAATAAAGGTTGGACTTGACTTTGTTTTCTTTTAGATTATTCCTTAAAAGGTCAAATTTGTGTTAAGCATGAGCGCCTATAGAACTCTATAAGCTAAGATCCTTGCTCCTCAAAGAAATCTTATTCGTTTCGGGCAAATAAGAACAATGAACAAATCACCAATGATCACTTAAGTCATGCCCTTGTATCAAAAGTCATGTCTTTGAACCAAAGCGTCTTTGAAGTCTGTACTGTTTGTGTGTTGAAATAAGTCAGTTTTAAAAAAGGTTACCATTATGTACATTATAATGCCCTTCCTTTGAACACAACACGAGTGCTACATTTGCATTAACAATCTGTTAAAACTAAGGTGTTGCACACCAGGGGCTATTACTGTCTTTATGATTGGCTCAATAAAAGACTGGACAGTTGGGGCAGGTCAGTAGACACATTTTAGAGAGAATTCAACGAACACGAGTCTTTGTGAGAGTGGTGACTACTAATGGATATCAAGATATCTGACTTCAGCATCGACCACATCCTTGGACATGAAGTTGAACATTCTTCTCCAACTGCGGTTGAGCCTTTAAATTACATTGAATATTTACCTGACAGCCACTTCCAAGGACAACCCATCGACTTTCCAGGATGTTGGTACTACCCTCGGGCCATTTCGAGGCCTCCGCCGAGATTTCACATGGGCCTTTTGCCGGTGCATCCCAGAGTGGGTTTAGGTTACGGTAACTTCGGATACACTCCATACAATTACCAAAGTTCAAATCTCAACTTCTACCCAAACCAAGCCGCATATGGTTTCAACGTAGAAACAGGTATAAGAATTTTCGAAATCATAATTGTATAAATTGTACGACTTTAAGAGTTGTTAGATATGTAGCCTACGGAATGTGATCTGTATAGGTGCGATTTTTAGGTGCCATTTGTGTTTACACTATAGTATAGCCAATGTTTTACGACACAGCAAATAGTTAGACACGAGGGACTTGTACGAATACCTTATGGCATAGTTTTTTGACTGTTTTTAATTTTCTTCTCACAGGGCCTCCACCGTCGCTTGGTTACCTGGGCCAACCGAGTGACGGCACGCAGCACAGACAGAGAGGGAGAGTGCGTACGGTTTTCACGGAGTGTCAGACCAAACAGCTTGAGCATCTGTTTGAGGAAACCGACTACCCAAGCGTGGACGCACGGGCCGAATTGTCTAGGAACACTGGGCTTACCGAAGAAATTGTTAGGGTAAGAAAGGATTGTAAATTGTAAAATAATACACACATTTATTTGTATTAGTTGTCTATAACAACTTGTCCTTTTCTCTGCAGGTGTGGTTCAAGAACCGTCGTGCACGCCACAAGCGCCACCGCAGTGGCCCAAAGGTCAAGTCTCCATCGGCTGGGTTAAGGAGGGAGACTGGAGCACACGGGCCAATTCACAACAATCAACACTGTGCAATACAAGAAAACGTCTTCTCTTCTTTCCTCTGATAATTGATCAAATAGTCTGCATGATATTACTGTCTTATACTACGTTTTGAATTGAGCATAATCTTATTTTATTTATTGACAAGCAGTGCGCCAGGCACACAAAGCCAACGTTTACGCACTGGAGAAACCTTGGAAGTTTGCGCGAAATCGGATGTTATTTTTTGTTTGTTTAAGAGGGGTAGTCGAAACAAACCTGTGATATAGCCGACTTTTATAAAACCTGGTTATATTGTGTAAGAAACTATTTGTCAAGTTTCTCATTTTTATTTATTGACAGTATGGCACCATACCTTAAATATTGAACGTTTATTTTATTTGACAAAATAAATGCAATTTTAATTTCCCAAAAATCTCAGCGTTGTTGACATATTTGCTTTTTGTGAATCCTCTTCCTTTGTACTATAAAATTACTGCGGCAACAAAAACAAAGCAATGAATGTAATTTTGTAGAAAACAACATCAAATTTTATTATATTCATTGACAGAGTTATTAAGCATTTCCATGCTGAGATACACCATTGTTGGAAAAGGAAACTAATTATCAGAAAATACTTAAGAGAGCATGCAATGAGTAGCTATCATGACAGCAGTACTAAATCCAACATTTAGTTTCCTCCCATGTCCTTCCACAATTCCTTACTATATACACACAAATTATGTGTTTTTTCACCCAAACATTATATCAGTTATAAATTAATTAAATCAAGTTGGAGCACATAACAGTAACCAAAACACACTGAGCGTCTGTAAAATAAAAAGTACACTTTGTGAAATTATTAAACATGTATCTTGCAACTTTAAAAATGGGTGTTAACTGAGCCTGTAGATATGTGTAAATGATTCATCGTGATGTACACATTATGAAAGGTAACAACGTATAATTCTGTGCCATTTGACATCATGGGCACCCTATAAGATGATTTTAAAAGCATGATGAGATTTCAGATAGACTGTAAAGTTGTGTAAAGTTGTAAAGTTGACTGTAAAGTTGTTCTGAGTGTATTCTGCTTGCCTATATGTCCAAGCGAAACATGACCATGTGACTCGCCAAGTTAAATCCAAAAGAGTTATGCGGGAACATCTTGCCCATAGTTTGCAACAAATCATTCAATTGGGTTTTCACATCTATGAATATGATATGAGTGCTATGTAGATGGGCATTATACAATAACAAAAGACGATTCATTTGTCTATATTACCAACAAGCACTTAAGTAATGTTATAAATAATAAAAAATAAAAACGAAAATACTACTATCAGTGTTAACAGTACATAAGTATCTTACAAACATCCATTTGATCCTAGACTGTAACCGGACCATGATAGTATTTAAAACCCTGTTTATATTTTGAGGCAAGATCCTTTAAGCTACACCTAGAACATTTATTGTGAGATGTTCAATGTATTTCACTCTCTCAGCCGGGGCAGAGTAACAGCAGACTCTCACTGAGGCATTTAGAAACAACACACGACACACACAATGTGTTTAACACAGACGGGATTCTTAAGACTTTTGTGTTTGGCCAGTCAGGAAATGAAATCACAAGGTAAGGGGAAAGCAATTGACAGTTGATGCAGTGTCTAACAAAAAGACCAGTGGTTACCATAACTACCTGACCTCTCCTCTTCGTTCATATAGGCCTCATGGAATTTACAAAGCATAACCAATTCTTTAACATTACACAGGATTTGTAGCGACGTGATTACGTCCAGTAAAAAGTAAAAATAACGATCTCAGAAAGGAGTGTTCCTGACCGTAACCTTCCTAACAAACCTAAGACCTCTCAAAAACCAAAACAACAAATCAAAAAAACCTGACCAGAAAAAACAACAACCCTGTTTTGTTCTGTCTGGTAGAATCTGCTGGGTAGGCTATAGACACAGAGCGCAACGCGTCATCAGAGGGAAGACCACGCCCCCCGTGGGGAAAACAATCCGCGAAGTTGTGGTGTGGGCGTGGCCTAAATGCGCTCTGTGTCTATATGGTGGTTGACCTTAAAGACGCGCTGTGAGATTAGAGTGCGCGCCCTGACAGTGACGGTATAAGCATACAGATCCACGGTGCAGCTAGAACAGGAAGTCACGATAACAGAGTTGCTTAAAGGACAATGCAGCTAAGGAGACTCTTCTGGTGTTTAGAGTTTATGTTTTTTTTTTATAGTTTTTATTTTTTCAAGGTAGCTAACACTCCGGTAGTAAAGGCCGACTTTAGATGGTTTATTGATGTTCACCAACTCCCTGCTAGCTCCTATTAGGTGCCATCTCTCAGCCTGTCTTTGGGCAACTTTGCCGTCTCAAAAGTCAACGCAATCCTAATACACTAAATGGAACCGATGAACCCCACCAGTCACACCGAATAAGCATTAAATTTTCTTTTTTTAAAAAGAATCCGTTATCTTTTGAGCATTTGCAGACTATGTATAGAAGGCCTTTGTCCACATGAACGTGTCAAGTTATTTTGTTCTCCTTGTTAAGGTGTACCTAGGGGGTGTTAGAGCTACAGACATACTGACCATAACCACAGAGCTAGGCAGGAAGGTAAACTGGATATATATTGCTATTTCTTTATATGCACATACTCAGACAGAGAGATTTTAACATTAAGCACACACAAGTTCAGACAGTCATAATAGGTTAGTTTTTTTTTTTTCTTAGAATGCTCACGTTCACAAAACATACCAAAGTCTTAAGTTTGGGGAAAGGGAGAGAGAGGAGAGGAGAGATAGAGGGAAGGTAACAGAGGAGAGAAATTATTTGCAATGAGCTGCATGTTAGAAGTTTAGTCTGGCAACGATAAGAAGGCAACGATAAGAAGAGATGCACATCAAAAATTTAAATAAGAGAAGAGGGCAAAAGCTGAGTCCTTAAAAACAGCTGCCAACGTCATTGATTATCTTTACAGGTTCAGTTGCTTTGTTTATATTTCAACACAAAGTTGTATTTAAAACGCTACACAATAATACGTCAAACTGTGTTTCAATACATTTAAATGGGAGGAAATGATTCTATGCTACATCATGCTAGACACTAAAACTAATGACACAAGCGGCTGTATTTTATTGTGAGCTATATTTCCGGATCTTTGTGTCTGCGTAACATTTTGGAGTCATTAGCCATTTTGGTTCAGTTTACATGAATGATAAATCATCCCACTATATGTGATCTATATAATCAAGTTCATCCGCATTGCTGTGCGCAGTATTATTATTTCAACATTTTTATAATATTTTTAAATATACACTAAACTGTTGCAATAATTGATTATATTATTTGTCCAGCAATATAAACCAAATAAAGTATAATGTGATACTTAAACAGCTGAGACTGTAGTTGTTCATAGTAGTTTGTCATCCTAAATGCATGCATTTTTGGTTAAGAGTGATATCTGAAATCTAGAGTTTCTGTTTTCTCTAAATTATATGTTATGTGTGTTGTATGAAGACAAAGACATCCCTTAGTTTATTTCATAATAAACAAACCGACAGCTTTGGCAAATGCTTCCGGGAGGTTCAATGTTCAACCCTATTTACTGTTTGACCTCTAAGCTTAAAACATAAGAATATTTATTTTGTAGTTTTGACCTAAAATCCCAATTTTCCTTCGCCAAGTTCTTTTTAATACCCTAAGCGTGACAACAGCTGATTAAACGTGATGTTAAACGCAGCAGCAAGTGGTTTCTTGTCCAGTGAAATACTGGGAAAAAACTGATGGAAGCTAAAAAATACAAAAAAGACTACACGTACAGCAGAAGCAGGAACTTTCCAAACTAGAATAGATCTACAGAGTCTAGTACAAATTTATCTGTAAGTGGTCAAAATCAGTTAAAGGCTTTGAATACCTAACTACTGTGAAAATAGTTTAAATATCAATGCACTTACTACACTTATACTAGAAGGATTGCTTTTGCAGGAGTCGGAGTCCCAGATTTTCATTTAGAATACCGTTGATTTGACTATTATGATTATTAAGATACAAATGGAATGCAGGACGTTAGTTTGAGATACAAGGCACTAGGTTTTGCTATAGGACGGCAAAACAGGAAGTGAGGGGAAGGGCAAATGGATAGAACAGAAATATACTCCATAGAAAGGACATGCCATTATATCCTATTTAGATCCTGTTGACTAAAACAGGCCTGCCCACTCTAATTAGTGTGATTTTTAGTTCTATGTTAAAGAGTGAGTAGGAGACAGGATAAAACGTTTACTACTGCAACTTTACGGCAGACATTTAAGATAGTGTTGAGAAGAAAAATAAAACGTAAGCGAGAGCAACCAATCTGGCAGAGGAGAGGAAAAGAGGGGGAAGAGGAGGAGGAGAAGGAAGGGGGTGTGGTTAGGACTGCATCTCAGCACGCAGCATCCATGGAAACCAACAGCAGAACAGCAACCTGAAGCAGAAGCAGAAGAAGAAGAAGAAACAGAAGAAGAAGAGGCAGAAGAAGAAGAAGCAGAAGAAGAAGAAGGAGAAGGAGAAGGAGGCATTAAGGTAAGCGTGAAAGAACAAGGTAAAAGACGCGCAATCAGAGATGATGAGTCTGTTGTCTGATAAAAAAGACAATACAGCCAGACCCATAGGTAGCACACAGGATGTTACATCACACCAGGTCAAGTAAACAGCTTTCACTGAAACATATCCCACTTCCCATCTTTCATAGCTAGTCTAGACTATTAGAGGTCAACTATAAGCCGTACCTTGATATTGAGCTCTCAGAGGTGATGTCTTTTGGAGATCTCATGGTGTTGAAGTTACGCTTAGGCTGAGACACTGGCGAGAAAGAAGAAGAACACAGAATCAGGGCTGAGACAAGCAACACAGGAGGTAGAATTATTTTATTAGGGTTAGGAGCACCCAGGGAAAGAAAGCTTATTTGAATGACAACACAGAGATGTACAGACAGACTGAGACACACTGCTGAACAAGAAGTCAAATTAAGAAGTAGAAGACTTAAGTTAATGAACACACACACACACACACACACACACACACACACACACACAAGGTGAGTGTCCTGGGGTTCTTACTTGTGACCTGGTGGACCTTCTTCACCATAGCACCATCAATCTGGAAACCTTCTTTGGGTCCCCCGATTCTGAAAAGGGGAGTTAAAAAAGTGAGTGGACTACGGTAAATAAATATAACTTATTAATAATATCAATAACATAAAATAATGAAATAACGGCTTTAAATGTACATTTAACCATCTGAAATGTAAAATGTAATGTGACTTTACCATGTAATAGGATGTGTCAAGTGTGACATCGTTGGAAGCCATTTATTGAGACACACACACACACACATACACACACACAGAGATGTTTCCTAGAGGCCCTGACCTCTGAACGCGGGACGGGGGAGCAAACACGCCATATTTCGGCAGACATCTGAAGTATTCCACTCCAAACACGGAGCCATTGTGTTTCCCTGTCGGCTGCTCCAACTCGATACCAAACCAGTAACCTGGAGACACACACACACACACACAAACACACACATAAACACACACACGCACACACACACACAGTAAAAAAAAACATAAAATTCTATTAAATAATTTTGTACACACATACAATACCATCACACACATACAACATTCTAGAACACAACAGTGCATGCACGTATGTAGACAGAACATGCATACACACACTAACACACACACACACACACACACATACACACATACACACACACATACAAGCTCATTTTAAACACAGGTGCGTTACCTGGAGCGAAGTCTGTCTTGCCGTAGAAGCGAATGGTGCCTATTTTCTGACCAGCCACCAGCACCTGGTCTCCCAGCTCCACCTTGGCTCCGTCTGGGTCAAGGCCGGCCACCGACGCAGACTTCTTCCTTTGGGCTGCTGGAGGGGGTGGGAAAAACAAGGATGACAAGGAGGAAAAGGAGAGATAAAGGAAAGATAAATAAAGCGAAAGAACACGTCGAAGAGAGAAAGACTCATTCAAGTAATCTGGGAGTACACCTATTGATGATATTTCAATGTGAGCTGCTGGCTGTGAAAACAGACCCTCACCTTTCTCTCTCTCTTTCTCCTTCTTCTCCGTCTTGTTTTTTCCAGCGAGGCGGGAAAGGTCCATGCGGGGGGTCCTGGGGGTGGAGGTGACGGAGGAGGGGGGCTGCTCCACCACTTTGGAGATCTTAGACACGGGGGCAAAGATACCTGCGGGGAGAGAGAACCAACGCTTAGCATCGAGGTGGAACGGTAGAAGAGACCATAGGCTAAGAAGTGGGGCTTTAGCCACCATCTTGGTGGTCCCACCCAAAAAGGTAAAGATACCTGTTGAGAGATCAATTATTCCTATTGCTCAAATTTCAAAAGATAAAACCGGATATAAAAAAGGTGATCAAATTAAGAAATTAACCCCCCCAAAAAAAAGAAAAAAAAAGAAGAAGAAAAAAACAATACTTTTCCTTTTACTGTTGTGTGATGGCATCACAGAGTCGGGCTAGTAGTCGTATCCATTCTGTTCAAGTTATTTGTTGACTTGAGTTTAGTTAAGAGTTTAAAATACACATTTATTAAAAGGCTGAGTTTGTTAAAACAGGCTTGCCTAGCTTTGGAGGACAGATGAAGTAGCGCACTCCTCCCACACTCCCGTCGTTTTTGCCCTCCGGTTCGTCCAGCTCCACTCCAATCCACTGACCACTGGCGAACTCTGTCGTTCCACAGAACCGCAGGGTTCCACGCTGAGGAGAGAGAGAGGAGGAGGGGGGGTGGGGGTAGACATGAGACAACAGCGTAGACGTCCTCTCTGTCTATCTGTCTGTCTGTTGGTCTGTTTGCTGGTTGTCTGTCGGTCTGTCGGTCTGTCGGTCTGTCTGTCTGTCTGTCTGTCTGTCTGTCTGTCTGTCTGTCTGTCTGTCTGTCTGTCTGTCTGTCTGTCTGTCGGTCTGTCGGTCGGTCGGTCTGTCAGTCGGTCTGTCTGCCTGTAGTGTGTCCCAGACCATAGGAAGCAGTGACGTTGTTTCATTAAAATTATAGTTTCAAGTCTTAAGTTCATTGTCTGTTTAATTGACACATCACAATTACTTTATATAGCATAACTTGCTATATAATTTGTATTTAGTGCTGTGACATAACAACATGTAAACAATCACACATGGAAAATGCTTTTAGTACAACAAAGAACAACTTTGGAGTATCATAGAAACTCACGATAAAGTTGAAATTATTTGTAAACGGTCTCTGTTTTCAGAACCACATTTTAAAATGCTCACACCCAAGCATTCCAAAATTGCTTCAATATATTTTAGCCTAGATCCAGTATGCGTATATATCACCAAGTATGACATACATATCTAGAAGAAGCCAGCCTGTAGGTAATTAAATCATTCTGTCATGAATAACAATTGTATAATCTGTCTGATTAAACTCATTAAGCAATCAAATACAATGGACAAGGACAGGTGCACAGCATAGTGCATACCCAGATATTAGTTCAGTGGATATATAAGGTTACTGGGATAAATATAGGTTAATCGTTAAATAATGCATCTAATTTGAAGAATGTCGGGTAAGTTTCAAAGACAGACAGTCTATATACATTATATACCCACTTGTTTGCGTGTTAGTTTAGCAGTTAATAAATACGGATATAGTATGCATACGTCACTTTTAGTTTTTTGTATACCCACCTGTTTGAGGTAGGGCAGAGATGTGTTGTCATCACTGCGCGTGTGTTGAGGAAGCTACATCAATTAACACACAGTGGAAATACACACCATTCAGTACCTGTTCCATTCCTTAGACAGTAGTATGGAACATTATCGCTAACATTATTATTAGGTGCATACTTGCTTATCATTGAATTATAAATAGGCCATACTATTTTGTGTGCATCTTGTATGATATGCAATAATAGCATATGTGACATAATGTTTTATTTGAAATAAAACTACATTGATCATATACGAGGCAAAATCTCATTAGCTATGTTCTAGACTTGGAGATAGGAGGAGTACGACAGACAGAGAGCAATTTAGGGATTCGAGATAAAATGCCGTTCCACAAAAAAGCTTTTCTTTGTTTGCTGTCAAAGGTTTTCATCTTAAATTCCACTTCCTGTTTGATTTGATGGAGCAGATCACTTTTAAATGGTATACAAGCCTTCCCCCGTCTACTCACAACCACCAAATCTAAATCACTGTCTACACTGTGAGTTCCACAACAACAACAACAACAACAACAACAACAACAACAACATCAACAACAACATCAACAACAACAACAACTGTTAACGTCCGTACCTCTTTTATGCCCCTTCACCTTGAGTTCACTTTGCACTTCCCATCCTCTGCCTCCTTCCTCCTTCTCACCCTCCACTCCCCATTACCCCATCCCCCCCCCACCCCCACCCAACACCCCTAAAGTCCCCCCCACCCACCCCCCCACCCCCGCCCAACACCCCTAAAGTCCCCACCCACCCACCCACACACCCACCCCAGCCCCCCCCCCCCCCCCCAACCACCACCCCCCCCCCACCCCACCCCTAAAGTCCCCACCCACCCACCCACACACCCACCCCAACCCCCCCCCCACCCCCACCCAACACCCCTAAAGTCCCCACCCACCCCCCCACCCCCACCCAACACCCCTAAAGTCCCCCCCCACACCCCTACCCAACACCCCTAAAGTCCCCCCCCACCCACCCCCCCACCCCCACCCAACACCCCTAAAGTCCCCACCCACCCACCCACACACCCACCCCCACCCCCACCCCCACCCCACCCGGTCGTCTCTCATCTCACCTTCATCTCGTCCACCATGACCTTGTCCCCCAGCTTCAGCCCCAGGGAGGTGAGCATGAGGTTGCCGGGGATGTTGTCGTAGTTGGGCAGCGTGGCTCGGGGCAGGTTGCAGCTCAACGGCACGGCGTCCAGCAGGATCTGCTGCAGCTCCTTGGCCACCATGGCCGCCTCCGCCTTGTCCAGGGTCATGTCCATGGGGTCAGGCACCACGTCACATGGACCCTGGCTCTTGTCGTTCTGGAGCAGGGGGACGAGAGGGAGGAAGGAGCAGGCGTGAGGAGGGTGGAGATTTCACTGATTGGATGTTTGTGGAAATGGAGCGTAGTACCCTGACATTACAATGTCTATGACGCCCAAGAGGTATTTAGTGTCGCTGAGCACTGCTCCTCTCTCCAGTGCTATATATGCTTATTTTTTATTTATAAAATTTTTTAGTTGCGATAAAAGTCCCATTTACCATCGGAAAATAATTGGAACAAGACACCGTTTGCGTTAAAAATGCTTCTGGTATTTACAAAGCTTAGGTTACAGTAGATTAGATTAGAGCAGAGTACAGTACAGTACATTACAGTACAGTACAGTACAGACTAGAGTATAGTGGAGTACCTCTGCTTACCCTGATTGACGGGTTGGCCCCATGCTCCAGCAGACATTTGACTGAACCCAGAAACAGTACAGTATGGTACAGTATGGTACAGTATGGTACAGTACAGTACAGTCTAAAGTAAAGTGGAGTGGAGTACAGAGTACCGTTGCTTACCCTGACTGACGGATTGGCCCCGTGCTCCAGAAGACATTTGACTGAACCGAGACACAGGTTGGAGGCAGCGATGTGCAGCGCTGTGCCGTGGTGGAAATCACTACAAGTAGAGTTCAGCACTGAGAAAAGAAGGTAAATAAACACAGGTCAATAACATGGAAATAAAGAGGATTAGCAAAACCAGCAGTATAGTTCCGTGGTGGGTGGATGTCCCTAAATGCTGAATTCAATATAAACATAGGAAGACACAAATTAATAAAACTATAAAAAAACATTTGAGATTTAAAGCCAGATTTTGAATTTGAATTGTGCATCCCCTTGGCAAAATGGAGGTTAACATTTTTAAGTTTAATGTTGTCAGTAAAAAAATATATCAAATGTTTAAATGGCTTTACCTCAATTGTTCAATAGAGATTTGTGTTGCTTCCATTCTCAATTATGAGAATCTGAAGCTATTTGATAACATCGAATAACTTTGTGAAATCACCACTCTGACATGTTTCAAATACCAATCACCTTTAGGTTTTGCGGCTTTGAGCAGGACTCGTATCAGCTCCGGAACATCGAAGTAAGCAGCGTAGTGGAGAGCGTTCATGTTGGTCCAACGACTTCTCAGGCCCACATCTGCTCCCAGACAAATTAACTGGCTGGAGAGACGCAGAGCTGCAGCTGGGTCGCCTGTAAGACACAAAATGGACGCCGGTGAGAGTGGTCTAGTATACAAAGATCAAAGGGGCAGTTGCATGGCTGCAGCTAAGTCACCCACAGACACGACTAAATAGCCACTACATTAATAAAGGAATGAGATTGCTATTTACCGTTTAATTTCATTTCAGTAATGGAATTGCGACAAAGTTTTTTGAATGCACATTTTGTTTTTTAATCACTTTAGATGGCATCATCGGTGAAACAAACAAAATTCTCAGTCCAATGACTCTTTGTAGGTTTTAGTGTCTTAAGAGGTAGACAGGTTAGTGGACTGGTTAATGGTTAGAAAGCTGAATAAAGCTCTGAAAACGTCACCATTAACTACTCACCGACTCCGTGGGCCCCTGCTTTGCAACTGTAGTGGAGCAGAGTCATGTCCGTCAGTCCATCACGGTCGTTGACATGGCAACCACGTTTCAGAATCTGTGGGACAGCGAAAGGCAAGTTCACTTGAAGTTCAGGAGGGACATTCACTTTAAATTGTGGTGATGAAGTGAGAGAGCAAGACAGATTCAATAAATGTAACTCAAAGGAAGGCAGACCGTGAAGACGTGGAGAGAAGAAACAGTAGAAAATAAAATTCAAGGAGGAAAAAGGAACGAAAAAAAAAATAGGAAATTAAGGAAAAGAATATCCTGACCCTACACATAAAGAATTTACAAGAACTTCTGCCAATCCACTTCACTCTAGCGTAACCATTCTAGCCATGATTCACTTCTCTCAAGTGAAAAACAACAACTAGCACGAGTCATAGCTCATTAGCATAAATATTAGCATAGTGAGTAGATGAGTAAGTGACTCCAGCTGGCATATTGCTGACTCATAACGGGAATGTAATTCCTTTTCCCTGCTTCTCCCTCTATCCTAAATATGACTCTGTCTACAATTTCTTCCTTTATTTTCCCTGCCTCCTTTACATTCCCCTAGTCGTAGCAACAGTGACTAAGAGAAAGACAGCAGCCATTTTAGCATTGTGAGTGATTTTGATTGAGATAATGATTCAAGAATACAGCCGATGTTTATTGCCCATTATAATACATATGCAATGATAAAACCTTTGCATTGCATACAAACCTATTAAAATTAATAACTAGCTCTCATGGCACACCAGAAGGTTGCTAAGTGACGGACGTCGATGAGCAAATCTCTCGGCCTGCCAACGCTAAAGCAAGAAGCTGACAATCAATTTCAGGGCTAATGTCAGTCTATCCAAGTCCACTAAGTGATTTTTACTCCCTCGGGCGCCACTTGGGCCATAGAGGAAAGACGGGAGAGAGAGAAAAAGGAAAAGATACTTGCTTAAGTGGAGAAGACCGATAATGCTAGGTGACTAAAGAATACCTACAATCACAAGAAAGGCTATTAAGCCTTTCACTGACTGCCACTTACTGCTATGTAAAGCTGTTTCTCCTCTCTCTCTCTCTCTCTCTCTCTCTCTCTCTCCCTCTCTCTCTCCTATGTATCTCTCTGTCCCTCCCCTTGTCTCTCTCTTATATCTTGTCTCTCTCTCCATCCCTCTCTCAATCCTATGTCTCTCTTTCTTTCTCTTGCTCTCTCTCTCTCTCTCTCTCTCTCTCTCTATGCATCTCTTTCACTATGTGTATCTATCTGTGTTTCTCTCTCTCTCTCTCTCTCTCTCTCTATCTCTATCTCTATCTCTCATGTATCTTACTCTCTCTTATGTATCTCTCTCTCTCTCCCACTCTCTCTCTCTTTCTCATACTTTCTCAGTCTTCTGTCTACTTTCACATTTTGAAAATATGTGTAGAACGTTTTGTGTGTGTGCGTCTGTTGAACTTTAGATCCCTCTCTTAAGAACAGCCATGGGTTAGTATCTGCATTTACAACCTTAATCGCCCCCCTCCTCCTCCTCCCCTCTCTATCGTCACTGACTGCTCTAGTGGCATAAGAACAGCAGGCGAGTCTGTGTTTCCCACGTTTCCAAAGTCATGCTGCCATTAACTTGTTACATTGTTTCAACGTTGTCGTCTGTGACACGGGTTCCAAGGTTCCAAAAACGATGTCCCTCCGGCACCACAACACAAAGGCTAATTCTGATGACCGTAACCACGGTGACACGTTGTCCTTGTCTTGTCTCGTCATGTCTGTGTGCGTAGTACTGTAGCACACACATCCACAGCCTGTGTGATCTGTTGCTGAGGAAAAGGCCGTACAGCCAGCAGCCTATTGTCACGACTACAGAGTCTATTATTAGGGTTTTCCCCCCGGTAGTTCTGGTCTCTTATTGGCTACGGTGGGACTGGTTTGCCAGCTAATAGAAGAGCCGCACAATTACCCGAGGCAATGTCGGAGTGCCTTCTCTGTGTTGTGTCAGTGTATGTGGCAGTGGCTGTGATGTGTGTGTGTGTGTGTGTGTGTGTATGTGTGTGTGTGTGTGTGTGTGTGTGTGGCTGAATGTGTGTGTGTGTGTGTGTGTGTGTGTGTGTGTGTGTGTGTGTGCGCGCGCGCGCGCGTGTGTGTGTGTGTGTGTGTGTGTGTGTGTGTGTGTGTGTGTGCCTGTCTGAGTCGCTGTCAAGGTTGATATAGTAAAATGTGAGCGCAACATGTGTGCGAGTGTAAAGTGTATTAAATGCATGAGTGTGTTAACTTGTGTGTGTGTGTGAGTGTGTGTGTCTGTGTGTAGTTGTATGAATAAGTGCGTTTGTGAATGTGGGTGTGTCTGTATGTGTGCAGTTGTAGGTGTTTTTGTGCATGTATGTGTGTGTATGTCTGTGTGTGTGTGTGTGTGTGTGTGTGTGTGTGTGTGTGTGTGTAGCTGTATGACTTGGTGCGTTGGTGTATGTATGTGTCTGTGTGTGTGTGTGTGTGTGTGTGTGGTTGTATGAGTAAGTGCACTTGTGAATGTGTGTGTGGGTGCGTGTGTGCGTGTGTGTTTAATGGAGAGGTCTTATTTTCCCAGCCATCCATCACAGTAAGAACAGCCTGAGTCTCCTGGGGAGGTGCTGAGACTAAAGCCGGGTCTCAGATCAATACTAATCCCAACACTCCTGGAGGCCAGGGACTGGGACCACTCAGAGGGCGGCGGCTGCATGTTTGTGTGCGTGTGTGTTCAAGCACACTCAAGCACAATAAACGAATGAAGGAAAACACATGGCGTTCAGAGGGGAAATACACATTTCTGTGTTTGATGTGTGTGAGAAATATATGTGAGAAAACGCTCACATGCACGCTTGAGTGTGTGCATCAGGTGGTGGAGTGAGTGTGTGTGTGTGTGTGTGTGTGTGTGTGTGTGTGTGTGTGTGTGTGTGTGTGTGTGTGTGTGTGTGTGTGTGTGTGTGTGGGGTGGGTGGGTGGGTTGGGGTGGGGGGTGGGGGGGTGGTCTGTGTCTTTCCAGGGATGTTTTCACGCAGCAATCGTCACCTCCTCCTCTCCTCAGAGCAGGACAACAGACTGCAGAACGGTGTGGAGCTGAGAGGAGACGGGCTGGCTGGTCTACCGTGTGAGTGTGTTTCAACTCCCCTGGTTATCTTTCCCACCTGAGACCTTATCTGTTTCTGCAGGAAGATTAGGAGCGTAAAAGCAAACCGGTGCTCCTCTCCCGATAGAATGAGACTGGGAAGAAGAAGCTGCTGAACTCTCACGTCGTAGAAGACGACCTTCAAAGTGAATGGGCTTCCTTTGTTTACTTTGTGGGTGTGTACATGTATGTGCATTAGTGTGTGGGCCTGTGTGTGTGTGTGTGTGTGTGTGTGTATGTGTGTGTGTCTGTGCGTCTGTTCGTAGGTATGTGTTGTTTGTTTGTGTGTGTGTGTGTGTGTACATGTATGTGCATTAGTGTGTGTGTGTGTGTGTGTGTGTGTGTGTGTGTGTGTGTGTGTGTGTCTGTGCGTGTGTTCGTAGGTATATGTTGTTTGTTTGTGTGTGTGTGTGTGTGTGTGTGTGTGTGTGTGTGTGTGTGTGTGTGTGTGTGTGCCAGCAATTGTTTGTGTTCTGGCTGCTGGCTGAATCTGGGTCAGCAAGGTAAGGAGTCCTTAATCTGTATTCCAGGCTCTCAATACACAACAATACAGCACCACTGCAGACCAATACAATGGCCTGAGTCTAGGAACCAAGGCATTCTTTTTACGTTTCACTCTAATAATAAGGTGTTTTATTGGCAGTTAATATGATTTTCACGACACATTGTGCATTGTGTTGGCCGTATACTCTTGCTGTTCGATACTTGTGACAAGAAATAATCTTGGTTATCACCTCACCTTTAGCTATTCTGGCAGCATTATGCTACAAAGCAACATACAAGACTCCACACCACAGCCTGCAGGTTCCCCAATATTCCTCTCTGTGGAAGGTAACACAACACTTTCTGTGCTAGTGCAAAAGAGAGATAAGGTGAAAGACAGAGAGAGAGAGAGAGAGAGAGAGAGAGAGAGAGAGAGAGAGAGAGAGAGAGACAGAGAGAGAGAGAAAGAGAGAGAGAGAGAGAGATCTACCTCTAATGGCATGGAAGCACCAAGCTGAAACAAACTGAAGTGATGTATGTCTCTCTTTCTTTACAGTACCCTCATTTCTCTTTATCTTAGTGGCAATAGGCCACTACACTTGTGCCTGTATCTATATAGACTAAATGTGTGAATAGCAGTTAAAGGGCTGAGTCATTAGGGTTTCACTTTTCAGTTGAAAACAACATTCCATCCAACTGCCGTTCGGTTCCATTCTAATCGACAATAATTCTGTCCAATTCCATTCCATTTTGGTTTATTCCATGACACTTCTTTGTTAATATGTTGAGTACAATTCCATTCCATCCCATCAGGCTCCACTGCAGCGGGAAAGGGGGAGGGGTGTGGGGGCTGGGGGGTGTGGAGTCCATATTTCCACTAACCTCGTTGCCGATGATGTCAATCTTGTGCTGGACCTGAGGCACCCACTGTCGGACGATAGCAAACAGCTCGGGAATGGTGGTCCGTGGGTCCATCAGAATCTCCAGACACGCTGGGTCATTGGGATCGAAGAAGGTGAAGGCTGAAGGAACAAAGAATAAAGACGGGGGGAAAAGCTGTTAGGAAGAATGAGGAGAGGAGAGGAGAGGAGAGGAGAGGAGAGGAGAGGAGAAAAGAGGAGAGGAGAGGAGAGAGAGAGCAACGTGTCTCTCTTTCTTCACAGTACCCTAATATCTCCCTATCTTAGTAGCAATAAGCCAGAGGAGAAGAGAGAGAAGAGGAGGAGAGGAGAGGAGAGGAGAGGAGAGGAGAGAGAGAGGAGAAAAGAGGAGAGGAGAGGAGAGAGAGAGCAACGTGTCTCTCTTTGTTCACAGTACCCTAATATCTCCCCATCTTAGTAGCAATAAGCCAGAGGAGAAGAGAGAAGAGGAGAGGAGAAGAGAGGAGAGGAGAGGAGAGGAGAGGAGAGGAGAGGAGAGGAGAGGAGAAGAAGGGGGGAGAGAAAGAGAGAGGAGAGGAGAGAGAGAGGAGAGGACAGAGAGGAGAGAGAGGGAGAGGAGTGAGGGCAACATGTCTCTCTTTCTTTACAGTACCCTCATTTCTCTCTATCTTAGTAGCAATAGGCCAGAGGAGAGGAGAGGAGAGAGGAGAGAAGAGGAGAGGAGAGGAGAGGAGAGGAGAGGAGAGGAGAGGAGAGGAGAGGAGAGGAGAGAGAGGGAGAGGAGAGGAGAGGAGAGGAGAGGAGAGAAGGTCTGGTCTATTCCATAGCAAAGAAAAGTGCTGCATTAAGAGAGAACGTCGACTGGAATATGAATCACTTCCCCTCAGCTAATCCGTCGGCCTGTGCGATTGAATAATTAGCTACAGTGGCAATGATTTGTTTTCCTGTACAGTAAGGATAGAAGGCAGTATGGGGGCTGGCTACTGGGTTCTACAGTTACTCACCATAGAATATATAAATATACAATATGTATAAAATATTTAAAAGCAAACAATATCATCCTAATATAGATGGAATGATGAAACACCATTAAACTATAATAAGTCTACTGTGCCATTGCACTTTCATTGTTTATGAGTAAAAATAACAACGTTACATGCCACCGACCGGTTCTGCTTGGTCAGGTCGGCCCTGATCTCTTTGAATGTGAGTCTTACAGAGGAAACAGAAAAAAGCCTTTTCATGCTGGCTAACCACGGTCTCTCTTTATTCATTGGCGTGTTATAGACTTAGGCCCGAGCCCACAGTAGCCTTTGCATATCAATGAAGCTAGTTTTAAAAGAAGCACCAGGGCACCAGACAGTCCAGAACACAACCAACAGCACACTATAAAATGGGACATATACTTAGCGTTTATATTGGATCGTATGATTAAGAAATTGTAAATATCGATAGAAATGTGTGTGTGTGTGTGTGTGTGTGTGTGTGTGTGTGTGTGTGTGTGTGTGTTGACAAACTCACTGTATTAAACTGATAAACAAAAGAGCTATAATATAGTTCCAAAGATGGCAACACAACTTGACGTATTAAAAACGTCACCCAACTGATATCAACTGCCGGACTGCCAGTGGCACACCATAAAGTTTATAGTTCATTGTTCATTGGGCTGTAGCATTACACTATCCAGCTAGCTGGCTACATAGCAGATTCAACATAGTTCTGATCTCTTTCTCCGCAGCTGTATGGAACAGTAGTGTAATATTACAGGCTTATGAAGAGCCACAGTCTTGTGAAGCGTTCAAATTTGACCCACCGTAGTCCTTGGGAAGCGGTGCCTGGGCCGAGGGGTGGACCATGGGCCTCCTTCGGGGCTCGTGGACCGGGCTCTGGTACTCAGACACCGACTGAGGTTCTGGTTCCGGGTCCAGCTCCTGGTCCTGGTCGAGGTCGGCCTGCTTTTCTTCCTCTTCTCTCTGCTCCTCTTTCCCTTCGTCCTCGTCCTCCTCCTCTTCCTCTTCTTCTTCTAGCTCGGAGGTCTTCTCCACCTCCACTTCCTCTACGGTGTGTTGTTCTTTTGTCATGGCGACGGGTCAGTGCTTGGCCTGTGGACAACACAGACGACTGAATGTTGACAGCGTGTCTCATGTTTTTCACGTGGGTAGAAGATATCAGGTATACAGTATACATGCAGTATGTGGAATGCCTCGCAAAGGGAAAACAATTCCAACCAAGCACTTTACATTAGATAAAGTGAGATAAGTTGGCTAAGCCAGACATTGCTGACAAGTCACACTGATTAGGATCTCAGGCTGCCATTCATTTTGAGTTGGGAGAGAATCCAAAACAGAACTTCTATTCCGCTAATCCGACCTGCAGGAGAAATTACTTGAAATAACTACAGTGCTGGCTTGGTTCCCATGGCAGCCTCCATTATTCCTTTGTGTGTGTGTGTGTGTGTGTGTGTATGTGTTTGAGACTTTGAGAGAAAGTATGATTGTGTATGTGTAAGAAAGAAGTGTGTGTTATAAAGAAGAAAGAGAGCATGTTTGTGTGTGTGTGGGTGTGTGTGTGTGTGTGTGTGTGTGTGTGTAGTGGATGAGTCACTCATCACAGGGTTTGGAGGAACTCTTGGAGAACCTGCTAACTGACTGCACCACATCAGCAAATTGTAGCATGCTTTGAATTATAATGATTCATAAAGCACTTTGCTAGAACTATGAAAACAGTCACAAAATTTGAGAACTGGATTTCAGCGAAAGAAAGAAAGAAAGAAAGAAAGAAAGAAAGAAAGAAAGAAAGACAGAAAATGCACACGAAAAGGCAAAAAATTTTTTGTAGTACAGCAAGGTCTGGTCTCTTGTAAGGTCACGCTCACAAATTGCCCACACACACACACACACACACACACACACACACACAGTCATAGTTAGAGAAGGAGTGTGCTATATCCAACCAGTTAACGCTCCTAACCCGCGACCACCCCGCGTCCGTGTAATATATTTCTCAGTCCACCAGTACTCCACAGCTTAATACATTCAAACTGGGGCCCTGAGGAAATCCTATACTCTGGACCTTTATCCTGACGGTTTTAATCTGTCTGTGAACGGCTGCGTGTCTGGTCACTGCATCCGCTGAAGTCTGTCTGCCTGTTCTGACTGTGTACCGCGATTTGAAACAATACAGGGATAGCAAAAACAAGAACGTGGGCGTGAAAAGAGGTGAAGAATACAAGTTCTCATAGACGGGCCATCCCAAACAATTGTATACTAGAAATGATCTAATACTGCAAACAGATCCTCTGTGTGGGATCTAGGATCAGTAATAGAATATGTATGACCATATCTTCATGATCTAATTATAGCTTATAACTAACCCTAGACCAGCTCTCTGAGGTGCCAGGTGGACATGTAAGCTACTGTCATTATATGTTAGGCTATTCTCTCTCCCTACCATGTCTCTGTTTTGTGTGTGACTGGAATACCTTTTATTGAATCACAGCTAATATAACTTAAACTTTAATAGAGTTATAATACCCTGGTGGATGGCAATGGGTTATTAAGTACATAATAGGGTTATGCAATTATATAGTACAAGGGAAACATACCCAAAGCTTACTGTATGCAGTAAGCTATATTGGAGCAGGCAGGACTGTGCCAGGTTAAAATCCTGAATAATGTCTGTTTATTCTTTAGTAAGGGCTACATTAAAGCATACAGTCTAACATAAACATTGAAACTTACAGTATGTGTACAATATTTCACTTATTATTTTGTCAACACTTCGTGGCTATATGACATATTTTTTTTATAGAATTTTTTATGACTGTAATCATAATGTAAAATAGGAAATACAAAGGTTTCATTTCACACTGTTGCAAGCTATTGTATGTTTCGAAAAGGCCTGGTATAGCCAAAGTAAGGGTAGCATCCTCCATCTTATAAAAACAAAATGCCTGGAATATATCCTCGACATTCTCAAAAAAAGAGAGCAATATTTCAATGACATTAAATACAATACATTTAAATGACTGCATTAAGTATTTGCCCACAATCTGAGTTGACACAAAAAAATACCTTCTCTGTAAACGGTGATCATTCGTGTTTTTTTTTTGTTTTGTTTTTTTAAGTGCGTAGCCTAGCAGAGGGCGTGTGATCGTGTGCGATGGAGAAAAAGGCCCCGTTGACAAACAATGAGAGGAATGTTGTGGAGGAGCGAGCAAGCGTACAATGTTGTCAAATAAACACATGCCACCATACACAATAACAAGAAATGCCAAAGCCATATGTATGTTGTTAATTATTGCTTAAAGACTGAAAACGTTGTGTCAACGCAGTTCTGCGATACAGCCACTATCTCGCAGCATCTCCATCTTTAGCAGAGCGCAGCCAAGAGCCAGAATGCGCGTGACACCCTCAAAAAAATGTTTAATACAATCTTATTTCGAGTTCAAATCGATATGTCATATTCAATATGAATATATAAATCAATCCTACCTGAAAACAAGCCTCTGGTATTTAATATAAGCCTCTTCTTTCTGTTGATAGCGTGGTACAACCACAGCAGAACAGCGTCGAGGCGAGTATGCTGTGTATATTATTGTACCGTCGTTCAACCTCTCTCTCTCTCTCTCTCTCTCTCTCTCTCTCTCTCTCTCTCTCTCTCTCTCTCTCTCTCTCTCTCTCTGTGTGTGCCTGCGTCACGATTCTGACTCATGCGTTGTCAACATAATAAGCGCTAAAGAGCTGTTACACACACACACACACACACACACACACACACACACACACACACACACACACACACACACACACAAAGCAGCGCATGTATAATATTAATATAAACAAAATAATGCAAAAAAAATAAAATCTATTAGTATTTGTAGGCAAGAAGGGCTATTTGGTATAAAATGTACCAATTTTGGAGAACTTACTGTTACTGAATACTATTTAATTCTCCATTATCGATTTAGGGGGAAATTATTATTTTGATTTTGCTCAGGGCACACGCATTTTGCAATAATGAGTGTGGTGATAAGCATTCTTGTGTCTGCAACTGTGCGTGGGTGCATGCATGCATGCTTTGCGTAAGATATCGCGTTTAATATATCATCTGTACACGGGCCAATGCTTGAACCCTTTAACTCATAACGGTTTCTCAATGTCACGTGATTAGCGTCCCTCTCTATATAACCCTACTGGTCAGCCCCGCAATGCAAATTCCATACATTCAAAACAGCCATTCTGTCTCATTTACTGACTATCATTTCTTAAGAGATTCTCTGATTTACACTAAACAATCAAATGGAATTGATTGATTTTTTGCTGTCACACCTGGTAACAATAACAATGGGGATTGTTATTACTATTTTGCTTTGGAAGAACCTGCAAAAACAAAGTCACAGACTGCCCCCAGGACCCTCACCTTTACCTCTGATCGGTAACTTGCTGCAACTGAATGTCAAAGCGCCTTATAAATATTACCAAGAGGTACTGTATGAAAAGTGGGAAATACGTTGTAAAGATACTTTGTCAATAAAATTAAGTTAAAGAGAATAATTAAGAAACTAAGTTGTGGATATACTTAACTAAAACCCTAATGTTTGAGAGGATTGCATTATTATCTTATATTATGCAGGATAGTTTTTCGGGATTTAGAGTCAAAACTTCTCAACCTTTTGGTACATCTAATATTTTGCATAACATGCATAACAACATATCAACAACAAACAGGTTCTTCTACAACAAGCCTATCGACAGAAAATGATGTTATAATTGTATAATTGTATAATTGTATAATTGTTTTATATATATATATATATATATACATGGACTGAGACTACGTCTCTTTTTAATGAAAGATAAAACAAAACAAAAAAAGTAGAGTAAAGAGAACAAAATAATAAACAAATAAAAAAAAAATTTCTAGCTCCAGTACATGATTTACTGTCCTCCCACACAAAAACCCACAGTGGTTTCTCCACAAAGAGGGCTCAGCAGGCAATGCATATCTGCCAAAATGTGGAGGTTATTAGACTGGGTATATTACTGTGCATAAGTTTTAGGCAAGGGATGCTGTATTGAAGACAAAGGGTTGTCACACCAAATGTTGATTTGATACAGATTTGCTTTGCCCTCACTTTGTATTTTATGAATTGATAAAAAACAAACAATTAACATTCATATTTTTATATGAATATGTATTTTCCTAACTGTAAAGACACACCTGCCGAAATCCTTTGCATGTATTGTAGATGCAGTAGGCATGGAGTGAACCCACAATCCCTCTATTTATAACTACCTTACTTTATCTTTCTGTCTCATTCCCTCGTTTCCTCATAACCTCTCTCTCTCTCTTTTTCATCCCTCATTCCCAGATGAGTAGGAAGTATGGATCAGTCTTCACTGTGTGGTTGGGTTCTAGTCCTGCAGTAGTGATCTCAGGGTACCAGGCCTTAAAAGAAGCCTTCATCAACCAGGGAGAAGAGTTCAGTGGCCGGGCCAACTACCCTATCATTATGACTGTTACTAAAGGATATGGTAACAGTGGGGAATGGTTTCTGGTGTATTTCTTTCTGTCTTGACACACACCCCTGATTCTTCCTTTGTCTCTGTATCTCTGACTTCCAAGCACTGATTTCACGTTCTCTTTTTATTCAATCATGATGCATATATTATGAAACCCATTTAATCTCCTGCCTGCAGGAGTGATGGTGAGCAGTGGTCAGAGGTGGAAGGACCTGCGGCGGTTCTCTCTGGCCACGCTGAAGAACTTTGGGATGGGCCGACGGAGCATCGAGGAGAGGGTGCAGGAGGAGGCCCAAAGTCTGGTCAAGGCTTTTGGGGAGTGTAAAGGTATGAACAATAAATACCACTGATGGATGGTTAAATAGACATGAAAGCAGGCAGGCAGACAAGAACACAAGCTGTAAATGAAAACTTTTGCCAGAAAAGTAATCCATTATGTTTACAGTTTTTTGTTTACAAAAAACATCCATACTGAAACGAGTCTGGCATGGCAGATTTTTAAATACGTGAGATTTTACTGTTTGGTAGCCTGGTGAGTAAGATACTACCGGCAATGATTATTTTAGTGGGAGTTTGTTTCCACTGACACCAAGTCAGTTTGTTTGGGTCTAGAATCATTAACATAAAAACAATGTGAGACCCATAGAGATAGCACAGTGTTCTATTTCTCTGGTAAGACCTGTCCCATTACCCCAGGGACATAGGACACATTCCAAAAAAGATTAGTAAGTGTGTGTGTGTGTGTGTGTGTGTGTGTGTGCGTGCATGCGAGTGAGCGTGTACGTGCAAGTGCGGGTGTGAGTGCATGTGCGAGTGCGTGTGCGTGTGTGTGTGCGTGTGTGCGTGCGTGCGTGCGTGCGGAGAGCAGTTAAGGATCGAGTTTAATTTACTTTAGCCATAGGTTCTAACTCGAGCGACCTAATATGTTTGTCAGGTTGTCAGGTCATCAGGTTGTACATTACTTTATCTCTCTGTTATCTCGTTCCCTCGTTCCCTCATAACCTCTCTCTCTCTCTCTCTTTTTCATCCCTCATTCCCAGATGAGTAGGAAGTATGGATCAGTCTTCACTGTGTTTTCTCAAATCCACCCACCCAGTACAGACCTCTAAGAGAGCAAGATGTTCTGTATTGGGAAATCCTCTTTGCATCTGGCATTTGTACTGTATATACTGTATGTATACTGTATATGTTTGCATTTGTGTGTGTCTATGTGTATAAATCTCTACTCAATCCAGGCACAGTGGTCAACCCCAAGGATCTGATATGCCACTCTGTTGCCAACGTGATTTGCTCCATTGTTCTTGGCAAACGGTTTGAGTTTGAAGACCCTAAGTTCAAGCTGCTCAGCAAGGCTGTGGATGCCTACTTTGGCGTACTGTGTAGTCCTACCGGAGCGGTACAGTGAATATAAATCATGACATTTACACAACAAATACAGCATGTATGTAGGACTATTGTAAGAGAAATTACATCTATATAGGCTACCATTGTATGTTAACGTACACATGCATAATTATGAAACAAATACAAATTTGAAAGTAAATTACATTTTAAAATGATCCACTATTTACTGTCCTGCTAATCTCTACTTCTCTCTCCCTGTCTGTTTTCCTCCCTCTGTCTGTCTCCATTCCTGTCCTAATCAAACTGTGAGTCTTTATCTCCATTCAGCATTTCCTTGGCTTTCCATTGTTTTCACCTCCATTTGACAACTGATGTTTTATATGAATGGATCCACTTATGTGACAGACTTGCAGAAAAAGAAAAATAATCACTAGCCTTCAAGGTGGCTAAACATCCCTTATATTTCACCTGAGATTCTTTTTTCCTCTGTTCCAAGATGTACAACATGTTTCCTCGGATCATTGGCTGCTTTCCAGGGAAGCACCAGGAGATGTTCCAGACCCTGGATGAAGTTTGGGGTTATTTCAAGGAGGAGGCGGACCGTCGTCTGAAAGAGATGGATCCATCAAACCCACAGGACTACATCGAGGCCTTCCTGGTTAAGATGCTGGAGGTGCTGCAGACTCACATACACTCACATACACACACGTATATGCATAAACACATACACGCATACATACAAACAGACACACACACATATCTACACACAGCACACACGCATACATACAAACAGACACACACACATATCTACACACAGCACACACGCATACATACAAACAGACACACACACATATCTACACACACACACGCATACATACAAACAGACACACACACATATCTACACACACAGCACACACATACATACAAACAGACACACACACATATCTACACACAGCACACACGCATACATACAAACAGACACACACACATATCTACACACAGCACACACGCATACATACAAACAGACACACACACATATCTACACACAGCACACACGCATACATACAAACAGACACACACACATATCTACACACAGCACACACGCATACATACAAACAGACACACATACATATCTACACACAGCACACACATTCCTTTTCCTGCCCATTAATTTACAAATACAAGGATCACTAATGGAACAGGTTTACACATACACACACCCGCGCACACAGACACGCATACAAACACAGACACAAATCTACACACAACACACCCACACACACAATGTGAGTTAAGAAGTCCTTTTCCTATTTATTCATATATAGAGAGTATTGTGCAAAAGTTTAAGGCAGGTGTGATGTCTTTAAAGTTAGAAAAAAAAATACATAAAAGGATAAATGTTAATTGTTTATTTTTTTTATCAATTCATAAAATACAAAGTGAGGGAAAAGTGAATCTGTATCAAATCAACATTTGGTGTGACCACCCTTGTTCAAAACAGCATTCCCTGCCTAAAACTTATATATATATATATATATATATATATAAATACTATAATATATACTATACTATAAAGATTACTGATGGAACATGCTTTCAAGATAAATGTCTACAATATTATTCTATCTGTTACAACTGAGGCTGTATAAAAAGAAATGTGTGGTTTGATGAAGGGATGTTAGGTTTCGTAGTATAAATATGCTGTAGGTCAGATTATTATGTATGCAGTATATGTATATACAAATAAGATTTTGACATACAATATATATACTGTGTACATATATATATATATATATTTCTTAGGACAAAGATAATGCAAAAACAGAATTCCACTATGGCAACATGCTGGCCACTATCTGGAATCTGTTTGGAGCTGGGACCGAGACAACCACATCTACACTGATACAATGTTTCCTTATGATGGTCAAACATCCCCAAGTACAAGGTACAATGTTTCCTCATGATGATCAAACACCCCCACATATATACCAATACCTTACTTAATGTAAAACAAATAACACTGAATCAAGACAGTTTTATGAGACTTTTTGGGGCGATTATATGAAGACAAAATTTTGTATGCATATTTCTTAATAGTTACTTGTGTGTGTCATTTTGTGTGTGCGGACTCCAGAACATGTCCAGAGAGAGATAGAGGAGGTGATTGGTTGCAGTCGCATGCCGCAGGTAGATGACAGGTCTAAGATGCCGTACACTGACGCTGTCATTCATGAGACACAACGCTTCATGGACCTGACTCCTACTGCTGTTCCTCACAAAGTCATCAGAGAC
The DNA here is from genome assembly GCA_026901105.3 of Galaxias olidus. Classification (NCBI taxonomy): domain Eukaryota; kingdom Metazoa; phylum Chordata; class Actinopteri; order Galaxiiformes; family Galaxiidae; genus Galaxias; species Galaxias olidus. Next base: position 212,022 of record JAPMUY010004132.1, on the reverse strand, counting down.
ACAGAGTTCCACAACTACCTCATTCCTGAGGCAAGAGAGTCAAATAAGTCTTGAAGTTGTAGACTTGTGTTCATGATTTGGTATAGTCAATTACCGATATAAAAAGATTAAACGGTTGCGACGCACCTTCTACTGGTATGCTGTGTTGGAGGGTCGTTAGTGTCGATGTGGTACACCTGGGCGCATAGGCTGCTTTAGCATTTTTAAGATGGCCACATCTTAAACACCACATCACCACGTTTTAAACACCACGTCTACCATACTGACTGACACCCATCCCCACTCTACATACACACTGACTACAATGCTACACACTATATACTAAATGTTACATTAATTAGTTATTTTGGTTAGTTTAAATAAACTATTCTTACCTTATTATTTAAACGTGGGTGATCTACCCTATTTTTGTTAGGGTCTTTGAGCTATGGACCATAACACAGTTGTCCTCTCAATGTTGAATTATTGTAATGTTGACAATACACTGTGTTGTGATTGGTCCAGGGCACCATGGTCCTGCCCCTGCTGTCATCCGTTCTTTTTGACCCGGAACTATTTAAGAACCCCCTGGAGTTTGACCCCAACAACTTTCTGGATGAGAACGGAAGCTTTAGGAAGAACGATGGATTTGTTGCCTTTGGAATAGGTGAGTGTGGATTAACTTTACCACAACAAATGCATTTACTCATACTCTGCTAATGTAGAGAACCACACATTGATACATTCTCCCAGGCTGAGTTTGACTGGTAATGTTGAATGTGATATTGCACCACTGAACATTGTTTTAAAACAATTGTGTCTGTGCTTAACTGAAATGATCATAATGAAATAAAAAACACAGTATGTGTAGTTCACTCCTGCCCCCTCTTTCCCAGGTAAACGTTACTGTTTGGGGGAGGCTCTTGCTCGGACAGAGCTCTTCCTCTTCTTCACCTCTCTCCTCCAGCGTTTCACCTTCTCAGGCACTGTGCCGCCTGAAGACATCGACATCACCCCGTCCTCCACCAACTTTGGACGGCTGCCCCCAGTCTACGAGTGCCACATCACACCCAGGCATTAGGTGGAATCACAAACAATGCTGTATTTATATTCCCATACAAGTGAATACATAATGCTGTGCAGCAGTGCATTCATTCTTAGATATACTGTACGATGAGATGGGTAATGCACATTCATTTCATTCAAATTAGTTTGAAACATTCTACTGTGCAATATGTCAATATCTGTGTTTGTAGGTCTAGCATCATTCAGTGTTTCCGAGATTAGAGAGTGGTCAAATATTTCTCAAGAGATATTGTGGAAGCACAACAAGTGCTACCAGCGTGTCTTAAAGGAGACCTATTATGCTTTTTGTGTTTTCCCCTTTCCTTTAATATGTTATATAATAATAATAATCTTTATTTGTATAGCGCACCTTCTGTGTGGAGTTTGTGTGTTCTCCCCGTGTTTGCGTGGGTTTCCTCCGGTTTCCTCCCACAGTCCAAAAACATGCAGGTTAATTGGTGACTCTAAATTGTCCGTAGGTGTGAATGTGAGTGTGAGTCGTTGTCTGTCCCTATGTGTCGGCCCTGTGATACCCCGCCTCTCGCCCTGTGTCGGCTGGGATAGGCTCCATCTATTCTATAGGATACAGGTAGCCAGTGGAGGCCATAGAGAACAGGGGAGATGTGCTCTCTCTTTTTAGTCCAAGTAAGAACTCTAGCTGCCGCATTCTGAATCATTTGAAGTTTTTGAATTGATTTGCTTGGTAAACCTGAGAACAAAGCATTGCCGTAGTCTAAACGACTTGAGATGAAAGCATGCATTAATTTTTCTGCATTATTTTAGGATAAGAATGGGTGCACTCTAGATATATTTCTTAGATGAAAAAAGGAGATCTTTCTAATAAGATTTATATGGGATTCAAAGCAAAGCTCTGAGTCAATAATTACTCCTAGGTTTCGTGCCTCGCTGGTGCACTGTATATTTAAGAGGCCCAACCTTGCAATAATGGGATCCTCTGGCACTTTGGACCAAACACAATAACCTCGGTTTGATCATCATTTAATTTATGAAAGTTCTGGGACATCCAAGATTTAATGCTTGTAAGACAGTATGTTAGAGGGGAAAGACAATTTGGATCTTCTGAGTCAACAGATATGTACAGTTGAGTGTCATCTGCATAACTGTGAAATTTGATGCCATGTCCCCTGATGATTTGTCCTAGGGGTAACATGTAAAGCGAGAAAAGAATTGGCCCAAGGATTGAACCTTGCGGTACACCTGAGGTAATCTCTTTTAACTCCGAATTATGTTCTCCTAAGGTGACAGAGAATTTTCTCCCTGTTAGGTATGTCTTAAACCAATTTAAAACAGTATGTGATAGGCCACACCAGTTTACCAGACGATGCAGAAGTATTTCATGGTCTATGGTATCAAAGGCAGCACTTACGGTATGTCTAAAAGAAAAAAAATGGTAACTTTTTTTGAGTCAATGTTCGGTTTCTGTGCTATGGCCAATACGAAAGCCTGACTGAAATTTCTCGAGTGCAGTTTTCCTGCATGTGATTGTAAAGATGTTCAAAAACTGCTTTTTCTACTATTTTACTTAGGAAAGGTAAATTAGAAATCGGTCTGAAGTTATTGAATACGGTACTGTCTAATTTAGGTTTTTTAAGCAATGGCTTAATTAATGAAATTTTTTAATGGCTCTGGAAAAAATTCTGTTTGTAATGAGCAGTTTACAATTTCCAGCACTTTAACTGATAGGCTGTTAAAAACATCCTTGAAGAACGATGTAAGAATGGGATTTGAGTGAGCAAGTTGAAGATTTAATTTTAGTAACTATTTTGTCTAGTGAACTACCAGTTACTATCGGAAGTGAGCTGAAACGTTTTAATGGTTTTATGAAAGGATGGTCTAATTCAGCATCATATTGTGTTCTCTGAATGCCTGACCTGATATTAAATATTTTTTCTTGAAAGAAAGATGAAAACTCTTCACATTTTGAGACAGAAACCTCACTTTGCCATTCTTTTGCCTGTTGAGGGTTTAGAATACGATCTATAGTAGAGAACAATATTCGCGGAATGTTTTCATTATCTTTAATAATTTTGGAAAAGTGGGCCTGTCTCTCCGTCCGAACTGCTTTATTATAGGTGGAGATGCGGTTCTGGAGTAAAATAAAATGCACCAGTAACTTTGTTTTTCTGCATTTGCGTTCTGCTTTTCGACAATCTCTTTTAAGATAACATGTGGCCTCATTCTTCCAGGGCACATGGTAGTCACAACAAAGTTTCTTGTTTTTTTCGGGAGCTATAATGTCAAGGGCACCTCTCAGTGTAGAGTAGAATTCACTAACTGAATCATCTACAGTGCCATCTGTGGCTTTAACAGATAAGTTCATGAGCTCCGAGAACTGAGCTGCAGAGGAAGCGTTTAAGAAACGCTTTTTGACCATCCGCTCAGTGGGCTTTTTCTGTACACATAACATACTATTGAAAAAACGCAGTAATGGTCAGAAATAGTGGTATCATTATAGCTTTTTGTGCATGTAAAAGGTCTGAAACGTCACACATTTGAATAATGTTTGGCATGCCCTCAACCAGAGCCAGTCAGAGCAGAGGCCGGGTGGTTTCGCCATGTCGTGAAAACGCTGTTTTGGCAAATTCCCTTTGTTTGTCCAGCTGACCAATCAGAGCAAACTGGGCTCGTCGGGAGGGGGGACCTTAAAGAGACAGGAGCTAAAACGGAGCATTTCTGACAGAGGGTGAATAAAAGTGCTGCAGATCCAGGCAGTTTGGATAAAATAAATAGTTTATTGAACATTAAACCGCATAAACCTAATCTAGTAGAACTCCTAAATAAAGGTATGAACCTGAGAATTAGCATAATAGGGCCCTTTAGTTGTTTACTGTATCACCGATGTGCAGCAAGAAGATTTTAGTTTTTCGTTTGAAGACATGCTTTACTGCCTTCCTTGAGCCAGGATTCTTTCAATAATTTCTTCCTCGTTTAACTGGCCAGGGGACTGGATTTTGTATTAATAAATAAAAAATTTGTTTAGCGTGTGACTCTTCAGATAACACTGCTTCTTTTAAACATGTAGAGTACTAAAATTTGAAATGCACCATTAGTTACTGTATGCTGTGCTTCATCTCCTGCAATGTACACGTTCTCCTGTAGGTGTCAATGTTTAGTCATATGCTGTGTCATGACCAATCACAAACTAAAAGTTGGTGCACACTGTAGATTTATATACATTACAGTTTTTCACAATTGCAAAAACACTATATCCCATCCTCTCATCTCATTTATCAATACCACACTTATCAATGTGACATCATACCTAGATGAAAGCTAATTAAAATACTTTTGACTTAGTCTGTGTGAAGTGGATGTTCTTTTTGGGGGCGTGCAAGAATTGGTTGTTCTTTGCAGAAAAATTCAAAGTCTGAATTACTAAACAAAAAAAGTAAAAACAAATATGTAATCCAGGTCTGTAGCACAGTATAATGTATAATACATAACCAATTCTGACAGACCAGACTGTCCTGTTAAACTTAAAATACCCACACTGTTCTTTGTTAGTTTCGATAGACTTTTTGTGAATCTACCTACAAGTACTAGCAGTAATCTGTGTATAAAGATAATAAAAAAATTCAAAAGGTGTTTAAGTGATTTCCACTTTGTTCATAAATTAATACTCAGCCCAAAATTGCAAAGTGCTAATAAATATTAAAAGGCTATTCACAAGCATTATATTTTTTATCATTAAAATTAGGTTTTCAGTTTAATATGTGGCTGGTGTCGCTATTTGACAATCTTTGGGAGACGGCTGTGATGCAAAATACAAAAAATCTAAGTGTGTATGTGTGTGTGTGAGAGAGAGAGAGAGAGAGAGAGAGAGAGAGAGAGAGAGAGAGAGTGAAAGAGAGGAGAAAGTAACAGAAAGAGATACACATGGTTTGTTTACAAATCATGTCCACTGATAATCTACTGACCATGTGACAGTCCCAGCTAGGTAATAAAAGCCAAGGAATAATACGATCCAACACTCCACCAGATCAATTGAATCGACCGATAATGGATGTGGTTCACTTTTTGAAGTCAAACCTGGTATCAGTAACTCTTGTTACTTTGTTTTTCACCCTGCTTTGGAAGACCAGGGGAAAACAAAGGAAATTTGACAGGTTACCACCCGGTCCCTCACCCTTACCTCTGATCGGTAACTTGTTACAGATGGATATCAAAGCTCCTTATAAATACTACCATGAGGTAAAGTATGATAAAAATACGATATTACAGTCCAGGGGACATACAGTAATATTGTGCAATATGCCTCCTGAACAATGTGTGTTCATTGTATACAAAATATTAAACTATTTCAAGTGTACTTCATTTTATTTGGTAGGCTATTATTAAAACGTAAGCCACTTCACCTCTCCATCCTCTTTCCCAGATGAGTAGGGAGTATGGATCAGTCTTCACTGTGTGGTTGGGTTCTAGTCCTGCAGTAGTGATCTCAGGGTACCAGGCCTTAAAAGAAGCCTTCATCAACCAGGGAGAAGAGTTCAGTGGCCGGGCCAACTACCCTATCATTATGACTGTTACTAAAGGATATGGTAACAGTGGGGAATGGTTTCTGGTGTATTTCTTTCTGTCTTGACACACACCCCTGATTCTTCCTTTGTCTCTGTATCTCTGACTTCCAAGCACTGATTTCACGTTCTCTTTTTATTCAATCATGATGCATATATTATGAAACCCATTTAATCTCCTGCCTGCAGGAGTGATGGTGAGCAGTGGTCAGAGGTGGAAGGACCTGCGGCGGTTCTCTCTGGCCACGCTGAAGAAATTTGGGATGGGCCGACGGAGCATCGAGGAGAGGGTGCATGAGGAGGCCCAAAGTCTGGTCAAGGCTTTTGGGGAGTGTAAAGGTATGATCAATAAATACCACTAATGGATGGTTAAATAGACATGAAAGCAGGCAGGCAGACAAGAACACAAGCTGTAAATGAAAACTTTTGCCAGAAAAGTAATCCATTATGTTTACAGTTTTTTGTTTACAAAAAACATCCATACTGAAACAAGTCTGGCATGGCAGATTTTTAAATATGTGAAATTTTACTGTTTGGTAGCCTGGTGAGTAAGATACTACCGGCAATGATTATTTTTGTGGGAGTTTGTTTCCACTGACACTAAGTCAGTTTGTTTGGGTCTAGAATCATTAACATAAAAACAATGTGAGACCCATAGAGATAGCACAGTGTTCTATTTCTCTGATAAGACCTGTCCCATTACCCCAGGGACATAGTGTGTGTGTGTGTGTGTGTGTGTGTGTGTGTGTGTGTGTGTGTGTGTGTGTGTGTGTGTGTGTGTGTGTGTGTGTGCGTGCAAGCGAGTGAGCGTGTACGTGCAAGCGAGTGAGCGTGTACGTGCAAGTGCGGGTGTGAGTGCATGTGCGAGTGCGTGTGCGTGTGTGTGTGCCTGTGTGCGTGCGTGCGTGCGGAGAGCAGTTAAGGATCGAGTTTAATTTACTTTAGCCATAGGTTCTAACTCGAGCGACCTAATATGTTTGTCAGGTTGTCAGGTCATCAGGTTGTACATTACTTTATCTCTCTGTTATCTCGTTCCCTTGTTCCCTCATAACCTCTCTCTCTCTCTCTCTCTTTTTCATCCCTCATTCCCAGATGAGTAGGAAGTATGGATCAGTTTTCACTGTGTTTTCTCAAATCCACCCACCCAGTACAGACCTCTAAGAGAGCAGGATGTTCTGTATTGGGAAATCCTCTTTGCATCTGGCATTTGTACTGTATATACTGCATGTATACTGTATATGTTTGCATTTGTGTGTGTCTATGTGTATAAATCTCTACTCAATCCAGGCACAGTGGTCAACCCCAGGGATCTGATATGCCACTCTGTTGCCAACGTGATTTGCTCCATTGTTCTTGGCAAACGGTTTGAGTTTGAAGACCCTAAGTTCAAGCTGCTCAGCAAGGCTGTGGATGCCTACTTTGGCGTACTGTGTGGAGTCCTGTGAGCGGTACAGTGAATATAAATCATGACATTTACACAACAAATACAGCATGTATGTAGGACTATTGTAAGAGAAATTACATCTATATAGGCTACCATTGTATGTTAACGTACACATGCATAATTATGAAACAAATACAAATTTGAAAGTAAATTACATTTTAAAATGATCCACTATTTACTGTCCTGCTAATCTCTACTTCTCTCTCCCTGTCTGTTTTCCTCCCTCTGTCTGTCTCCATTCCTGTCCTAATCAAACTGTGAGTCTTTATCTCCATTCAGCATTTCCTTGGCTTTCCATTGTTTTCACCTCCATTTGACAACTGATGTTTTATATGAATGTATCCACTTATGTGACAGACTTGCAGAAAAAGAAAAATAATCACTAGCCTTCAAGGTGGCTAAACATCCCTTATATTTCACCTGAGATTCTTTTTCCTCTGTTCCAAGATGTACAACATGTTTGTCGGATCATTGGCTGCTTTCCAGGGAAGCACCAGGAGATGTTCCAGACCCTGGATGAAGTTTGGGGTTATTTCAAGGAGGAGGCGGACCGTCGTCTGAAAGAGATGGATCCATCAAACCCACAGGACTACATCGAGGCCTTCCTGGTTAAGATGCTGGAGGTGCTGCAGACTCACATACACTCACATACACACACGTATATGCATAAACACATACACGCATACATACAAACAGACACACACACATATCTACACACAGCACACACGCATACATACAAACAGACACACACACATATCTACACACAGCACACACGCATACATACAAACAGACACACACACATATCTACACACAGCACACACGCATACATACAAACAGACACACACACATATCACACACACAGCACACACACACACATACATACAACACAGACACACACACATATCTACACACAGCACACACGCATACATACAAACAGACACACACACATATCTACACACAGCACACACGCATACATACAAACAGACACACATACATATCTACACACAGCACACACATTCCTTTTCCTGCCCATTAATTTACAAATACAAGGATCACTAATGGAACAGGTTTACACATACACACACCCGCGCACACAGACACGCATACAAACACAGACACAAATCTACACACAACACACCCACACACACAATGTGAGTTAAGAAGTCCTTTTCCTATTTATTCATATATATAGAGTATTGTGCAAAGGTTTAAGGCAGGTGTGATGTCTTTAAAGTTAGAAAAAAAATACATAAAAGGATAAATGTTAATTGTTTATTTTTTTTATCAATTCATAAAATACAAAGTGAGGGAAAAGTGAATCTGTATCAAATCAACATTTGGTGTGACCACCCTTCGCCTTCAAAACAGCATTCCCTGCCTAAAACTTATGCACAGTAATGTATATATATATATATATATAAATATGCTATAATAAATACTATACTATAAAGATTACTGATGGAACATGCTTTCAAGATAAATGTCTACAATATTATTCTATCTGTTACAACTGAGGCTGTATAAAAAGAAATGTGTGGTTTGATGAAGGGATGTTAGGTTTAGTAGTATAAATATGCTGTAGGTCAGATTATTATGTATGCAGTATATGTATATACAAATAAGATTTTGACATACAATATATATACTGTGTACATATATATATATATATATTTCTTAGGACAAAGATAATGCAAAACAGAATTCCACTATGGCAACAGTGCTGTTTGGATGGCCACTATGTACAATCTGGAATTTGTTTGGAGCTGGAACCAGCACTACTGCTGATGCTCTAAAACAACTTATCCTCATGATGATTCCTTATGATGGTCAAACATCCCCAAGTACAAGGTACAATGTTTCCTTATGATGGTCAAACATCCCCACATATATACCAATTGTTGAATGTAAAACAAATAACACTGAATCAAGACAGTTTTATGAGACCGATTATATGAAGACAAAAATATTTCTTAATAGTTACTTGTGTGTGTCATTCTTGTGTGTGCCCCTCCAGAACTTGTCCAGAGAGAGATAGATGAGGTGATTGGTTGCAATCGCATGCCGCAGGTAGATGACAGGTCTAAGATGCCGTACACTGACGCTGTCATTCATGAGGCGCAACGCTTCATGAACATAACTCCTACTTCTGTTCCTCACAAAGTCATCAGAGACACAGAGTTTCACAACTACCTAATTCCTGAGGTAGGCTTTGTTGTGAAATATTTTATTAGCTAATACATTGATTATTAACGGCACTGATTAAGCAGCTTCTGGTGGAAAGACTGAGTCTTCGAATGTTCCGAACTCCGCTGGTGGAATGAGCATAAGATTCGTGACAACGTGCTGTTAATGTGCTAGGTGTTAACGATAAGTGAAGCAGCAGAGGTTGGGATACGTTTAAAAAAAAAAGGTTTATTTACAATTACACCAGTCAAGGGCATTACAAACGGTGCTGAATCAAAGTAATAAATAAAACAGGGCTAACTGCCTCACAAAACTTCCAACAATAAATACAGAGGGTGGCACGCGTTGCTAAACGACTGGGAGTAATACAGGAGAGTTAACTACGTGGTGTGCAGTGTATACCCCGGGGTATCTTACCTGTCCCCTTGCTCCGAAAGGAAGACACAAAAACGGTAAACGTAAACTCTGCACAGTGTGCAGGAAAAAGAGAACTAAGGGGTGTGTAATAACAAAAGTCGCCGGCAAACACTGGGCACGGGCGGGTTACATGGGAAACTTAAATCCCAACACACAACGAGAGCAAAGTGGAATGGTGGAATCACGGGTCAATTTACAAACAGTAATACACACGGGTAGACAACTAACGAACACCAAACACTAAACAAGCTCTTGGGTTCGACTGACGACACAAGTATACGGACTGACAGGGTAATTGCATATGTCGCAGGGTTTGGTCTCATCAACAGCTTGATCGCTCTGAGCTGCTCTCCCGAACGGAATCAGAGGTGGACATTTGTAGGACTCAAGCTGTCCTCTGATTGGCTGGGTGGTGATTGATGATTGAATGAGGAATTGACAGTAGCAGGTCCTGAATGTAAAGTGATAGTGAGAGGGGAGACAGAGTGAACAAGTAAACAGTACAAGGACACACCCCAGTATCCGTAACATCGAAAAAGACACAAATATATCTAAAACCTAAAACATTAAATTTGCCTCAAAATTCTACTTCACTGCCATGCTTGACATTATTAGGTTCAATCGGAATCACCAACATGAACCGTGCATCAAACTATTGAAAATGATTTTTAAAATCTCCTCTGTGTCCACAACTGTATAAGGAGCTTGACCTTCACATATTCCTGGAAGAGAATGGTTGCTTGAAGAAAAGCAATGCCTCCAAAATGTTCAGTGTATATTTGTAATAGTAAATATGTCCTATTCTGTATTCTGATTGGTCCAGGGCACCATGGTTCTACCACTACTGTCCTCAGTTCTCTGTGACCCGGAACTATTTAAGAACCCTCTGGAGTTTGACCCCCATAACTTCCTGGATGAGAATGGACTCTTCAAAAAGAGCGATGGGTTTGTGGTCTTTGGAATTGGTAAGTCAGCATTTTTGATTGGAAATATGTATTTTTTATAACTTTTTTTACATGTACAGCACCTTGTTAAATTAGTTTACATGATATTACATTGCATTACACTACTAACATGTCAAGAGAACTATGTTTTTAAAACCTGTACATTTTCTCACAGGTAAGCGTTACTGTATTGGGGAGGCTCTGGCTCAAATGGAGCTCTTCCTCTTCTTCACTGCTCTCCTCCAACGTTTCACCTTTTCTGGCATTGTGCCACCTGAAGACATCGACATCACCCCAGCCTTTGCCAGTTTTGGAAGAAGGCCTCCTTTATTCCAGTGTCACGTCAAACCTCGGCACAAGGACACAACGTCTAAAAAGTAAAGTCTAATTTCTGGTGGTCAATGTGGCTAGGAGAAAATTTTAACTATTATTTGGGAATGTGTAATTACAAAAAAACGGACTTTAGCAGATCAAGCTCTTACAGCACAGCCTTGATCGAATCTGGGTGAATGCAATGTAGCTGTAATGTTTTTTTTATATATCTACATTTAAGATTCTGTGCAACAATGTGATCTTTCAAAGGGTTAACCGTTCCCCCTTGAGTACAAGTTCAAGCTTTGCGTTTAATTTTTACAAAACTAGAATTGCACATAAAAAACAGCCTTTCGCTTTTATCAAAAGTTGTTTTGATTATTATATTTGATTCGTTTTCCATGATCCATGGGAAACGGCCGTTAAGAGTTTGAAATTTGAGCAAAGCTGTAAAGTTTAGGAACCTTTTTGTCAGTGTGTGCATGTTTGTTGCAGAGAGTGGTTATAAAATAATCAGAAAAAAATGGGCTGAGTGAAAGCATAACATGCTGCCAGTACAGTGGCCAAGTGATAACTTGTCGCCTAGCCTTAGAGGGTAGGACTGCTACTACCTGGTGACCAGACGGTCATGAGTTCAAACCCCACATGGGACCACCACCACCAGTTCATCCTTGAGCAAGGCACTTAACAATAAATTGCTCCAGGGGGTTCTGTCCTTTTAATCTCATTGTGTGTCACTTCGAATAAAAGCGTCTGCTAAATGATGAAAATTTAATGCAAAGGTAAAAATGTTTTATGTTTGTTTAAATGTTATAAAATCTTGGATTAAAAAAATCAAGCTCCTTGTTTTATTTAATGTCAACAGTCTGACCTTTAATCTGCAAATATTGAATGTGATACACTTATGTGTACAGTATATAAATTAATGTGTGATACAGAAAGAGATGCTGGTTGTGTGTATAAAAAAACAGGATTCATACTGTAAACAGTGCATCATATCACCGTCACGGTTTTTCTGGGCTCTGTGTTTCAACTGAGCAAAAATGGATGGGATTCACTGGTTAAATCGCCTCTCATCTTTGACCATGCTCTAGAAACACACTATTTGAAGCTACACATAGTAGCTGTCTGCCTGTTCTGTAGTACTTTACTCAATGCAGCCTACATATTCAGATTGCCATATGATCAGGCCAGATATGTATGAAAATAGTGTATGTATCACTACTGCCTTTATAATATAACAACAGTGTGTTTACCTTCCCACTCAGTTTGATTTTACAGTAATTGCTCCCTTTCCATTCACTGTTTAACATCTATAAAACAGGAAAAGGTACCCACAGCAAGTGAAACACATTTTACATACGTTTCTTTTGTGCTTACAGTATAACTTTGCCAATATTTCAGGCCCGGCGGTAAGCAATGGCCAGAGATCTATGGACCTATAAAGATTATCTGTTTAGTATGGATATACTCGGTCCATACTAAAACGGAGCGTTTCAGACAGAGGGTGAATAGAGGTGCTGCAGATCCAGGCATCATCATCATCATCATCTTCATCCGCTTTGTCCGGGGTCAGGTCGCGGAGGTAGCAGTTCCAGCAGGGCATCCCAAACTTCCCTTTCCCGGGCCACATTTACCAGCTCTGACTGGGGGATTCCAAGGCGTTCCCAGGCCAGTGTGGAGATATAATCCCTCCACCTGGTCCTAGGTCTGCCCCGCGGCCTCCGCCCAGCTGGACGTGCCTGGAACACCTCCCTAGGGAGGCGGCCAGGTGGCATCCTTACTAGATGCCCGAACCACCTCAACTGGCTCCTTTCTACGCAAAGAAGCAGCGGCTCTACTCCGAGTCCCTCACGAATGGCTGAACTTCTCACCCTATCCCTAAGGGAGATGCCAGCCACCCTCCGGAGGAAACTCATTTCCGCCGCTTGTATCCGCGATCTCGTTCTTTCGGTCATGACCCACCCTTCATGACCATAGGTGAGAGTAGGAACGAAGATAGACCGGTAGATTGAGAGCTTTGCCTTCTGGCTCAGCTCTCTCTTCGTCACAACGGTGCGATAAAGCAACTGCAATACCGCACCCGCTGCTCCAATTCTCCGGCCCATCTCTCGTTCCATTTTCCCCTCACTCGAGAACAAGATCCAGGCAGTTTGGATAAAATAAATTGTTTATTGAACGTTAAAACGCGTAAACCCATTCTAGTGGAACTCCTAAAAAAAGGTATGAACCTGAAAATTTGCATAATATTGCCCCGTTAATGATTATAGAACCAAACAAACTGACTTAGTGTCAGTGGAAACAAACTCCCTCTAAAATAATCATTGCCGGTAGTATCTCACTCACCAGGCTACCAAACAGTAAAATCTCACATTTTTAAAATGCTGCCATGCCAGACTCATTTCAGTACTGATGTTTTTTGTAAACAAAAAACTGTAAACACAATGGATTACTTTTCTGGCAAAAGTTCTCATTTACAGCTTGTGTTCTTGTCTGCCTGCCTGCTTTACTGTCTCTTTATCCATCCATTAGTGGTATTTTTTTTTCATACCTTTACACTCCCCAAAAGCCTTGACCCGACTCCTGGCCTCCTCCTGCACCCTCTCCTCGATGCTCCGTCGGCCCATCCCAAATTTCTTCAGCATGGCCAGAGAGAACCGCCGCAGGTCCTTCCACCTCTGACCACTGCTCACCATCACTCCTGCAGGCAGGGTCAGAGTAGGACAGGAGATAGATGAATGAATGAGAACAGTAACTAAATACATAAGAATGACTACAAAAATAATCCATCCATCCATCCATCCATTAGCTATACCGCTTATCCTATGCAGGGTCGCGGGGGGGCTGGAGCCTATCCCAGCCGACACAGGGCGAGAGGCGGGGTACAAAAATAATAAGGATCATAATTATAATCATAATGAAAATATTGATAATTATTATTATTTTTATCAAAAACCGACAATGTGTGAATCTTGCCACACCGGCAGGCAAAGTTAAAGACCCGCATGTTATTTATTGTTTACCATATCCTTTGGTAACAGTCATAATGATAGGGTAGATGGCCCGGCCACTGAACTCTTCTCCCTGGTTGATGAAGGCTTCTTGTAAGGCCTGGTACCCTGAGATCACCACTGCAGGACTAGAACCCAACCACACAGTGAAGACTGATCCATACTGCCTACTCATCTGGGAAAGACAAAGGGATGGAGGGTGAGAGAGATAAAGACAATAACGACCTGTTAGCTCAGAAGATACACAATGTTGCCCAGATGTACTGCATTTTTCTGATGTATAAACTTTTACATAAATGAAGTACTTGGTGTTCCTGAGAGATTGCCTAATATTGTTCACAAACACTTAACAACATTTTCTTCTAACAAATGTGTGGAACCATTTTCTACAGGGTTAAACTAAAGTGTTAAATGTTTTGTATTTGTATCTAGTGGAATGTTCGTTATTTTAATTTTAATACAGCATACTTTAATAAATTTATATTTTGATAGCTGACCTATATATTACTCATCTAAAGAAAAAAAAAATTCCTCAGTTTTATCTAAAGTATTTTGCCTATTTAGATAACACATTACATTTATGCAAACCATTAAAAGTGTAAGATTCCGTGTAGACACATGGGATAATGTTTATCTTTTAGAAAGGTATCATTATACTTTACCTCATGGTAGAATTTATTAGGAGCTTTGATATCCATCTGTAACAAGTTACCGAGCAGAGGTAAGGGTGAGGGACCGGGTGGTAACCTGTCAAATTTCCTTTGTTTTCCCCTGGTCTTCCAAAGCAGGGTGAAAAACAATACTCCCAGTGTTATAGATATGGGGTTTGACTGTAAAACCTCTATCAGGTCCATATTCAGTTGAATAAAATTCAATTCAGAAAGGGTTTGAAGAAAACCTGGTGTGGAGAAATGAAACCTGGGCTTTTATAGCCTAGAGTGGATCGTGATAAGGATGTACAAATTACAAACTACATGGTATCTTTTTCTATCTATTTCTGGTGCAAACATGCACACATACACACACAAGCAGATCTAGATACATAGTACATGCGTATGGAGGACCAAAGCTGCCAAAATGAAAAATAAATACATAAATAAATGACACAAAAATTATTTCCCCTCCTATGTTCTTCCAATTTACTTTTTTACTTCGGTATTACTTTCTTTAAACATTTATTCAGAAGTTGCTTTTTACATTTCTGTTTTTGGCATGAAAGCATTTTGGCCAAACAATTGAACTGACCAAATACAAGTCAAGTAATAAAGACAGCTTTAATTTTTTTTAAATCATAACAATACAGCTAACCAACATTTAGGCATGTGGATTCATAATGATATAGTTCTATCATAGTTATTTCATAAAAATACAGTACAATTGTACAGTATGTGTATTTTGTGTGGAAGTTTGGAAGTAGACAGTGGTGAGACAATTATGCATGTCTGGTTTTTATTTACATTTAATGTTCAACCGTTCTTGATTCATCATTTTATAAACAGTTTTAAGCATTGTTTGACTAATTGTTCTTCTTGCCTTTTAAAACAAAATAGATTGAAGCACCAAAAATAAAATATGGTAATTAAGGGTTTACTGATACTACACTACTACTGAAGTTGGTTTTTCCACCACCAGTCGCTGGTAAACAACCACAGCTGTTATTGTATGGGACCATAAACAACACAGTCAACAACACACTGGAGATATGGGAAGATATGTTAAGAGGAGGTTGTTGATGGCGAGCTTCTTCCACCAGGTGGCAACGTTATCTCACGGACACATTCAAACACCACTGTTTGCTTGTTGGCACAAAAATAACATCTTACAGTTTTTCCACAGTTGTTTATTATAATATAAATATTAGCAGCTGCAGCATCCGACTGATTATTAACTTAATATGTAATTATTATTATTTTTTTTTTTTACAAACAGTTGCATGTAGAATCGAATGACAAGGCCTGGAATCCTGGGTTGTAGTCACTTTATTTGAGAGTGTGCCTACTGGAAATTCGATGTCTTGCTTGATTTCTATGGAGTCTAGTTCATTAATAGATATACAGCACGATAAGGAAAAGCATTCAGACAACCCGGCTGTGCAAGGGTTTTACAATATTCACCAGCTGGACAACTATTTGTCAAATTTCTCCGCTGATATTCACCTCGCTGTAAAAAGTGTAATACAAAAAGTTTGTTTTATTTGGACATATTTGGAAGGCCGCAATATAATAACCTCTTATAATAACCTCATATAATAACTATATGGTTGATATAGCTAAGACATAAAGCAATCAAATTGTATTATATGCGACAGTAATTCATATTATTTCCAGTCAAAACTACTACAGACTTGACAAACCATTTGTTTCATAGACTCCTGAGCCAACAATTCGAGATGCATATTTTAAGAACTATCCCACGATACATGTTTGAATGTGTTACAGAATACAACATAGGAAAAACTGTTTTTAAGTTCAGCTCTCACCTTCATTAACAGTTTGTGCTGAATTCAGGAACAACTCAATGTATCTTTCTTCTGAAATGAAAAAGATGAGAAAATATTTAAGAAAAACAAACACTACCAATGACACTTGAAACGTACATGCCATTATGACTGCCATAATTTCTATCTGGGCAGGGGATGATGATTGTATAAGAATTTTCGGTATGCAAATCCCATTAAAATGAATAGCAGCACTGAGCAAAGAGCTGAGCATGGCATTGGTGATGTAAACCATTTAATTATTATTTAAGCATGATTGTAAATTGGCTGAATTGCCAATTATCGTTACAACCTGTTAAATGCAGTAAATTGACATGGCAGAATTATCTGAAATAGTAGTAATCTTATTAATTGACAGAAATAACCGGTTGGGTTGCAACCAATAAAAGAAGTTGGTTGTGTCAATGAAGACGCAACAAACACAGGTTGTTACCCCATTTAAAAAATATAACGACGCAGATCAATTCTAGAATTCAACGTTGTACAGATAAAACAAATGAAGGGAACGCTATCTGACAGTAACATCCTCTGCTGTTTTATAGGCTATAGTAACAGAGCTCTCACTAGGCCTACTTTCTAAATGAAATCTCTCACAAATATAATATTATCTATTGACAGAAATAACAGTAGTTGGTTGTGTCAATAAAGACGCAACAAACATAGGTTCTCCTTCCCCATTTTAAAAATATAATTAGACTGTGGCGCCGGTCACATCTAGAATACAATGTTCTACAGATAAAACTCGCTGAGGGAACGCTATCTGACAGTAACATTCTCCGCTAAGAGTTGGCTATTGTCACGCAATGAAAGCGGAATGGATTCATTTGGAGATTGATGATCAGCCAAAATTGGCATATGTTTATTTTATTCATTTAAGGGCTTGATAAACCTTTATAGAGTGAAGGTGTCAACAAATAAACAAAAAATAACAAATAAGGTCTAATGATTCTTAATCACAAAACTAATGATCAGTCAGGGATTGGTGTGTTTTTGAAAAGGCTACAAATAGTTCTTCACATAAAAAACGCACAAGAAGTCTAACTCTCCTTTACAATCACTCACTAAATGTTTACAACTAGGTAAGTGAGCTGCTTGCCTAAGAAATGTTTTAAAAAACCCTGTCAACAAACGGGGTCTGTAGCACAGTCCACTTGTGCGGACTGTACGTAAGGCAGTCAGTCCAATCACTGGACACATCACATCAGCTTATGGAAATGCATTTTCTAGTTTTGATCAATCTCGGATTTTAAAGCATGGATTTCAAATTGCTTTTGTTTTCTTTAAGTACTGTGAAGCCTTTACAATATGCATAGTGCATCCCTTTTGGCCATCTGAAATATAAAAAATATGTAAATATTCTTTCAGCAAAATTCAAATCTTAAGAGACTTACGTATATGAGCCTTATCTCTTGACATGGCCAAAAGCGCATCCTCATGGCAGCCAAAGTAGACATCAGCTTCTCCATTAGGTTTCCCGTTGGGACCGTATTCAATGAGGATCTTGGACAAGCTCAAAGGAGAGAAGAACTGAAAATAACGTTAAAAAGTGATTTTAATATTTACTTAAAACAGTGAATGCCCCCCATGGGTACATGATTTTGTTACAGAGACTGTTTTGGCTGGTATACCCCTTTGCATACACTTTGTTCCATTGTATTGGCGTTGAGAACATCTACTTTGGGATTCTTTACGCAGATCATTAGCAGTGTACCAAACTTGCAATTTAAAACTTACCATGATTGTATTGAGAAAAAAAAATCAAACATTGATTGAAGACATTACTTCAAGGCATTAAATCATAAGATCAGTTTCTCAGAGTGTAATATAATAGGAACAGTCTGATTATTTTCTTGCTGACTTTAAGCCAAACAATTCACTAATTACAAGCATTAATACCAGCAGGTTGCAATAGAACATCTAGTTAAGTTAACATCTAGCTTTATCTAGTTATGTCAACGTGCTAACATGTTACTTAAAGGTTAAGCAAGCTAAATATTTTTTATTTTCTAGTCTGCCTAGCTCCTGAACTTTGTTCAGCTTCGCCTTTCCTGTCCTATCTGGTGCATCTTTTTTTGGCCAGAAATTTGGCCATTGCCTCTGCTCCTTTCATTTTCTTGTTTTGTGATTGCGTCAGCACGACGCAATCATATACTGTCATCGTTGTCTTATTATGTGATTGTTATCGTTAAGTTTTATTAGTAGCCCCATTTTTCTCACTAACTACGATCGCAGGTTTGAGCATTTTGCTTCCATTGCAAAGCCAAAATGTCCGTTCCAGTGCCACGGAGTGGTCCACTTGTGCTGCAGGGGCAGGTTTTGCATGCTAAGGCGGTCAGTCTAATAACTGCGACGCATCACATCGCATTTGCTCAAGGAAATGCATTTTCTAGTAATTATTATTATTGTTATTCTTCAAGCACAAAGATAGAGAGAAGTTACAACCATTACACTTGGTTCTGTCAGTCTCTTATTGATATGATATTACCTGCAGAATGTCTTCTGCTGTAACTTGAAAGGGCAAGCCTCTCATGTGGATGAAATGTGCATTCTGGACAGAGGAACGGTAGGTACCTGTCAAGCAGATATTAAATTGAAAATCTTTCTGTTTCATGTTTTCTGGTAAAGTAACATTTAAGTAACATTTGGCTTTTACTATCGCTGGAAAAAAAATAAATAAACATGTTAAAATAAAACATCTTTATTGATAGACACACTGACCAGATCTTGGCTGTGTGATGGACCCACTTCTGAAGGTTGAAAGAGGGCTGCTTTTGGGAGCTGCAGAGTCCGTCTTAAGCCAACTGGACTGAATCTCACTTCTTCTACTTGGGAACAGCTCAATGTATCTAACAGTGGTGGACGAAGTACACAAATATTGTACCTGAGTGAAAGTATAGATACCCTTTCCAAATTTTACACCACTAAAATAAAGTCTTCAATTTAAAGTTCTACTTGAATCAAAGTACTAATATTGAGTAGGCCATTGATTATGGTTCAAGTTGCCTATGTGAAGATGTGTGTGTGAGAATGTGTGTAACCCTTAATTGTGTCTCATTAGCCGTTGTTATTTTTATTTAACAACGTATCTCCACCAGATGTTTCAGCAATACCGCTAAACGTTATTTAGGACATTCGAAAATATCTTGGACACAATACGTTTTCTCCACATTAAAGTAACGAGTAACGACAAATGTTGCACAAAAGCAGTGGAGTCAAAAGAAGGATATTTTAGTTTGAAATGTAAGGGTAAGGGAAAAGGTACTCAAGTACAGAAACAAAGTACATGTACTTCGTTACTGTCCACCACTGGTATCTAGAAATATTGAAAACAATTTAATCCATGTTTTAACTACAGAACTTAACACATTTCCCCAAAGACATTAATTTCCCTCACTAGGGTTGGGTATTGAAAAACGGTGCCATTTTTATACTTTACAGTAGATTAAATGAACGCTATCGCAGTCAGCCAATCCCCACCGGCGTTGTTGTATACAGGCAACCTGATTGACAAATCAGCATGAAGCTATTTGAGTTAATGTTTTGAGGCTCGTGACTGCCTTGGAGTTGAAAGCAAGGCGGGAGAATTAATGAGGTAAAATCGTGCTAGCCAAGATTATGCATTCTAAAGCTTAGTTATATTGCCAATTTACAGCAATAGTGTAAAAATTCAACCATTGCAAGGGTAAGGTGGCCAGACGTCCCTGTTTCCAGCTGGGCGTCCCGAGTCAGTTTTGTGATGCATTCAGAAATATAAACACGGTTGCCAGCAAGTGGTATAAAGGTATGTGAAAATTTTTAGAAAGCCAACAAAATACAAAACAAAACAAAACACGTTTTATTATATATATATATATATATATATATATATATATATATATATATATATATATATATATATATATATATATATAGAATACCTGTTGCCGATGGCCTCTCTGTCTTTCTGAAGGGCTTCATCAGCCATCTCTTGGGAGGCAAACTGCACATAAGCTTCACCCGAGTTTCTACCGCGGTGGTCTCTGACAATTGTGACCCCATCCTCAACTATATGTAAATCTGTACAAAAAGATGAAAAAAAGTTTTTTTTAAAAACACACGATATGATTAATAACAAACTAATAGTGGGTAAGAAATATCTAGTGTATATTTCACTTATATGAATCTTTCCACAGGAAAAAAAAGTACAACAAAGGAAAAACTATGAAAATATTTTTGAATTCATTGCAGCCCACCTGAAAAGAACAAAACTATATCAGTCTCATTGCAACTGTAGGGAAGGCCTCGGAGTCGTACTACTCCATCTTTAGTTGAGAGCTGTACTGATTTCTTTAGGATATCCTCTGCGTCACTGTTTGTTACCTCAGATACTGAAACACAAAAAGAACATTATAGTGCAACCAAGCCTTGTTTTAAAGGACTTTCTAAACATGCAGTTGAATGCACAGAATATACATGTCAGCGTTGAAATATATTTTCGCTCATCAGGAATACAACCCTTTTTGTGTCAACCTGTTCGACTGAACATCATGCCAGTTAAAAGTAAAAAGTACTACACTGGTGTGTGGTTAAAATCCGGGTTTTTGGCCTATGTAAAGGCTAGGCCTGCTTCAAACAAATGTTAGGTGAGAGCTGGGGCGATTTGTCAACTCGATTGTAATTGATTACGGAAATACGTTGACTTGTAAAACATGTGTTTTTATGCGTCACAATTAAGTCAAAAAAGAAGAAAGTATGGATTCCCACAGAGAACAAAATATAAATTGTAAAAACAACTCAGTCAGGGTTATCCAAAGTGTTGGAGTATTTTAAAAAAACACCCAACATAGTGGCACTCTGTAACCTGTCCAAATTAGAGATGGCTATTCACAGCAGTACAATTGCTTTGCCACAGGCAGCAGGTAACGTAGGCTAGAGAAGGCTAAGCCTTCCCTAAATTTGTAGACTCCTGATAATCAAAATAATGATGAGTCTCGCTCTTCCCCTAGAACAGCTTTTCTTTTCTATGCTATTCTAGTTTTTAATCTCGTTCAATTGATTTAATGCTTCTCTTTTATTATCCTATATTGATTATTTTCTCTTATTTTGTTTTAATATTTCTTTCCTCCCTTTTAGCCACACACTGTTCCAGAGGATTTCTTTGCTTGAAACCAGGATATCTGCACTGAAAAGATGCAAAGAAGAACTTCAGAAGACTCTAGATAGATAGAATACTAGATATAGAGACTATAGAGATGTATACACACTCGTCAGTACGTACACCGTTTGCCTTTGTGAGACGAAGCTGGCGTCGTGCTTCACTGCAACCTCTCCCTTGGTACCTGTGTTTTTGTGCTCGTGTTTTTGTCAGTTCTTTAAGTTCTCCCTGACCTGTCTGCACTTTATTTTTTCTTCTGATTCAACACGCACTATGTACTATCCTCGTCACCTTCATCTGAACCTTCCTGCCTTCAGGACCTACTGATTCTTCTGTAGCTCCGGCCTGGCGTAGACAACTCTGTGCACCCCCTTTGTATTTACTGATTGGGTGTATGGTATCGCCCTGTTTCACAATCCTTTCCCTGGCTCCAGCTTGGTAAGTTACATTTGAGGAGGTGAAATTTTCTTTTCCGTCGAATGTCCAACCTCCAAAGTGAAACTAACTTTACTACGGTGGAACAATACACTGTCGCTCTGTTCAGAATCGCCAACTATGCATCCTTCACATAGGCCTACCAAGTATGAGCTCCTTCTCCATCATATTTACTTTGATAAGCACGCATGCTATTCCGAACACAGCGGATGAGTGACGGTGCGATCAAAAACATTGAACTATCCTATCCTGCTGTCCGATTAAATAACAATTATGAGGGAAGGATGATGGATACAAAATAACAGATAATTGTATGCATCACCTCCCAGCACTGTGGAAGCTTAGTGAAAAGTTAGTTAAATCTCTGCTCCGACATTTGTCAAGCTCACCAAGGTCAATATACGGAAGATGGACTGCATTTATATAGCACTTTACCACCTTAATGGCACCCAAAGCGGTTTACAATGTTGCCTCTCATTCACCCATACACACACACTGATGGTGGCAGAGCCGCCATGCAAGGTGCTTGCCTACACATCGGGAGCACATTGGCTCTTTGGTACATGGACACCGCCAACCCTTCGATCAGTGGACGACCCACTCTACCTCCTGAGCCACAGCCGCCTGGAACATTTATATTGTCTCAGCCCTAGCTATCAATGAGGTGTAAAAGACATGTCAGCCCCTGCATTGTTACTGATATCTATGCAGCCATGTCAAAGTTTTGACGGCTTACTTTAGAGGAATTAAGAAACGTCAGGATCAGAAATCTAGCCATAAATACAGAGCCAGTGGATGAAGTGTTAGGATGGATAAACTAACCTTCAATGTAACGCGGGCCAAGATACTGCCTGTGTTTCTCCAAAGCTTTACCAACATCCTCTTCATGCTCCATCTCAACGAAAGCCTGTCCATTTGGCTTCCCGTCTCGGTTCACAGTAAGATGGATTCCCTTTACTCCACCACGAACCCTGCAGTCTGTGAAAATAAGACAATATTGTATTAACTGTAGGGCTGGGGGCGATTCATCGACCAAGGAAATACATCCATTTGCATAACGTGACGCAGTTAAGTAAAAAAAAATAAAAGAAGAAAGTGCAGATTCCTATGCAGTGAGGGTTTTCCTGCTGAGAGAATCCCTCCTTCAAATTTCGGGCCGCCTCTAGCTCTTGACAAAACTCAGAAAATAGTGTTTTCCATGAAGACACCCGTCAAACAAGCACTGCACTTGGTGGACTTCTGCCATTTGTAACTGCAAATGTGGCCGTCGTCGATGTGGTGGTGCTGCACGTATCCAACACAGTCAAAATGACCAAAGACTAATTTACACCAAACACTTTCGGTATAGTACCTTTGAGTACTACCAAGTTTCGATTCGGTACGTGTAAATTTATGACCCCTATCTTCCACTTTAAAACAATGCGAGCATGATGATAAATATCTGGGTCATGTCGTATAATGCCTGTACTAAGAAAACATTTGCTATCATTGTCAAGTCAGACTCGAGGGGAGCTCGTTCATATTATAGTTAGATTAATCGCCCATAGAGTTAGTCTATCTGAGTATAAATGATCAGAGGCTCACCAGAGAAGAATTTAAGGAGATCCTCTGAAGTACATGACCATGGAAGTCCTTTGGCCCGGATGATGTACACCTCTTTTTTCTCCGGTTCAGTATCCTTGTTGTAGTCTGGTAATGATGGGTATTCATTGTCTTTGTATGGAGTACCGGCCTAAAAGACATGGTAGCAGACACAATACACTAACATTATAAAAATAATAATAATAATAACAATATTAGGGGATTCCAGAGAGAACACTATTGCAGTAACCAATCCGGGAAGTGACAAAGGCATGCATCAGGACTTCAGTGCTGAACTGGGAAAATGATGGACGGAGTCTCAGGATGTCACAGATGTGAAAGAACGCAGACCAGGTGATGGTATTTATGTGAGGTTCAAAGGAGAGGATATTATCAATTATGACCCCAAGGCTCTTTACTTGAGAGGATAGAGGAACAGCAATGAACATCAATTGTTATAGGGCAGTTATAGGGGTTGGGTAGTTTGGACTTGGAGCCAATGAGCATGACTTCAGTTTTGTTCCCATTGAGCTTCAAAGGGTTCTTGCTCATCCAGTTCGAAATGTTATGGAGGCAGTTGGTGAGGGACGTCGGCGGGAAGGCGGTGGAGGGTTCAGCGGAGAGGTAGACCTGGGTGTCATCAGCATAGCAATGACACTGGACACCATGATGATAGAGGATCATTCCCAGGGGAAGGACATAAATTATGAACAGGAGTGCACCCAAAACTGACCCCTGAGGAACACCTTGTAAAACAGCAGAACCCTTGGACCTATAAAGTTATATGCTTTTTGTGGATGAAAACAAACGTCAACTTGTTGAATAATTTATATGTGGCCAAAAATATTTGCACCCCTGGCATTTTAAGTATGGCGACGGCTTTGTACAGGGTATTCTTGTCAACCACATGAACTGTCGAGTTTGTCTTTTTTAATTTAAGAATCACAAGAAATTAAACGCTGTACCTGAAAAATTAAACGCTGTACACATAACTATGTTGTTATTCAATGGCCAGGAATTAGTCAGTTCATTCATGGAAAGTATGCTCTGCTAAAAACCACTACACAAAGTTCAAAGATATGTTCGACACTTAACAAGTCTCATAGCCTAATGCTTAATCGAGTATTCTGTAGTGAAAATGGTCCTTTATAAAAACCTGAAATATTGATGGCAGAAAACCGACAAACCTCAGTAGATAGACCAAGTTGGAATTTCGAGAGGTTCCGATTTCCGGACATTGGTACGGCCGATGTCCATTTGTGATAAATATTTCTCTGATCGTATGTGTAAACTACTCTACTTATCCCTACTGTTTTCCCTGATCTGCTCTGTGACAAAATATTCTTCGAAATTTGTCTTGCAATGATGACTCCTGGTACTGAACGCAACAAGGTCTTAAAGCTCACAGACATTGTTGTGAACTATTCAACGAAAAGCAAATATTCATAAGCGCCTTGATTTTCTTCTTCTTTCTTGCTTCGGCGTATCAGGATTTCCAAAAGTGTTACAGCTCAAATGCCTAGTAGCAATAACCTGAGGAAAAAGAAGAAACCTTAAAGAAACCTCAACTGCATAAGGACTTGCTTGGTATAGGCATGGGTTTAAGAGCACACAAGTTCACGCCGTACTAGAACAGGGGCATCAGAAGGTCAAAAACAACAAAAAGCATAAATGTCGCCCTCTAGTGTCTGGGAGTAATACATATTTCAGTACACCAATGAACAGCAATAAAAACCCTGCATACCTTTTAAACGGTTGAACTTGTGGACCCTCTGGTACATGTTTAAATAATTATCAACGAAAAATTCTCCATTAAACTGTGCCAAAATGCAGTCCTTTAAATATGGCAATAAACTACAAACATAACAACAATTTAATAAAAAATCTAAAATCTAATAAATTCTGTGAAGTTGTTAGTGCCTCTGCCAGAGAGTAATTAGGATTAAACACCATACAATTTCATTACCACAAAAATATTTGCTAAAAAGTGATGTAGTTTAATGGCAAGATTCCTTTTTTATTAAGTGTTTACATTTGCTTAGTTTCAAAAACATCATAATTAATAGTCGCAGTATGCACAATTGAACAGAAATCCTTGAGACAACAACACATGATGAACTGACAGTTGTCTCCTAATTAAACTTGAGAAAGGTGGGTGCACAGTAAATTTTTGGGTAAATCATGTTAAAACATAGTTCTTGTCATAAATCATTCTTAATATAACAAATCATTTCAGAGACAATTCACATGGCAAACTTGCTAACCTTTCATTTAAAAAATTTAAGTACATTACATATGAGCCTTCAGTCACTTGCCATCTTTATGCTCGTCACACAGTAAATATTTATGTTCTTCAAAATATATTACTGATTGAAGCATACAGTAATATGTTTTTAACAGGACATCATTTCTGTTGCCTTTTTTTCATCCAGTAGCAAAGATGCTGTTAGGACTCTGTCTTTTAGCAGTGGCTCCAATCCTTCTCCAAAATAGGACACCAGTGGAGAGATCTCACAAACTGCTGGGGGATTTCCTAGAGATGTCTCCTTCAGGTTTGAGGGTAGGGCTTTCCCACGGTCATCTATGAAGATGGCTCCAGCAGCTGCCGCCCAACGATAATGCTGAGACAGTACGGAGTCTCTAGCAGTGGTAGGGTTATCCACAGCTGCCTCATCTGAATTTTTCAAGGGAGAAAATTCCTCATCCCTTAACACCTCAAAAGCAACAAAGTTTCTTGAAAATTCAAAGACGTCAAAAACAAATTTTTCCATTTTGATCCCGTTTGGTGTGGATGGTATTACCAGGTTGCCATCATGGTCCACAAAAGGGACTTTTTTCAATGCCACGTGTTGCTTTATTTGGCCCTGACATTTCTGTGCCACATCCTTAAGAAAAGCCTGTGTGAAGAAGTGGTTGCAAATGTTCCCCATACCATATAGCAGCTCTCCTCCAGGATATCTGAGCTCAGCAGTTGCAGGCTGGACTTCACTATACTCTACTACCTGGTACACATCATTCACCATGCACACCACTCCCACTGGCTCTGCAGGGTAAGCTTTTTCCACCACTTTGGCCCCACATTCTGCCCCCTTGCACACACAGAAACCTATGAAGGTTGGATCAGCCATTTTGACAAGGATGTTATCTACACAGTATACATGAAGATATTCCACTCCTCTCATCTCCATATCTTCTAGTATTTTGTTATCTACTAAAGCCCGGTACAGACCACCATTTCCATCTGGGGCCATAGCGATCTTGCCCTTGTTCTCCAAGATGACTTTTCCATCAAATGTCACTGCTGGTATCATCCTTTGCTCAAACATGGAAATATTGGATGGATCTAAGCCAAAGTAATCATTCTCTTTAAAAAATACACTGGTAGGATCCAGGGTAAACTCACTTGTCATGATATACCAAGGAACTGTGCATTTTGTTCCATGCTTCACGTCAGCCAGCTGCTGAACTTTGTAAATACGTTCTGCTTGGATTTGATACAGGCTTTTGCCACTTGGTAGCCCAACGTTGTACATTCCCTTTGGATATGGCACACCAAGACGTGTCCCTTGACCACCAGCCAACAACAGAACAGCCACTCGGCTTTGTGAAATTTGGAAAAATCCTTCATTTTCCCAGTCCAACAGAGAGTTCTTGTCACTTCTTCGGATGCTTCCAACAAAATCTGAGGGCAGAGGTTTCATTTGTTGATCTACTTTTGATGAAGGGCTTCTCATAGCCCTTGCGGCACCTTCACAGTGTTCACGTAATTCATGAAAATCCAGTTGTGACAACTCTGAGAGAAACGCAATTTTTTCACTCTCAGAGAGTTCGTTCCAAAATTGCAGAATATGGCATTGTCCTGCACTTTCTAAAAAAGATCTCACCTCTTCTATTGACAGCATTTTGTAAGTTTCCGGACGTTAAAAAGAAGAATCTTTTTAGAGAACAATTCATTCCTTGTTAGCCTACGTGACAAACTCGTGACTGAAGCTGAATGTATGTTTTTTGTAGGGTGCGGTGAAACATTTGCTGACTTTCCACAAGGCGCGTGACTTGTGTGCCATCCTTAGAGGTTCTATCTCAAATGCTCTCTGATGCTTTTACACACCAACAGACTTGTCAGTTAATTGTGGTTAAGCCAGTCGGTGTTCTAGAAAACGATTTCTTGCCAAATAGGTTGTTGAGTTAAATAGAAAAGTGCCAGCGTTTACATTACGTTTATGGTGGCACAGCGGTAGAGCGCCAATGCAGTACCTTTAACGATTTCTGTTTTGACCAGACTCGAATCCAGGCTAGGCCTTTTTTTCTTTTATTATTTGTGTGGCCTAATATCATATCTTTGTAACTTAAATAACTTATAATTGTCCTGTAGCCTACCAAAAACCATACGATCGTCAAAGCAGCTTTTAAAAAGTAAGTTTATTTAATATTGTAGTGGTGTAGCGGGGATTTTTTTTACGATTATTTCATGACGTCATCACAACGCTTGTCACACACGTGACACGCGCGCACACACACAGACAGCCACAAACATACAAGTAGAAATAAAACAATCGCCCAGATTATTAACCGATAACTCAATCTATGATGTAATGCTTGATAAATATTAGTTTGCCATCAACAACCACTTAACAAACTTTTGAGTTTTTTAGATTCCTTACATTTTTTTGTCTTTAATTCATTGTAAATTTGGAATCTTTTAGAAGTATAAAAATGAACTATAACCAAACTATTCATATCTTTCTAAAACATATTGACAATTTCAATCGTTATTTCCTAAACCAAATGCCTTATGGGATTGTAAAAGAGATTGGTGCTCGATTGTGTCAAGGCCTTAGAAAAGTCTAAGAATAAAATAAATGCCTTAGATTTGTTGGATTATGCAGGTGCAGTTAACTCTAACATGAGTCTAATGTGTAGATTTTTATAAATCCTGTTTGAGTTTTAGCTATAATACGATCTAGTAATTTCTTTAATCTGTTTGGGAAAAAGAGATACAATGCCTTCTTTCATTGTAGCCGCCATCTCCCCTCGACTGATGAATTCTTTGTACATACAAATTAATGTACTTTGAATAAATTCCCAAAAGTGTATATAAAACTCAACAGACATACCATCGATTCCTGGAGATTGGCTTTTTGTCATTGCTAATGAAATTAAAGATGCTTTATTTTCAGAGTCACACATAGATTTTAAATCTATCAATTGAAGGGATATTAAAAGGAATTTTCTCCATAAATATTGAACAATCTTTAACATTAAATTTGGATTCATGTAATGTTCCATAAAAGGCAGTGACAAAATCTGAAATTAATTTAGGGTCTGTCAAAGGACATCAATATGAAGAATAGATAGATTTTCCTTTTGAAATTTATTTTTTCAAGAGCAAAAAAGCAAGTTGTGTTGCGTTCCCCTTCTTTTAGCCATTAGGGTCTAGACCTAATAAACGCTCCCTTTGCCATGTCTAAATAAATTTGGTCCAGTAGCTGCAAGCCCTTCAATTCAAGTTCTTCTTCCAAAGTAATATTTTCTTTTGTCAATAGAAAGTCAAGTTTGTGCATTAAGTCAATTTCAAGCATACTTTATTTTCTTTAGCTCCTAGACATCTGACCTTATATTTAAAAAAAAATCCCATTTTCCCCCATATCCATTGATCAAATTGTTCTTGAAGATTTCCTCTGCTAGTGTTTTATCAATGTCATTGAAACAATCATAATTTAAAAGAGAATTATTATTATTATTATTATTATTATTATTATTATTATTAATTATAATAATAAGTTTACGATTATTTCATGACGTCATCACAAGGCCATGGTTCTCAGCAGGAAACCGATGGATTGTCTACTCCAAGTAGGGAATGAGCCTTTACCCCAAGTGAAGGAGTTCAAGTATCTCGGGGTCTTGTTCTCGAGTGAGGGGAAAATGGAACGAGAGATGAGCCGGAGAATTGGAGCAGCGGGTGCGGTGTTGCAGTCGCTTTATCGCACCGTTGTGACGAAGAGAGAGCTGAGCCAGAAGGCAAAGCTCTCAATCTACCGGTCTATCTTCGTTCCTACTTACCTCACCTATGGTCATGAAGGGTGGGTCATGACCGAAAGAACGAGATCGCGGATACAAGCGGCGGAAATGAGTTTCCTCCGGAGGGTGGCTGGCATCTCCCTTAGGGATAGGGTGAGAAGTTCAGCCATTCGTGAGGGACTCGGAGTAGAGCCGCTGCTTCTTTGCGTAGAAAGGAGCCAGTTGAGGTGGTTCTAGTAAGGATGCCACCTGGCCGCCTCCCTAGGGAGGTGTTCCAGGCACGTCCAGCTGGGCGGAGGCCGCGGGGCAGACCTAGGACCAGGTGGAGGGATTATATCTCCACACTGGCCTGGGAACGCCTTGGAATCCCCCAGTCAGAGCTGGTTAATGTGGCCCGGGAAAGGGAAGTTTGGGATGCCCTGCTGGAACTGCTACCTCCGCGACCCGACCCAGGACAAAGCGGATGAAGATGATGATGATGATGATGATAATAAGTTTATTTCTACATCACAAATCGCGGCAATTCAGAACAGCTTGTAAAACAGGGTAGATGTGTTGTCAGAGGTGAACTAGAGAAAATGCACAAGGCAAAGATTTACATTTTTAATTTTGTTGGTACAATCCCTCTGTGTGATAAGAATAAGAATGATTGACTTCTTTCACAAAGTGAAGGGCACAGTAACGTCGCATTGCAAACAGAACTATCGTCGTCTTCTCCATCTTCCTCCCTTAAGCCGTGAATTTTCAGAGACCACCTTCTGCTATAACGTTGACAATCAGCGGTGTCTGCCTTCAGAGTTTTCTGTTTGTAGTTTAAGAATGTAATTTTTCATGTCGTCCAATGTTTGTTTCTGTTCCTTAACATCCAAAGTAAGCTGTTGTACAGTGAATGATAGCTTCATCTATTCATGGACGAAACTTTTCTGCCTCTTCTTTTTCCCATTCAAATGTGTTTCAAACAAGCATGTAACAGTTGATGATTGTGCAGAACCTTATATTACACTGTATAGTTACATTGCATTGGGTGTTTAATCATAAACCCGCTGAGTTACCTGACAGAGTGAAAAAAACACGTCCTACATTGACACCATCTTGGCCTCCCTCCCCAGTGGACACTGTGGAGTCCTTCCACTTCCTGGATGCCATCATCACCCAAGACTTGTGGTGGAACTCACCAAAAAAGCACAGCAAAGGATGTGCTTCCTGTGCCAGCTTAGGTTCAACCTGCAAAAGTCAATGATAATGATGGCGGTGTAAAAGTGCATCACCTCCTCCATCACCATCTGGTACACTGTTGCTACTGCCAAGGACAGGGGTAGACTTTAGGTTGTTGTTGTAGGTTTTTGGCTGCAATCTGCCATCCCTCCAGAACCTGTACACCTCCAGGACCCTGAGGCGAGTAGGAAAAATAGTATCCGACCCCTCCCACTGCAGCCATACACTCTTTTACTCACTTCCCTCCCGTAAGAAGCTGCAGTCCACTAAGACCAAAAACTTCACGGCATAAGAGCAGTTTTTTCCCGTCTGCAGTCTGTCTTATGAACAAGGCCCGAGCTCCCGGCTGATGCTGCTGTTTTCATTGTGCTCCATGATACCAAGACAAATCCCTTGTATTTGTTAACCGTCTTGACAATATACAGTTAGGCCCAAAAATATTTGGACAGTGACACAAGTTTTGTTATTTTAGCTGTTTACGAAAACATATTCAGGATACAATTATATAATCAATATGGGCTTAAAGTGCAGACTCTCAGCTGTAATTTGAGAGTATTCACATCCAAATTGGAGCAAGGGTTTAGGAATTACAGCTCTTTAATACGTAGCCGCCTCTTTTTCAAGGGACCAAAAGTAATTGGACAAATGACTCAGAAGGCTGCAAAAAAAAATAACAACGCTGCATGGGCTCTTCCCTCATTAACCTGTCATCAATTAAGCAGTTAAAAGGTCTGGAGTTGATTCCAGGTGTGGCGTTTGCATTTGGAAGCTGTTGCTGTGAACACACAACATGCGGTCAAAGGAGCTCTCAATGGAGGTGAAACAGACCATCCTGAGGCTGAAAAAAAAAGAAGAAATCCATCAGAGAGATAGCAGAAATGTTAGGAGTGGCCAAATCAACAGTTTGGTACATTCTGAGAAAAAAAGAGTGCACTGGTGAGCTTGGGAACTCAAAAGGCCTGGACGTCCACGGAAGACAACAGTGGTGGATGATCGCAGAATCCTTTCCATGGTGAAGAAAAACCCCTTCACAACATCCACTCAAGTGAAGAACACTCTCCAGGAAGTAGGTGTATCAGTATCTAAGTCTACCATAAAGAGAAGACTTCATGAGAGTAAATACAAAGGATTCACCACAAGGTGCAAACCATTAATCAGCCTCAAAAATAGAAAGGCCAGAATTGACTTTGCCAAAAAACACCTGAAGAAGCCAACCCAGTTCTGGAACAGCATTCTTTGGACAGATGAGACTAAGATCAACCTGTACCAGAATGATGGGAAGAAGAAAGTTTGGAGGAGAATTGGAACAGCTCATGATCCAAAGCACACCACATCTTCTGTAAAACATAGTGGAGGCAGTGTGATAGCATGGGCATGCATGGCTTCCAATGGCACTGGGTCACTTGTGTTTATTGATGATGTGACAAAAGACAGAAGCAGCCGGATGAATTCTGAAGTGTATAGGGATATACTTTCTGCTCAGATTCAGCCAAATGCAGCAAGGTTGATTGGACGGCGCTTCACAGTACAGATGGACAATGACCCAAAACATACTGCAAAAGCAACCCAGGAGTTTTTTAAAGCAAAGAAGTGGAATATTCTGCAATGGCCGAGTCAATCACCAGATCTCAACCCAATCGAGCATGCATTTCACTTGCTCAAGACAAAACTTAAGGCAGAAAGACCCACAAACAAGCAACAACTGAAGACCGCTGCAGTAAAGGCCTGGCAAAGCATCACAAAGGAGGAAACCCAGCGTTTGGTGATGTCCATGGGTTCCAGACTTCAGGCAGTCATTGCCTGCAAAGGATTCTCAACAAAATATTGAAAAGTAACATTTTACTTGGGGTTATGTTTATTTGTCCAATTACTTTTGAGCCCCTGAAATGAGGAGCGTTTGTATAAAAATAGCTACAATTCCTACATGTTTAATCATATATTTTTGTTCAACCCCTTGAATTAAACCTTAAAGTCTGCACTTCAATTCCGTTGTAGTTGTTTCATTTCAAATCCAATGTGGTGGCATGCAGAGCCCAAATCATGAAGATTGTGTCACTGTCCAAATATTTTTGGGCCTAACTGTACCTGGCCTACACACCTAGGACGATAACCGTTAACTATAACGATTTATGGTTTCACTAGCGATATAGTTCTAATTCTCCACATAGTTATCGTTGTAGTGTGAACACACTCCTTCATCTGACTTGGAAGGATTTTTTTGGTTATAGTTATCGTTATGGTCAACTTCCTAAATGTGGAGCCTGTCTTAAACTAACATTTCTTTATTAGGTGGTCGGTCTGCATGTCATCTATTGTAATTGTACAGCATTTACCATTTCTTGTGATTTTATTCTGTGCATTTACTTTGCTGTGTTGTTGTGTGTATCACAGCTGTTTTTTTAGTCTGTTGAATCATTGAGCACATTTCTGACATGTTTAATAACCAAAGGATTTTATTGAGGAACTGTGTGACAGTGAAATTACAATTCAAATGAATAATAATAACCAAGACCTGTTGATTTTTGGAGTGGACGATAAATTATAGTCGAACAGTTTCAAGTCTCATCTGACCAAAGCTCTGCCACAATTACACTTAAAACACGCACGTACGCACACACGCACACACGGTAATGGTATCTGTCCCAGGATCATTCAGGCCATGTTTTGTGTTGAATTTGCATTGTTATGCTAATGCATTGATTATTCCAGCTAGATGATTTTCACAACCGGGAAGTACTTATGAGCTGAGAAGTCAAACTCTGGGAGCACCTACAGACAGAAATAAAATACTTGTTATTATTCCTAAACACTGATGGTTTAAACATAGGTTTAGAAATGTCAAAGATCAGGAAAAATAATCTTCGTAAACTATATTCATACTAATACCCCATCATTGGCCAAAATATTGTTAAATGGTCACTTTACTGAAGATCTCAGAATTTTCCCCACGTGTTTATTTAAGATTTAGATCCTAATAGTGGATGTATGCAGGGCTGTTGCGATTATTACATGATTGCCTGGTGACAATTATTTTTAGGTGACCGCAATAATGTCTGATCATCGTCATAATCACCACTATGAAGGGAACACAAGCCAATTGGAAAATATTCAGAGCAAAATATTCATAAAATGCAGTCTCATTTGTCATATATATTGCCTTAAAGCGCTTTAAAGCTGTACTGTCGCTCCCCATAGGCCTTCTATTATGTAGCCCAGGAGGTGGCGGCACATTTTGTCCCACACACTAATATCTCGTGGCGCAAAACTCACACAATGCCATGTGGCATTTTCAAAGCAACTGACTTATTGTAGTACCTTAAGGGTTTAAATTGAAGTGTCTTAACATCAGCATGAGGTTGCAACATTGTCTAGTTGCAAAGCCAGCATTGACGAGAAAAGCCTAATTTCTTATGTTTATCATGTTCTAGAAGTGCCCCTTGTTCTTTGAAGGCACACAAGTCTTTTATAACATAAAATTAACTTAACATTAACAATGACAATTAATCGTCAACTAACAGCCTAAAGGGGCCTTTTTGTTTTTTATTTCACAACCGCTTACCTTGGTTTCCTTCTTGTGACCTCCAGCCAGTAGCTTCATTACCACTATGTTGGGTTTGGCTACTCTCAGAATACAATTCACCTACAACAATGACAAAGTATTAGAACGAGATAACTTTCATGGCCAAACTTACAGTAAAGTAAACTTCAGGTACCCATGTAAAGGTTCCGGTAGATATCACTGGATTCATTGTTAAGTTATATTACTGAACACTATACACATGTAGTATTGAATTCTACACATCTAGTAAGGCCAACTCTATTAAGGCAATAATTCAAACACATTAACTTTGAACTGTTATTGCTCTAAAAAGCTTATAAAAATGGACAAATACTCACCTCTGGGTCTGGACTAGGGACATTCTCTAGGATGAGCTTGGCCTGCTGAAAGTGTTTACTGGCCGCCATGTACAGGTCAGCTGAGCCAGGTGGAGGACTGTACTTCTTAAGATCCGACATCTCCTGTAGTGAGAAGAGACGTTAGGACGTCTAGGAGAAGAGTTTGCGTATAACCGGGGACAAAAGGCAGAGAATTGTAGTAATAGTCATCAAGTGACTTCAGAGTAGATGGGGCTGCACGGGAATGTGACTGCTAGCTGACCTAATCACCTCGTTGCTAAACAGTTTTTCCTCAAAATCATGGTTTTGCCAAACAAAAAATGTAATGGCACTTTCTGTTTGTGTTACAGTTATAATAATGGCATCATTTGAAAGCTACCATTCACACTTTTACAGTAGGGTATACAACTCAAACACAGTCACCATATTTTACTGATTTCATTCCGTTCTCAAGAGTATGACCTGACCTGATCCCCACCTTCTTTGTAAATTCAAGTAAATGGATCTTCAATGACAGCTTTTTATTCAGCCCGATACCCAATTATTAGTAGACTGCAACAAACTCAATTTAGTTTCCAGTTAGCTAGCAAATGTTTTATACCTTATAATCAAACCTTTTGACACATTGCGAAAAGCATATATTTAGTTTTTGACTCATTCCAGATTAATCTCAGATCTCTTAGGGAATTCTGTACAAAATAAATAAATAAATGCATTTTTAAAGTTTAACATTCATTGCTTTATATATTTACATTTAAACATGTATTTAATACTGTAGTCTTTCAGTAATTGCCACTACATTTAAACAATATTATGATCAGAAATATTTAGACAGCCTACTGTTTTTCATACTGAAATGTGCACGGTCCACTTCTTGTTAAAAAACGATTTAACGTATTCTCAACATAGCCCAACTCTTACAGAATCAATGGAACCCACCCAATTTAGAAAGACTTGCAGAGATAGGCATTTGAGAAATAATTTATGGAACTTATAGCTGTTAATGTAGTGGATCCTATTGTGCCACATGTTATATAATGTAATATAATTTGTATTTAGTCGTCAGAAATACAATAGCCTACCAGATTTATCCAAGGAGATGAAGACAGAAAAGGTAAAGATGAAAATAAGTATTCTGATCAATAAACACAGGAAGCACAATTTGATGGCCAATTTAATAAATATAAATTAATCTTAAAATTATAAAAGAAAGTGAAGGCTGAATTATTACAATAT
This sequence comes from Galaxias olidus, assembly GCA_026901105.3. Classification (NCBI taxonomy): domain Eukaryota; kingdom Metazoa; phylum Chordata; class Actinopteri; order Galaxiiformes; family Galaxiidae; genus Galaxias; species Galaxias olidus. The sequence continues at coordinate 176,115 of JAPMUY010004132.1, read as the reverse complement.
TACTTCTTGTCATTATGTAGCATACATTAGCAAAACCAAAAACAAGCAGAGGTTTCTATGTTTGAGCCAAAGGTGAGCAATGCGCAGTGGCAGAGGAGGGGGGCGGGGGCTTGGCAGGTATTCGAACTTATGAGGCAGAAGGAAAATACACTTTTAGGATTTTAACAAGGTAATTAAACATATTTTGCAGAAAAAACATGACATGATTTATAAGTTTAAGCAGAATATTTTAAATGTTTAATAAAATGATTGGAGGTAGACTTTAAGACCTAGCTAAACTTAAATAAGTGGAATTTAATTCCTAGTTTAGTTTGGTGGATTTGACATGTTATTTACAATAGTCACTAAGGGGGTTATTAATTGTGAAATGTTGATTTGGAGGATATGTACTTTTGGTTCCATTGGAACATTAATATAGTACAGTATTTCTCACATGCTGGTATTTTGAGTCAATCTATAATTATATTGTTTATATTTCTTAAAGTGTTTGTGCATTGCCAGTAATCTTGGAGCCCACTGTAAATTATTTAATGATTGTCTGGTAGGACCTAAAACATTCATATAAAGTGCAGATGTTAGCAAAATAGCAGTTGAGACATATTTTATACCTTAAACTGTATGTAGTGTACAGGAGGTGGAGTGACGACACTGTTGAAGGGAGCAAAGCGGTGCTCGTAGCGAACTTGTTCACTGTCCAGCTCAAATTGAGGCTTGCGCACCTTACCATCCATGTCCAGGGCTACCATCGTCTAGGGAGAAAGACTAGACAGTCAGTCACATGTTTCGCAGTGTCGACTTGGACTAATACAAAAACCAACAACAGAACCAATAAGCACAAAATCAAAAATGCCTATTTGGTATTACAGATTGTAGACTAGTGTGAATAAAATAGTGTGCATCAGAAATATTGGCATTGTCACAACTCGATGTGCATAAAGGTGTTCGATATTCTTTGGGTCGGTTGACCTGGTGTCTATGGAGAGAGAAATGTCTCAAAATTATTTGTAAATGCAAGTACCATGGTCCACAAATATTTAACAGTTTACCCCTGTGTTTTGCTGTCCACAAACACAAAAATCCTTACTTGTGACTAGTAAGTAGGCATTTAAATAAATGTGCTAAGATTTGTACAAATATTTGTCTGTTCGTAAATCTATCGTTTGTAATTTGTAAAAATACTTTCTACTTTGTGTGCATTTCTCATGAAATGTAATTTGTAAATCTACAATTCTGCGTGTGAAGTGATGAATCTGTATTTGTGGATCGACCAATACAAGCATTAATTCCTTCTTGCAATGACGTAATTTTGAGACATTCTTTTCGCACTTTTGCGATCCACACACAAATGTCGCCCCCCCCCACGATATTTGTGGATCATGGTACTTGCGTTCACAAATAATTTTGAGACATTTTTCTCTTCCAAAGTGCCCACTTCCGAAAGAAAATGTCAAATCAAAAGCAGGTTGTTGCTTGCATATGGTGTAAAAAAGTGGTGTTATAAAGCTGTGACATTTAAGAGCAGGCCACTTAGTTTACAGTGCCTGACATGTGCTTCTGGTTACAATTCAATTGATACAAAATTGTATTCCCCAGAAGTAGCTTTATCAAAAGTGCAGCATCAGGTTAATTGTAATATACACTGATCCGCCACAACATTAAAACCACTGACAGGTAAAGTGAATAACATTGATCATCTCGTTACAATTGCACCTGTCAAGGGATGGGATATCTAAGGCAGTAGGTGAACATTCAGTTCTTGAAGTTGATGTGTCGGAAGCAGGAAAATGGCCAAGCGTAAGGTTATGAGCAACTTTGACAAGGGCCGAATTGTGATGGCTAGATGACTGGGTCAGAGCATCTCCAAAACTGCAGGTCTTGTGCGATGTTCCGGTATGCAGTGGTTAGTACCTACCATAAGTGGTCCAAGGAAGGACAACCGGTGAACCGGCGACAAGGTCATGGGCGCCCAAGGCTCATGTTTGCGCATGGGGAGTGAAGGCTTGCCCGTCTGGTAAGATCCCACAGAAGAGCTACTGTAGCCCAAATTGTTGTAAACGTTAATGCTGGCTATGGTAGAAAGGTGTCAGAACACAGTGCATCGCAGCTTGCTGTGTATGGGGCTGCGTAGCCGCAGACCGGTCAGAGTACCCATGCTGACCCGTCTACCACCAAAAGCGCTTAAAATAGACACGCGAGCATCAGAACTGGACCATGCAACAATGGAAGAAAGTGGCCTGGTCTGATGAATCACGTTTTCTTTTACATTATGTGGATGGCTGGGTGCGTGTGCGTTGTTTACCTGGGGAAGAGATGGCACCAGCATGCACTATGAGAAGAAGGCAAGCCGACAAAGGCAGTGTGACGCTCTGGGCAATGTTCTGCTGGGAATCCTTGAGTCCTGGCATTCGTGCGGATGTTACTTTGACATGTACCATGACATGTTTCCCTGATGGCAGTGGACTCTTTCAGTCTGATAATGCGCCCTACCACACTGCAAAAATTGTTCAGGAATGGTTTGAGGAACATGCCAAAGAGTTCAAGGTGCTGACTTGGCCTCCAAATTCCCCAGATCTCAATCTGATCGAGCATCTGTGGGATATGCTGGAACAAGTCCAATCCTTGGAGGCCCCACTTTGCAAATTACAGGACTTAAAGGATCTGCTGCTAACGTCTTGGTGCCAGATACCACAGGACACCTTCAGAGGTCTTGTGGAGTCCATGCCTTGACGGGTCAGAGCTGTTTCTGTGGCACGATGGGGACCTATACAATATTAAGCTTGTGGTTTTAATGTTTTGGCTGATCGGTGTATGTAATGTAATGTATATGTAAGTTTATTGCTCCAAATTATTCTCTTGGCCCATTTCCAAGTTAATTGATGGCCAATATTGTCCGACTTATCATGCTTTAAATTAAAGCCCCTCTACACTTACAATTACCTTTCTTTTCTATATATAGGGGAATCATTTGTGCTGTTATCTTGGCAAAAGTAGGGTTTTCAAAGAACTAAATGCAAGGTAAATAGTATTTGTCCCACCTACCCATGAGAAACTTAATTAAGTTACATTCAATTAGAATTCAAATCTAGGATATCAAAATATACCTCTTCAAATACATTATAGATGTATGCTATGTTTTTTGTTGAATAGTGATAGCTTATATATGTGTTGGGGTGTAATTACCTTGTACATGCCAGCGCACATGTTCTGGTAGGCTTGGCTCATGGTTATTTCTCTACTGAGTGGACGGACTGTGGAGCACATACACACATTCATTAAACATTGAATATAGACAAATGTTATGAAGTCTGTTTGACTTGTAACGGTAATTATCTGTGCACTTGCAGGCTTGCAGAGCCAGCCTATCTGGACACACGCACATTCCTAATGACTACACATACCTCAATGGTATTTTTTTAAACTTTTTGTGACGTCAAAAATGGTCTTAGTTATAATACACTTTTTTTCTGTGTAATAACTACAGACAGAATTGTCAGGGGTAAAACATGAATTTAGAACAAAGACATAGGCTATCATTCGCCCACCTTTCTTCTTTTTCTTGCTTTTTTTGCTGCTGCGCCCTTTCTGCTGGTCCTCCAAGATCCTTTCCTCTGCCATTTGAGAGCTGTCTGCTCTGCTTAGAGTAGACATCAACCAAGCATATAGAAACTCTGAAAGATACCTATACACACAGAAAATCATTAGTTAAATTCCAATGTCCCTCACATACTGTCCACAATCTGCCACTGGATAAAGAAATCACATAAGATACAGATATCATAGAAATCATATCTTAATCGTAGCAGCTAGATGGCTGTGACGATGTATCGATTTGTTTGAGTATTGCGACATTAAGCTCTCGCGAGGTATGTATTGATAAAGTCGGTAGAGCATCAATGTGTTGTTTAGTTATAAAAATAGAAAACAAGCATGAACAATTGTACTGTATACTTTTTGGCGCGCAGGGATGAACTCACCACGGCACACCTCAATGGCACAGAAAATTATTTTTTATTATTTTTGTATTTTGATTAACTAATGTAGATTGTGATGTTGCCATAGATTAAGCATTGTGAATTGACTCGCATACAGATTGTATTGTGAATTGCGATATCTATCGCATCGTGACCCTTGCATCATGACGTATATCGATTTTCATGACTTGTGACTCGACCTGGACTCGAGGTAATGTTGTTATTTATTTATTTTTTGATATCATTACGTTTCATTTCCAGCATATACAGTACGTCTTGTACAATATCTCTCGCAAATCTGAGAATAAAAGTACTGTAAAGACAAGAGGTCCTCTGCTCTTAAGCAGCCGCATGCACATTGGTTGTTCAAAATATTAACTATATGTGAGTTTCTGGGTAGGGCTGGGCAATATGGCCTAAAAATAATATTGGGATATTTTAAGGCTATATCGCAATACACGATATACATCTCTGTTTTGAAATCTCTTCCATAGCACTTACTAAATGCTCGATTTAACCCTTTGATGCATATAATCACACCAGTATGATGTTACTAGTAGTCCCTGCAATGAATATCTGCATTAAAACATTATTGTTCATATTCATTAATGGTTTCTATTTGGAACAGTTTTAAACCTGCACGCAAAAAGGGGAAAATCCAAACCAAGTTAAATTTAACAGAACAGTTTTCTTTTTGTGTCTGAGGTGGCGGCTTAAAAAATGATGTGACAACTTTACACTCGAATGTTCGCGATATAGTCATTTACTACATCCCCACGTAGAAGAAGCCGCTATACATTGAGTATATTCGAGACACTGGACCTCGAGGACTGGGGAATTGGGACTCGACTCGGACTCGAGGGTTAGTGACTCGACTACAGCACTGCTACTAGGCTACTACAGTTTGTGTTCACTTTGGCCTTTAAACGTTTTAAAACCAGGGTTCGAGTTATGTGGGAGCCAGTGGGAGCAGAGCTCCCATAAGGAGGGGTCTGAGCTCCCATGAAAGCAGTAAAGTCATACATCTGTGGGGGTCGCCAGTACAATGCACCGGTTGAGCTAATAGTTATTTATCTCTGAAAACTAACGTTAGAGACCCCCACAAAACTCAGATTATAACTCGAACCCTGTTTTAAAACTGTGTGGACACTGTCAAGGGACTCCTACTGAACGCAATCTGGCGGGAAGTGTGGATGTTTTCACTCAAGTGGAATCACACAAAAAACCTAATTACAATCCAGAATCTTACCAGTATATGTAGTAGTACTCATGCATGCTGTAAAGTTCCAGTTCAAAGCCACTCAGAAGGTACTGGATCATGATGCGTAGGTTGTGGTAGAGGATCCAAGTCCCCAGACAGGCCAAATGCTGCCTTTGGGGCTCCAGCTTCATCAGTAGGCTGTGCAGCGCTGCATCTACCTTCTCTGCCTGGAACATTCATGATTTAGTTAGTACGTTTAGTGAGTAACCAGCTGAATTAGACCTCACATTTCAAGCTAGGTCTTTAGTGAGCACACAATAAAATCCACTACAACACTTGATCACCATGCATAATGCATTGCAAGCATCTACAAAAATAGGTGTACTTATTCGGAGATCATGTGACAATATAATGGTGTAATCCATTTAACTAAATATGTGACTTGCACCAGAAGCTTTATAAGGTTTCACAACAAAGGTGGTAAATATTGATGTATACTTGACTATTTACACTCACCGACCACTTTACTAGCTACACCTGTTCAACTGCTTGTTAACGCAAATATTGAATCTGCATGCAGCAACTCAATGCCTTTAGAGTCTAATGTTTAGACGTAGACATGGTCAAGATGACTTGCTGAAGTTAAAACCAATGATCAGAATTGGGCAGAGAGGTAATTTAAGTGATTTTGACAGGCTGGTTTGAGAATTCCAGAGACTGCTGATCTACTGGGATTCTCAGGCATAACTATCTCTAGGGTTTACAGAGAATGGTCCAAAGAGAGAAAATATCAAGTGAGTGGCAGTTCTGTAGGTGAAAAGGTCAGAGGTGAATGGCCCGACTGGTTCAAAAAGATAGAAAGGCAACAATAACTCAAATAACCTAGATATAACCGAGGTATATAGAAGAGCATCTATAAACGCACGACATGCTGAACCTTGAAAAAGATGCATGGGGTCATTATTGCAGAAATAGTATTTGTAAATGCGAGTTGGAGAATTGTGTAACTATCTCAATCCGTGCGTGCGTAATCAGATTGACAAATGTGTACTGAGACTTGTGAATGTGTACAGGGATCTGCAAATGTGTATTCCAAATCTGTGGGTGCGTAATCATGTTTGTAGGTGTGTATAAAGAATATCTGTCTGTATTCAGATTTGCAAGTGTATTGAGATTTATATGTGTGAATGCAGGCGGATGTGAGTTCTAATGAGTTGAGGTAAGTGACAAGTGTATCTCTGAGCAGAAATAAAATGTGTTCCCTACCCTGGGTTCCATGACAGTGCCTTACATTATTGCTATAGTTTTGAGTGATTGTCATTGCTGGTACTTGACACTTCTAAGTTCCTCTCAATATTCCAACTGTGCTTTCCAAAAAGTTTTCCTTTGCACTTCCAGTGAAGAGACGGCACCTCCACACCCTGATCATGAGTATGCTGAACTGCCCCTGCCACTGGAGGAGTAACGTGGGGGATCCAAGACCATCAATGTTCAAGCAGACACGAAAACATGCTTGCCGCCATCTTGGAACCGTCGTCATCACCTATGTGGCCTTCATTCACCAGATCTCAATCCAAAAACTAAAAGATTTGCATGGATGTGGAGCCTTACGAATTGGCATCTGCATGATGCTATCATGTGAATATGGACCAAAATCTCTGAGGAGTGCTTCCAGCACCTTGCTGAATCTTAGCCATAAAGATCTGAAGGCAAAAGCGAGTCCAACCCGGTACTAGCAAAGTAGCAAGGAGTACCTAATAAAGTGACCTGTGAGTGTACGTGTTAATATTATGGATAGCCAATCTCAAAATACATATAGAATACAAGTAAAGTTAAGCAGGTTGGAAATAAATACCTCGTCTTGCAGAGTGGCAAACTCCTCCAGGATGTGTCCTAGCTTGTCTCTCTGGCGAGCTCTGTTGTGTCCATGAATCTGGATGAGACTGCAGAACGGCTGTAAGGAGAATCACAAGATAAAATATAGTAGCAAGCAGTGATTCCGGGGTCCAAGCAGAAGGACTCAGCATTGTCGAATGGCCCCCACATTACACTCACGCTCGTTCGTTATTATTATTATTATTATTAAAAACCCGTCTACAAACGGGGTCTGTAGCGCAGTCCTGCTGCGGTGCAGGTTCTGCGAGCTAAGGCGGTCAGTCCAATCATCGGACGCATCACATCCGCATTTGCTTATGGAAATGCATTTTTTAGTTTCAATTTGCAAATGCAACAACCACTTATTGTGCTACTTAGTATTTTTCTTTATTGTTTGGTACAGTGGGGTGTGAGCATAAGAGGCTGACATAAGAATGTAACATCACGCTGGTCAGTGAGTGTAAAAAGGCCCATGTGTGTTATTGCTGTACTACCGCTCATAACACCAAAGCACTTGCGCTTGTTAAAATTACACGTCTGTTAATAAGCCTTGCCCAAGAAGTACTCGTTGGATGTAGGATGAACTTACCCTAGAACAATGGGAAACAAAGGAGTCTATGTAGTCTTTTGCTTGGTGGTTGTTGTACAAACAACATCTAAAACATAAACAGAAATATTTCAATTTGCTTGTACTGAAATGGACTTATTGTAAGGACCAGCCCTCTCAGACTCCCTGTTGTCAACCAAGACAACGCTCTTTTGAAATGCTCTAAGAGTGTGTTTGCTGTAGTGTCACTCTAACTTATGTTTTTACTATTTTACTTCATTATATTTTGATGTTTGGTTTTACAATGCAAATACATTTATATTTTAAATTGTACATTCACACAATTGAACAGAATAATTCATATTAGGGCTGCAACAACAAACTGATTAAATCGACTATGGAATTAGTTGGCAACAAATTTCATTACTGATTTGTTGGGTCTATGTTGTCGCACGCTTTGTCACGGAGCTGGCCGCGTCAATTTTAGAAAATAAAAAAGTTATTCTCGTCTATCTTTTAGCAGGTTTTTGCTCGTGATCTGCCTTGAATATTGTGTGAGAAGAGAAATAGCTGCTGGCAAGCTAATTAACTTTGCATGGTAGATATAATCACTTATTACAATGATGTCAATTTAATGAGTAAGCTATTTCAAATAATTAATTTGCTGAAATTTGATCGACGTGAGACACTCAGTGTGTGTTTTACATTTATTCTAAGACAATCTGCAAAATACTTGTTTTTGGGGCATTTCATATGAAAAAATACATTTTGCATATATCTTCTACACATGCTGTAGGCTATAGTAGGCATTGATGTCTCTTATCTGTGTTTATTCTGTTAATTTGGAATACATTTAGTTTTCTTAATAAAATCATAGAAATACATATTTTTTGTTTTTAATCCGAATCATCAATTAATTGAAGAAATAATCAACAGGTTAATCGATTATCCAAATAGTTGTTAGTTGCAGCCCTAATTAATATATACACAGAGAGGACTTGCTTGGAAGAGAGAACAGGCGGGCTGACAAAGTATCGTAGTGCATCCTTGATCATGTCCTGCATTAGGTGCGTTCCAAATACTTTCTTATTGTCAATCAGGAAAGTCGTCTGTAGAGACAAAGAAAAAAAATCAATAAAACAACTCACCTGATCTGGACCAATCAGAGAACAGAAAGGAAGCAGCATTTTCAGATGGACTGATTAGACAATGTTATCATACTTGTAATAACGATCTGGACAGGACACAGGGAGACTGCTCACTGAACTCACAGAAGAAGTCCTGAAAACATTGATAAAGTCAAGGTTGTTTTCAAACAGATTCGGTAGATTGAACACATGTATGACACATTCTGCCAGAATCTGTCTACAACTTATTAATGTGTATGTGTTTGTCCACCTACCAGAATAGCGTGCAGGTTCGTGGTGTTAATGACATCACAAACAGTCTTTATGCGTTCTATCAGTTTGCTAAAATAGGTCACCATGTTATCCCTCTTGATGATCTTGGCATAGCGCGGAAATGTAGGAGGCAGCAACCTCTGGTTCACCAAGGGCTCAAAGCCCATCATGATAGGGTGGTCTGGAACATAGAGATAATCCAACATGTATATACACTGGTAAAATTATATCACAAGCCTTCAGAATGTAAAGAAAATAAAGCAGTTGGAGACAGTGAAACAGACAATAAGAAAACATTGAAACATGAGTTCAGTTTTAACTTAAGATGTTCTCTATTTAGCAACAACTTGAGAGAAGCCGCTAGGCACATTTATGCCATGATTCCATATGAAGCTGCAATAAAATGTGCACAATACCAACCATTTTTACAACTGTAAGTAGCTGAGTACACATTTTCAAACCGGAACAACCTTTATAGATGTATCAATACACTGTAAATGTGCCAGTTTAAGTTTATGTATATCCTTAATGTTTATTGGATCCTTGAGAAGGTTGGGCTGGGCCAATATGTTTACTGCAAATGTAATTGACATCGTTTGAGTTCATTCCTGAGTAGTAAAATTGTGACTTGAATTACATTGATCTAACATCAAATTGAGATATCACACTTCACCAGTATATTGTAGCATGGCAGTAAGCCACATTGTATATAGGAACAGAAAGCTTACATATATTTTTTTTTCTGAATTACCTCCTTTAGTGGTATCGTGCTGAGACTGTGTGCCGTGTTGTATACTGGAGTGGATGGCAGAAAGGTGATCAGCCGCTTGCGCCATCAGCTTTTGGGCCTCTCCTACTGAGCTGGTCTAAAAAACAATAATCAAACAATTGTCTAGAGGAGTGCACATGCCTTTCTGTAAGGACTTGAAAAATTGGATTTCTGCTTGTGTAACAGTTTAACTATAACCATGTAAAGCTGATGAGTGGCAACTTTACTAGGTACAGAACATAACCTACACAGCACAAAAAAATGGGAACACTTAAATCACACAGTGGATCTTGAACGAAATATTTAAGTTGAAAATCTTAATTGAAAAATCAAAATCACAGGCTAATCTAACTTGCGTAAATTTCATCACGACAACTCATAATGTGGCTCAGTAGTGTGTATGGCCCCCATGTGCCTGTATGCACACCCAACAACGTCTGGGCATGTTCCTGATGAACATTTACGGCGGATGGTGTCCTGGGGGATCTCCTCCCAGACCTGGACCAGGGCATCAGTGAGCTAATGGACAGTCTGTGGCACTACTTGGCGGAGTCGGACGCGTCGATACATAACGTCCCAGAGGTGCTCAATTGGATTAATGTCTGGGGAACGTGAGGGCCAGTCAATGTAATCAATGCCGTCGACATCCAGGAACTGTCTACACACTCTAGCCACATGTGGTCGGGCATAGTCCTGCACCAGGAGGAACCCAGGGCCCATTGCACCAGCATAAGGTCTGACAATTCATCCCGGTACCCAACAGCAGGCAGGGTACCGTTGGCTAGCACGTGGAAGTTTGTACGACCTTCTAAGGATATGCCTCCCCAGACCATCACTGACCCACCACCAAACCGGTCATGCTGGATGATGTTGGAGGTAGCATAACGTTCGCCACGGTGTCTCCAGACTCTTTCACGTCTGTCACATGTGCTCAGCGTGAACCTGCTCTCATCTGTGAAGAGAACGGGGCGCCAATGTTGAAGCTGCCAATTCTGGTGTTCTCTGGCAAATGCCAATCGAGCTTCACAGTGCTGGGCTGTGAGCACAGGTCCCACTAGAGTACGCCGGGCTCTCATGCCACCCTCATGGAGTCTGGTTCTGACAGACGGCACGTATGTATGTGCCATCCTGGGGGAGCTGGACTACCTGTGAAACCTGAATGGGCTGCAGGTATCACCTCATGCTACCAGGAGTGACAAGAACACTAGCAAAATGCAAAACTTGAGTAAAATTAGTCAGGAAGGATCAGGAGAGAGAAATGGTCCATGGCTACCACCTGCAAAACCATTCCCTTTTTGGGGATTGTCTTGCTGTTGCCTCTCCTGTCCACCTGTTGTCGCTTTCATTTGCACCAAAACAGGTGAATTCAATTCGCAAGGACATATGGACAGGAGGAGCTTGCTCAAGGATGTATGGACAGGAGGAGCTGGGGATTGAACCGCCAACCGTTTACCTCCTGAGCCACAGCCACAACTATTTTTTAGGTCAAGCAAAGTGATCCGGTGCTATGAGGTTTTACTACGAGAGATTGACCATTTTACACGAAATTAATCACCAAATAAGTACACATATATAATATCATATATGACCTGAAAATTAAAAGGGTTACCGTTAGGTGGTTGTGTGTGTATGCAAGTGTTTTTTAATTAAGTTGATACATTCTATAAGCAGGGTGTGAGTATATGAGGACTACCTCTTTTTTTGTGAAGGCTATCAGCGCTGTCAGAAGTAGGCGAGTGAACTTGATTCGGTTGAAAAGTGCCATATACTGTTGGTGCTGAATCAAACAAAATACAACAATGAAATTAACAGACATGTGATTTCAACAACACACATAACAGACCAATCTTAATTACTTTGATGATCTATGGAACACAGACAGTACAACCTTTTGTTTCACATGTTTATAAATATTGCATTTTCAGTATTCTTAGAAAATGGAAGTCAATCTAACCGACCAATCACGGACTCAGGCAAGAATAAGTAAGGTCAAACTACTCCAGCAGCAACTGTGACAACAGCGGAATCTTAATATCCCTAGCCAATAACATAACTCAGCTAATGAATGTTAATTAGCAATGGGCGTACACGCGCGTTCACCACTGAAAACGGAATGTGAGTCGAAAGGGAAGAAAGAGGCACCGAAGAATAATTAACGAAAACTATAAAAAATCAATACTGCATTGGTATACTCATCTAAGGTTGACTGGACTCCATACTAATATAATCAGGTTATAACATAACTGTAACAATTGTTGTGGAAAAAAAAAAACACTTTTCAAAAACAATTACCTCCAGTTCCACCCCTGGGTCTCTCTGCTCACCTTGACGACTGCGTGTGCTCTGAAGAAGGGAAGGGAGAAGACAAAAGAGTAGTAGAGCCCAAAAAGATATCTGGCAGCAGGTAGAAGATTCAAATTTGTTTGGTTGTGGTTATATATAAAAATAAAGCAAATAAGTTACCTTAACTCTCCTCTGTAGCTCATCCTCAACATCTTTTAACATACCTATACGTACTCAGACATAAGATATAGCACAAAGGTAAGCATGAAGAATTTCAAATTTACACAATTTAGATTGTATTAATGAATGGCATTATAAAAAAGGAACAAACCTTGCTCGTACACAAACGATCACAATACATCACATTTCATTACCTGTAACCCGCAAGTCCGTAACATTGTTGGCCATCTTGAAGCCATAAGTCATGGCCTGAAAATCCTCCTGCAGGAAAAGGGTTAAAAAGCTTAATTTAAAAATAAACCTGTAAAACACCAGCTCTATTACAGTCGATACGTTCGATTCCTCTCTATGGGAAACGCTTGTGCATCATTCTCTGAACACTTATACCAGCAGGGTTCTAATTACGACCTAATTGTAGTCAATTTATTTTACAACAACACTTGTGAGTGTTTCCTAAGATGTGAAAGCTTATAATATTTTAAATCACAACTAATTCATATTTAATAAAAAAAAAAGATCTAATTAAATGACGGTGGAAAAGTGAAGGACAAAGAGGATGAAGAGGAAAAAAACCAAAAACTTACTTCCTCAAACACTGCAGCTTTGTTGACCTTCTCACGTGCTATGTCACACACCTTGAGGATCCCAAGTGCAAAGGCTTTTAAGGCAGGGTCTTCAATTAGATCTGGATTATGAACATACAAACAGGTAAACACTGTCTGAGCCAGGGAGTGGCCCTCCAACCAGGTGATCTGTAAATAACAGGCATATTCAGATAAAAATAAACACATCACATTTTCTGTGAAGAACTGTGGTGAAAATCAAAATAAACTTACTAAGCAGCAGAAGCAGGTGTCCATAATTCCAATGAGCTCAGGAAGACTCAGTTCCCTCACTTGGATAACACCGTTCTGTATAGAGGAGGCCAATAGCAAAAATTCTGGGCATCAAAGATGATTAGGTTCTGAGGAACTGGGGTTGTACAAGAGCAGAGGATTTGAATTTTCGTGTGATTACAATGACCTTTTCATGGATACCAAAAAAAAAACCAGACTTAAATTCAAATTCAAGTCATACCTTGACTGCCTGTTCAAAGTTGAGCACCTTCCTGTTCACCTGGTTACCAATCATCCCTGCATCCATTTTTGGATCCATCATCTCAATTGCAGACATGGCTTCAAAAAGCCCAAACCTGCTGGCAATTGGATCTCTTGAGAAAGAGTGGTTGATTATGTATTTACATGTGAGCAGGAGCGTGTAACTTTGTCATACTCACAGTTTGTCATGGAGCAGTTCCCCAAGACTTAGCTCTGTAAAAGCAAAACCAACATATTAAAAGTAATTACTGTATCTTAGAAACTAGCATGATTCAATGCTATACGGGCAGACAACTTCCATTGTTTTCATAGTGATACTTACTTAATGCCTGGGCACCTTCCCCAATGCAAAAAAAAACAAAACACATTTACCTTTGCAGGCTCCTTTAAAGTCATGCGTTACGTCCAACCATTTTGCGTTGTTCTTGATCTTCTCAGGTATGCCTAATCCCCAGCCCGCATCATCATCTTCAACTGACATCTTCATCACCATGGCAACTAACAGCAATAAAACAATAAAAAACTGTATATTCTGGTCATTATCTATTTCGGTTATAGTGTATCTTAATGTTGTTTGTGTCCGAAATGCTTCGACCAGAAATTACCAAGGATTTAAAAAAAAATTATTTTACAGATTGTTTTGTATTGTTTTGTATATTTGGTTCAATTTTTTACAGTAAACTATTTGCTTGACTTCAGGTTTTATATTACATGACAATGTTTCCGTTAGTGGACTGGCAGTGCAGTGGCAATGAGACTCGGACTTGGTACAGAAATGCAAACCTCACAAACATTGCAAAAAATCTGTTTTCTTAAAGCCACTATAGGGAACTCTTTTTATATTAACGTATTATCAGTAGATTTCTTCTGACAACACATTGTAATGTCTATGGGAGAATGAAAAACTTGCGGTTCACATCAGTCCTCTAGAAGTCTCCATATTTAACACTAATAAAGTATGCCACCGGGTATGATCTCCCGTGAAACTGTGACGAATTACTTTCTGGCACAAGGAAGTGAGTCACTAAATAAGGAAGAGATGCCCATACTTGGAGCATAGTCGTTGATGGTGCTAGCAATATGCAGTGACAGCAAGACAACTGAGAATCAAATGCTCTTCTCTAATCCAAAAAGCAAAGTCAAGAGTTTTATTTGTCTGTTACCACTGACAGTCTAAATGACCCTAAGAGGTTTTGGAAAGCCATCAAATTACTTTCTGTGAGTACTATCTCTCATGTCTTACCTCCTTGTGTTATTAGGGACTCAAGCTGTTCATGAAAAGATGGATATGTTAAATTCTTTTAACAAACATTTTATATCATCTTCTGGCTCATTATTTAAGTCATCCTGCGCTGTACCTTTGTCACCCTGTTCTGATGAAATTGTCGCCAATTTCAAATGTATCAATCCTTTCAAAAATCTTGGAAATTGGACACAATTTAGGCATGCTCCTCAGTAATTAATCATGGATCTGAACGGCCCTATTTGCAAATATGAAATTTCAGGGGATAGGATGAAATGTTCAGATACTCCCCGGATAAAAACATCACTCACTCGCTGTTCTGTGCCTTTAAGAAGCATTTGTTTATGAGTGACGTCATCACATTGCTGCTAGGAGACGCAGTTGCTAGTCGTTTAGAGCTAAAGACGCTTCGCTTGACGTTAATTCCAGTTGTGTGCCGATTTCACCGGCAGCCGAAAGTCGATTTGAGCACAAATTCAATCATACAAAGGTATGAAACACCCTTTAATATTTCAAAGCCCGGGCTGAAATATTACTACACAGCTGACATTTACTTTCACTCTTATTTGAAAACAAACATGCGTGCTGCAACAACATTTAGACCATCATGCAAATGTATGCGACATAAACATCGGCCACTGCCATAGGTGAAAGCCATCTTATTTGCCGATAGGCCTGGCTGTGGCAGTCAACAAGGTCAACACCGATGTACGGCTAATATACATCGGTGCATCCCTAATTTGTAGTATACAAATTAAATCAATTTAATCACGGGCAAGAGCGCCCAAGAAAAGGAGCGACTACCTCGTAAATACACAAACAATGAATCCGGACAGGACTAAAATTACCAGACGACCGAGTGCGCTTAAAAACAGTAGGTTTTTGCGGCTGGAATTAATACAAGGGAGGTAGGGGGAAAAACACCCACAAGTGCACTCCGGACAGGATTTAAATTACTGGATTGCAAAAGTAATACCCAAATTACCCTACCTCCTCTAGAGAAACAAATCCCGTCCGAATAGGGTCTATAGTGTGCGTGCATGTAGCTAAGTGATTGGTACGCGTGTTTCTTATTATTTTTAATCTGTGTTTTGCACCTATGCACTGAAATTAATAGAGCGCAGTACGTGTTCCAGGGTCTGGACTGCAGTCCACTTGTGCTGCAGGGGCAGGTTTTGCGGTCAGTCTAATAACTGTGACGCATCACATCGCATTTGCTCAGGGAAATGTATTTTCTAGTTTCTTTTTCAGTTGAATTCTATTTAGAAAGTATAAAATTAACTGTTATAAAGCCAAGTTTTTTGTTTAAAGTTCAATAATTTAGAAAGTATAAAATTAACTGTTATAAAGCCAAGTTTTTTGTTTAAAGTTCAATAAATGCATTGTTCCCAAAGTCACTCATTAATCATTGATAAAATAATCGTTGTTTCCCCCAAAAAAATTGTCGTGATTTAAATGTGTACCAAAATAATCGTGATTAGGATAATCGATCAGCCCTACCATCAGCGACTGAGTGTAACGGAAAACGACCTAGGATATTTTTTCATGACTTGGAAGACTTCAAAAAGCGGCAACTTGTCATTATCTGGAAAATTAGATCGGTGGGGGCAACGCAGTAGGCAATATTTCAGAATGCTCCAATCAAAATACAGATTTTAGTCATGTGACTACTTCTCTCGGCTAAAGAAATTCAACCAAGATGGCAGACAAACTGAGGGAAGCAAACAAATTAAGAGGCAAATGAGTTCATTTTTCTCATGTAAATTGAACCATTGAAACGTCAAATAATGTAAATATATCCTCCATGTTTTGTTAATTGTTTTTCACCAACTGTATTCTCAGCTCTATTTATTAGCTTAAGTTACAACTAAAGTTTTTGTACGTTACCACGGTTACATTGGCTCAGTCAGTCACAAATGTATGGATAAGGATTTAATGAATTATTTGACGGAAAGCTGTCCAAGCAACAGAACCTATGCAATTTACATTACCTGCTATTCATAGCTAGCACACTGAATAAGCGTAGTATTTACCCCCCCCAAAAATGCTAGTCAAGACGATAGCAGGCTAGCAAGTAGCTGGTATTTTTTTTCGCGAACGAACGGCTCTATTTGAACGTCTCTTTTCAGTGAACCGCATCACCTCAGTGAAAGAGCCGTTCTTTCGGCTCCCTGATTAAAACTTTTTTGTAGCACTGCTCAAAGCTTCTCTGCCTTGTTCCCCAGTGTCAAGTGACAACCCCTGAACAGCCTTCAGTGACTGACATGCCAACAACCAATCAAATGTGTGTAAGCCCAATCAATGTGACAGTTTTACACACGCCAATAGAGCCTAACCGCCCCTTCCCAGTTTACCGCCACGGGACCTTATTTCGGAAAAAATATATGGCAGTCAACGGCGAGAGACAACTTATCTTTTGATCTTGAATGAATTGTGCCATGAAGTACACATATGATGTTTGCCAATTTAAAAGATAGTTTTGCACGTTGCAACTTTTTTGACGTGCAAAAGAATCTTTTAAATTGACAAACATATGTAATTTATGGCACAATTCAAACGGGATCAAAATATAAGTTCTCGTCATTAACTACCATATATATTTTTTCCGAAATAAGGTCCCATGGTGGTCAACCGGAAGGGACATAATTGGTTAGGTGTCTAAAAAAAGAAATTCAAACCATATCTCCCTGAAAATACATGCATTTGTTTTTCATTTGTAAACAATTTCAAAACCATATAGCCAAAATTAATTGTAATTACGCCTATTATACAATTTCGCACCGGAGTGATTATCTAGTGATTATTTGATTTATATCGATATAATTGTTTTATCAGGTTGGCTATGTAATATGATCGTTAAGGGTCAGCAAATGTAAACCCATGTAATACAATGTAAAAACACCAACTGCAATAAAAGCTTCAATGTGCCTTAACAGTCCTAGCATAGCAGGCACATATATTAACTGAACAAATAGCCAAATGAGAGCCAAATGAACCGGCTGTTTTTGGTGAACGAAGCCAAACGAACCGGCTCACCCAAAAGAGCCGAAATTCCCATCACGACTACCTTCTAAAACTGCGCATGCGCATCTACAGAATACAGGGTAGCGCAGTATGACGGTCATTTCTCCCTGTCAAAAAGGGCTACCAGGGCTTTAATTGTACAAAAAAGTATGCATTAATTTACTTCAAGACAGCGTAGCGCATAATGAGCAGTCATTTCTCCCTCTCAAAAATGGGCTACCTCATACTTTTCAATTGAGGTAGCCCGGGGAGGCTCGATTTTTCAGTTGTAGTGTAAAAAGTGTAAACATTGTGATGTGGATGTGTTCATAACGTTGATGGGAAACAACAAATATACATTTTACAGCCATATTTGAAACGACGTTTTTATACAAAGCCTCTGAAATACGGAGTTTTACAAATCGTCACTACACTAGTACAAGCGTTTTGAGAGACGAACCGTAACTAAGTAGTCTAGTACTAGACACATTACAAGATACAGTCACAGCTGATTAACGACAGTTAAGTGTCGTTATGAAACGATTTACAATGTTTATGTACGTATGTATGTCCTCTTTAGTAGTAATTGGATGATGTATAAGTCAATGCAAGCAAATCTTTGCTGCTAACGGTATGCTCGTACTATTAGCTACATTCGGTCGAATGTTTGTGCTGCCTGGCTACAATTATACCAGAGTCAGACAATGAAATTACCTCAGACTTTCTTTATAGACCGTTTTCAGCAAAACGCATATGTATTGACATAGATTACATTAAGAGTAATCTGTATTGACATAGGTTACATTAAGAGTAATATTAGCTAGCTGGTTAGCCAATTAGGCCGACTGTTATGCGCTTGATATATGTGAATCAATGTTCATTCTCAAATTTTAGCAAATCAGAAATGTGTAGAACATTATTATACCCTACATCTATTTATATAGTAATTTTACATAAAACCTCTTCAATACAACAGCAACAAGTCCACCAACATTTAATTTAATACATACCTTCGCTATTAGCTGGCTAAAGATATCGATTAACTAGCACAATAAACTACGTCAGATAAAAACGCTGGGGCTGTTCCAGCAAGGATTCAAAATAACCACACAGATGCGTTCCTGCATTACTGGAGGCTGCAGTTTCAGGACCGCAGTCTTGGGCACAGAGATAAAACACGGTCTAGGGACCACATTTCTAGGAACCTAGGTTTTCGCGACAGCGTCACTTAGCGAATTGGATGACCGCTAAAGTGCAGTATTCTACGGTGGGCCAGATAGCAGGGCCGCTTACTTTTAGGTGGTAGCACCAGTGCTAGCTAGTGATGTGCAGTTCGACTCTTTAATGAGTCGACTCATTCAAGTCAGTTCATGTAAATTAATCGAACTATTTCGAACTATTTGAGTCTTTTCCTCAAATCAGTTTTTTACTAAGTACATAGTAGGGGAAATGCAAAGCAAATGTAAAAGGAAATGTAAAAAGCAATAAAGAAATGTAAATAGAAAAGTAAATAAATAGGTGAATTAATACAAAGGAAAATACAATCCATAGGCATTTATTTATTTATGTATTTATTTTTAATTTTGGCAGCTTTGGTCCTTCATAAAAAAACGTGTGTGTCAACTAATGCATAGAAAATATAACTTAGTTATACTGAACTGAAGTAAATAACGTAGACTTTGACTAAACACTTCCTGTTTTTTCTCGACGCTTTCCTCTGTAGCCGACTTTGAGTTGTCAAAAGTCGCCTTCTCGTTGAGAAACATAATTCGACCTTTCCACTTCCTTAAAGAAGGCGTTAAGTCAAAATTCTACACCAGCTGGAACGACGTCGAGACTTAACGTGATATGTTTGCATTTGGGATATGTAGTCCGACAAATTTGATGTATGATTGAACGGTACCACGTACTGTTATTTACGTTAATCATGAACAATTCTGGTCATATAAAAAAAGCATAAATTTGGTTTTTGCCAATACTTTGACCACTGTTGAGCCTGTAGCACATTTTTAAACTCTTTGCCCCAAAATACACTCGACATATTTTTGCGCCCCCTTTAACTACATTACGCAGTCTACAGTCTTGTCCCGATCTCCCAGAAACAGCCCATTTGGACAGTACAGTAACTCCAATCCAATCGAAAGCGTTCTAGTAACATACAACTCAGCCTGTGAACAAAGCCTGGTATCAACAAGGATTTGGCTCGACCTGAATGGAAACACTTTACCCAAATAGGTTTGTACCGATGTAATTTTCTAGGTTTCGGCCTTGCTTGTTACCTAGAAGCTTACTTACACAACCTCTAAAGGCTAACATTAGCTATTGTGCTAAACTTGCATTATCTTGTTTTAACCAGCGGTAGTGCGTTAACTACCTCGCGTAAGTCATAATCTTATTATCAAACAGTCTGGACAGGGATAGAACGGGTGCAATAATGATTAGAGTGTGTGCTCGTTGTGTGAGACAGCGCCCAAATAGACACAACATAGCATTACAAATGTCATTAGGTTAGTCTGCTTAACTGGTCAATTTAACCCAGCCACAAATTACACCATTGTAGTAGCTAACGTGACATGTGGATAGTAAGTAGCGTGGGGAAACGTATTCTTCGTCTTTTTTTTTAATTTATACGGGCGGTTGGCAGCCATGGGCAATTTCAATCACTGCGTGCCCGGTTGAATAACTGCGGTAAATATTTAATAAAAATAATTACAAATTAAATTTATAGACGCCTTTCTAGACACCTACGGTGGCCTATAATATACAGTTAAAACAGTACAGTACGCAATTTAAAATGCCATTAACATAGTACGGACACAAGGGAATTGAGGCAGGGGACATCAAGGAGCATCGCAAGAGGGCAGGGGTAAAGGGGTATACAATGATGACATACACAAAGTGTCAGGCATCATAAGGAATATGCTTGTTTAAATAGGGAAGTTTTTTTTATACAATTGTTGTTATAGTGTCAGACTGTCTGATTTAGGGTGGGTGAGAGTTCCAGGGTCTTGAAATCAATCCGGTATTGGACAGGGAGCCAGTGTAACTTGACGAGAATAGGCGTGATGTGTTCACTGGACTTTGCGAAGGTGATGATACAGGCGTCTGAGTTTTGGATACGTTTGAACTTTTGTAGACGTTTGAAGGGGATTCCAGAGAGAACAGCATTGCAGTTGTCAATCCAGGAAGTGACAAAGGCATGAATCAGGACTTCAGTGCTGGACTGGGAGAGTGATGGATGGTGTCTGAGGATGTTACGGATGTGAAAGAATGCAGACCGGGTGATGTTATTTACGTGAGGTTCAAAGGAAAGGATTTTGTCGATTGTGACCCCACTTGAGAAGATAGAGGCGCAGAAAAGCCATCGATGGTGATAGGGCAGTTATGGGTTTTGGATAATTTGGAGATTTCATTTTGAAAGTAGGAGAGCTGTTACTAGGCTATATGAGACAGCGGAGAATGTTACTGTCAGATAGCGTTCCCCCGTCAATAAGAAAGAAAGCTCACGCATCTGTCATTCATACTGCTGACTTGTTTCCCCAAAACCTGTAAATCCTATGATTTTCAGCCTGCTCTCCCTACATTTGCCCATCAAAACAGGGGGAACACATTCTGACACAAGAGACGGAGCCAGTTAACAACTGGTGTTCGGCGTAATGGCCAAGACAGGTGGTATACAAACGTAGCAACATGCAAATACATAACACCAACGCTAGATAGCGGCGGTACATGACCGTGAAAAAACTTCCCATTAATTTCAATAGGGGGCAAAGACTGATTAAAAACAATAACTAAAATCTATTGAAATTAATGGGGAGATTATTCATAGGCATATGCCGCCATCTAGCGTCGATGTTATGTATTTGCATGTTGTTACATGCATGGTGGATCTAGCTACCCCTGTCTAACCCAAGTCAAGGAACGTAGTCATCATTACTGATGTCCTAATTAGGTGTTGAGGTTTACATTGGCATAATATCCCATGAGGTACATGAAATAATTTTTTGGGGGGCAACTGTGACTATGAGCACTGTACTCATTAATGACTACCTCACCGTTAAGTGCATGCTAGAGTAGGACCCAACCACAGTGCTCGAGCTTGAACTATGGTAGGGTTATGTGGAATGCATTGTCGGTTAAAGACTGACCTTCTTAATAATAAAATCAACCGGTAGTACTTCAGCATCGTATGTGTCCACCATTATATTATGACGAAGCGGCATTGCCAATCTAGCAGCAATAAGCGCCCCTTGTCAACAATCAGGGTCTGAACCGCAGTCCGCTTGTGCGGCAGGAGCAGGTTCTGTGCGCTAAGGCGGTCAGTCCAATAACTGCGACGCATCACATCGCATTTGCTCAGAGAAATGCATTTCCTAGTTATTATTATTAGGCATGTTTTTGGCGTCTTACGCCCGCAGTTTTGACCCTATATATTCCATTCCTGTGCCGATAGGTCTTGGGTATTGCATTCTTTCTTATTGACGGGGGAACGCTGTCTGACAGTAACATTCTCAGCTGCCTTGTATAGTAACAGAGCTCTCCTACTTTCTAAGTGAAATCTCTCTCACAAATAGCTTTTGACAGAAATGACAGTAGTTGGCTGTGTCAAAGACGCAATAATCATAGGTTCTGTTTCCTGTTTTTTTTTTTAAACAGAACCTAACTAGACAGTGGTGAAATTCGCCGATCACATGTTCTACATATATAAAACTCGCAAAGGGAACGCTATCTGACAGTAACATTCTCCGCTGGTTTATATAGTGACAGAGCTCTCCTTTCAAAATGAAATCTCTTTCAAATATAATTTTATTTATTGACAGAACTCACAGTAGTTGGTTGTGTCAATAAAGACGCAACAAACATAGGTTCTGTTTAAAATCATCTAGAATACAACTTTCTACCTGTAAAACTGGCTAAGGGAACGCTATCTGACAGTAACATTCTCCGTTGGCAGTTGTCACGCAATGAAAGCGGAATGGATACAATTGGAGATTAATGATCAACCAAAATTGGCCTAGGTTTATTTGATTAACTTAATAGCATAATAAACCTTTATAAAGTGAAGGTGTCAATAAAAAAATAATAAATGAGGTCTAACGATTCTTAAAAAAAACTAATGACTAATGATCATTCAAGAATTGGTGTTTTTGAATACAAATAAGCTACTAATAGTTCTTCACAGAAAAAACGCACTCAAAGTCTAACTCTCCTTTACAATCACTCACTAAATGTTTACAACTGTGTTGGTGAGCCGCTCCCCTAAGACATGTTTTAAAAACCCTTGTCAACAAACGGGGTCTGTAGCGCAGTCCACTTGTAAGGCGGTCAGTCCAATCACTGGACAGGAGTGTAGCCAGGAGATGTCTGAATTCCACTTTTAAAATCTGACTGCTGTTTCGTGGTGCTATTTGATCCTACATGCACAATGATCCTTGTGCACTCCGTGGTGTTGAAGTGCTGTGGGTAGCTGTTCCAGGATGTCTGACACAGGCTCCAGGATAACAATAGGTGAGGCCGCCCCTCACTCGAATATCCCTCACGATTTAGCTCCCGAGCACGATAGTCGATCGGGGAGGGTGCTCTGGCTGAGATGAACCAGGAGGATTGCAGTATCTGTATGACCTTCCGGACTGAGGATGCCGGGATCTAGTTTTGTATGGACTGGATGTAGAAGCAACAGGAGCAACAGGCACAGGAACAGTAGACACTTGGGCAAGTGCTGGGCCAGCAGGGGCTGCAGTAGTCGGGCTGGGCACTGGAGGGGTAGCTGAGGCATCAGGAGAAACAGCACTTGGTGCAGGCAGTGTGGGATGGGATGTATGTAAGTGTTCCAGGGCATGGAACGTATTGCTGAGGTAAGGGCTTCTATGGGTGCAAGTGCTGTTTCTCCTGATGCCTCAGCTGCCCCTCCAGTGCCCAGTCCCACCACTGCAGCTCCATTAGGCCATGACTGTAGTAACTTGGGGTATAGTTAGTTAGTTGGTCAGTATAGGATAAGCTTTAAGGATACTGATTCATCAGTATTGCTTTGCTGATCTTCACGTTATTTTGTCTTTCAGATGATATGAAATGTTGACAAAAGGATAAAATGAACAAACTCAAAATGCCAAGTGAAAAGGGGTAAGTTGGCTTTTAACTTTTCTTTTCACACATTCAGACTCTCAGACTTTCTCTAATTGCCTTTTATTGATAAGAGTTTTGTTCGTGCAGATACTTACCGTCCTGTTTTGTTGACTTCCTTTAAGTCAAGTCAATGTGCTTTTACTGCGACTGCTTTGTTCCATATGAGAAGTACAGCTAGTTTAAAGTCTCTTTTTTTGTGGGAATAAATGCATTAAAAGTGGCATGCAGACAATTATAATTTATTTCCACAAAATAGATTGTGTTTTTTGGATGGAACATTTGCACTATTGAAACCCCCATATCGTGTCTGCTATTTGTGCAAATTTTCTTTTCTTTTGTTTCCATATTAAGACATCCATGACAAACACCTCTACCCAAAACATAATTAGCCAGCTATGATGAAAACTCGTAGGCGGGTTTTTAAAGTTGCGTTATGGACGGGACGATACTTTTCTCCATTCTGTAATGTTATTGCATTTGTGCAATTTTGTGCGCAGCCACATGAACCTAAAGGCTGCATGCAAGATTTTTTTGATGCCCTTATGATAGCATCCCAATTTTTGTCGTCAACATTTCTTTCATTTACGTTGTCGTTACAATTTAGTCATGAAAAAAAGGTTGTCAATGAATATTTTTAGTCAAAATATACAGGTCTGATTTTTTGCAATGCGACCTCACTCTGAACAGTCAATTCGGAATCCATGCGACTTTAACGTCTCTCTAGATTTAGCGTTCTGCGTGTGACGTGTTTGTTATTGTTCTTTTGCGCATGCGGGTTAGTTCAGGACCATGACCAGTTCACAGTGGAGTCTAATATTGGTCACATTTTAAACAAAATGTGAACAGCCAAACAAAAAAATCGGATCTGAGCATAAATTCAAATTGAGCATCAAGGCCTGCGGTGTGACCGTAGCCTAATTCTTATTATAATGTCTTGTAAACAGTTATTGTAAAGGACTCAAGTAACGATTGCTTGGCATAATGTGTGACTTCCTTCCTCTCCAGTGTGCCCAGTAACTCTCGGGTTCTGATGCTGCTGGCCCAACTTGAGAGGATGAATGAGGAGGCCATGCTGGCGGACACGGAGATTGTGCGGCAGATCACCTTTAAGATACTCCATCTTATACAGACACAGGGTGAAACAAACAACGTGAAGCAACCCATGTTCTGCTTGAGTAAAACTTTCATGTTCTATTTGTTTTAGCAGTAGTTTCAAGGGGTGGAACTAGTCAATTAATTTCACAAGATTTACCGCAGCATCTTTCTAACTTGTAATATCTAAAGAAATTTGGTCACACAGCAAAAGTGTAATAGTAAAAGTGTAATAGTATTATCCACTACTGAAACGTATAGCTCAATCTAAACAATACATCTGGTAGTCATATACAGTAAATATAAAACATAAATTATTAGGATAATAAACAAAAAGCCACAAGAAGCAAACAATAATAGCTACATTTTACCAATGGAATTAAAGGTTATAAGAAGCTAACAGCATTAAAAATTAAAATTTTAGTTTTTTGGTTTTGTATGTTTTATTTCTGTAGGCGATAATTCTGTGGTATATCCCCCCAGTCACAGTCGAGTTGAAATTTGAATCAGTGTTCAATAAACAAATCACCAAACCAACAATTTAAACAGATTAACAGTTTTTATAACATTCCTTGAAAACCTGACATTTTTAATGAAATACTGGTCACATGCGTGACACGTTTCTTATCACCTTAGGTGATAACCGTAGTGTTGATGTCAATCTTTTAGTTTGTTGCTATAGTGCTTAAATGGTAATATCCTTTTCATCCACGTGTCGGTGAGTTGACTGCCTGCATACAAACGGCAATAGATCAAGAAAGGTTTGTTTCGGTTCTGTTTATGCAGCACTCACCCCTGGTTATTAGCATTTGTCCAATGGTAAATGAAAATGTATAGTTTGAGTCTCAAGGTGCTCTAAACCCTTCTGAGCATATTAAACATTATTTGTAGAATAATATATTCTGCTTGCTATAATATAAATCCCAGAATAATACAATTGGTAAGTGTAAAAAATGTAGGGAGTGCCCTGGTCAGTAGCATACATTTTCCTTTTTTTGGACCACCCTAATTTGGTGGCAATGAGGAGAATCTAAAGACCACGAATGGAGGTAGATTTATATAAAAATTAAACAAACACACACCTCTCAATTTGTGTTCGTAGGTATCAACTTGTGTTTCGTAAATCATCATTTGAAAGAGTGCAAAAAAATATGTTCACAACCACAAATACAATTTTCAGATATATTTCCAATGTTCACATTTACAAATCAAAAGCCTTGCGTACTGACTAATCTACGTTTGGCGGTCGAAGGACACGCTTGATCTGCTTGGATTTAGACAGAATTTTGAGACAAATATTCCGCTGTAGTTCCCCGTATCGATTCATAGTTGCTAGCTTGTAGCTTCTTATTCCTCAGCAATACCTAACACGGCCTGGTGTGCGCTTGGCTGTCAATTTTTGAACAACTGGCCAAAATCCCACATGATCTATTAGACTGCAAATTTAGGGAAGGCTTCTAAATGTCCATTTGATTTTTAAGACCTCAAGTAGGCTACGCTTTATGACTCCACTGATCGGCCTATTTTGACCAGATGTGATAGTCTTTTCTGACTGCAGGGTTAGGGCCTATTTAATTAACAATCAAATAGATACTTATAACAGTATTTTAAAATCAATTCAGCGTAGTGATTTTAGTATTGGTGTAATATAATAATATTGGTTTTCAAATTATTTAGTCTTTGCTGCTGCTAGACTTAACATCCTGAACAAGCTGCATTCGTCTAAGCGTTGTTTATTTTTTGAATACCCAAGAGAAGACCATTACAGTAGTCCAGCCTACTAGTAATAAATGCATGAATAAATTTTTCTTAGTCTTGTTGGAACATGAGTCCTTTGAGTCTTGCTAGGTTTCTGAGGTGATTTTATTGCCAAGTTGATGTGGCTGAAATTTAGGTCAGAGTCAATGATGACACCAAGATTTCTAGCTTGGTTTTCAGAGTCATGGACTCGAGGTGTGTGCTAACTTTCAGCCTTGTATAGATTTCTCTCTTTTTTAATGATGGTCTGAATAAGTAGCTAGTTTTATCGTTTGTCCCTTTTTAGAAATAAAGTTGCTAAGGGTGTCTTAATTCTGCAATTGGTACCCTGAAAATTATTCTTGCTTAAAAAAAAGGTCAACTTAATTACATGTCCAGTCAAAGCTTTGCTTTTTAGAAGTCTTTACACCGTAACAGCAGTAAAGCTACTAGAAAGTATTTTTAGATTGGGAAGGTGAGTCTGTTTGCAGGTTCCTGTAAATACCAGGCCATGAAAATGGGAAACGGACACTAGTTACAACTTTATTTGTAAACTTAAACTTTATTATACGTTTTTTTTGTTGAAGAAATACATGTTAAAACTTGCAGCTTGCCAAATTAAGTATTTCCCAACTACATAACCTTTACTAATTTTAGCATTCCAAGCCGTGTCCTGTGTTTAACTGTCTCTATTCGTCTGCCATTTCAGAAAAGACAAGGAAAGAGTTGATGTCCAAGGGCTCCAGTGGCATGGAGATAATCCTGGCTTCTTTAGAGGTTAGTGCATCTATTGATGAAAACAATATTATAGAAATATGACTATGCTATGATGTCAAATAAATAAGCAAATTATTATCTAAAAGGTTATGTCTTTCATAAACAAGGACAATCATGACATTGGCAACAAACAGTTTGCTGTCTCAGAGTGTTTGGAAAAATGTTTGACATCCTCATTAAAAATCCAACTCTCATTGGGCTGTTTGCTCAGGCTTAAGTTCCCTCTTCAATTTTACTAATGTATTGATAAAGCATTGGATGATAATAAGGATCTGTAATTTAAAATGAGAAAACAGCTCTGTGTGTTTGCCTTTGTGATGGGTGTGTTGGTGTAATAATAATAATAATAATAATAATACATTATATTTAGTGCTTTTCTTAGGACTCATAGTGCCTGTCACACAACTATCAGTCTGGGTGATAACACGGCAGCCAATTCACACCAGACTTGCCCATCATATCGCTACAGACTTTTGACAGACTAACTGACTCCATTTCTATTGGCATTGTTTTAGTCGGGGCACTGATAGTAGTATTAACCCATGTTTTTTGTTAGTGGGAAGAAACCGGAGCACACACACGGGGAGAACATGCAAATTCCACACAGAAAGGCCCTTGGGTCAAGTGGGGTTTGAACCAAGGACCTTCTTGCTGTGAGGCAACAGTGCTAACCACTGAGCCATCGTGCTGTGTTGTGGATAATGCCTTCTATATTTTTCTTTGACAGAACACGCAGGATCTTCAGACCACTCTGAACATTTTGTATATTCTCAATGAACTGCTGACTGTGGGTAAGGACAAATGGCACTAGGTTTACTACCAGCCCTCCAAATCTGCACTCTTTAATTTTGTTAAACAGTTAAAGACAACATGTTTTGTATATAATGAGCGGCTTTTGGTTTTGAAAAACGGTGTATAAATACATTGTATTATTATTATTATTATATTGTTATATATATATTGTAAGAATTATTTTCTTGGTTGGTCTGTTGGAATTGCTGATCAGCCAAACCTTCTTAGATGGGGATTCTGAAAGTCAAATTGGTTAGTTAATTAATTGCGATTGGTCATTGGTTTGGATGGTAGCTAAGAATTATCTAATTTGGTAGATGTGTATTGACTTATGCGTTCTTCCTATAGGTGGTGGTAGAAAGATTAGTGTGTTTTTGTCAAAGGGAGGAACAAGCATCTTGCTGCAGCTGCTGGTCTCTGCTAGTAAGGAGTCTCTTCCCAGCGAAGAAGTCATGCTGCAATTGCACTCTTTATTGGCCAAAGTTGGACCCAAAGGTGACCTACTCACACACATACAAATGCATACTCTGTGTCCTTTTCTCCTGGTTAAAGTCTCTTTAGAAAACCCACACTTTAGGAGGCACTCCGGGGGTATGGGCTTCAGGCAAGGGAGAGTACACAATGATGCCATCAATTTTACAGGACACATGAAGAACAACTCTGGAAGAACAACATGTCATTATGGTGCCAGAGTGTATCCACATTGTCAAAGGCTTCTCTTCTTTCACCTGAAAGTTAGTCTCCACATCAACCTATGTTTGTGAGACCGAGAATCGTAGAATCACCTGACATGGGTTAGAAATCGTGAACTTCCCAGCGGAAGAGTAGCCTGAGAGTTGACAGGGCAGTGTCATGCGATTGTCATGTAATTTCAGAAGTGGCGACATATCGCTTAGCAAAGTATATTCAATGGTGGTGTCCACAGATAGCAGTATGCATTGTTTTTACACTCATCAAATATAATTATTAAAGAAAAAAAAAAATTCTGCCATGGAAAATGAACCAGAAGGCTCTGCACACACAAGCACCATGATCTTAACATGCAATAAGTCTGTACCTCGACCAATGTATCTTTCTCCACCAGATAAGAAGTTTGGAGTGAAAGCCCGTCTCATAGGAGCCCTGAATGTGACCGTTAACCTGATGAAACAGAATCTTCAGAACCACAAGTTACTGTTGCCCTGTCTCCAGTGCCTCAGAGTGTTCTCTGCCAACTGTGAGGATACAACTGTAAATACAAGCAATCTAGCCAACAAAGACACATAGTCCGGCAAAGAGCCGTAGCTACTTATACCTTTTACTTTTCCAAATGTATTATGTTATCCAACCATTGTCTACTGGCAAGATGAGTTCTGAAGAGTCATGCAAAACAGTAGTTGTAGTAGTAGCAGTAGATGTACACTTTATGAGTTATAAGTTATGAGTAACATCAGATGAATTCTAATTGTAAATACCTTTACAACTGCAAGAAGAAAATACTTGGAAGTATTTAGGACTTTTAGTTTGAAGGAACATCAGATCTCTTGAGCTATTCCTCTCCATGATGTGATTGTTGAAGTACCTTTACTTTTGTCTTTGTGCTTGTAGCGGTGAATGCTATTTCCCTTGGAAAAAATGGAGTAGTGGATCTCTTGTTTAAGGTCGTTGGCCCATACAGCAAGAAGAACACAAGCCTGCTCAAGTAATGAGTGTTTGTGTTTTTTGTGTGTTTGTGTGTTTGTTTTTGTATTATTTTGAGTCCATAGGCCACAATCTGGAAATTATGGGTCATACTTATCACCCAAAACATTCCAAAAGTACCCAAAACAACCCAAAACATGCCAGTACAGATACCCAAAACAACCCAGAAGTACCCAAACACAACCCAAAAGTACCCAAAATATGCCGGTACAAATACCCAAAACAACCCAAAAGTATCAGTATCTGGATCAGATCTTTACAATACAACACAAAGACAGTCTTAAACAATTCATGGTTTATTGGATGACAATAACGTGGGCTGTCATTTGCTCCTTTTTTAGTAGCCTCACCAGTTGATTTTTTTCAACTGGTTGTTTATTTACAAGTAATAAAGTAATTATACAGAAATGAATTATAACAACTTCATTTGTTTAGGAAAAACTATATTATCGGTGTCAAAGGCTGTAAAAGGTTGTGGGGTATAAGTTATTTATGGCTGTTCTGATATCCATGTCTTCGATCTTGCAGAATATGTCTGGACACTCTTGCAGCCTTGCTTAAATCCAGTGAGTACTGCTATAATGTATTTTGGTAATTCCTAGTTGTAGGACTTCTGAAATTGCCTGGCTAGGTTGTTTTCTACACTCACTGTTTGCTGTCATTTGTAACCTATTTCCTAGATTCCTCAAATTGTTCTTATTCTTCTGCACTCACTGTTGCTGTCATTTGTAACCTATTTCCTAGATTTCTCAAATTGTTCTTATTCTTTACCTCCCTGTGTCTGCACACTGTCCCCCAGAGACCAATGCCCGTCGTGCGGTTGATCGTGCCCACGTCCCTGCCCTGTTGGCCATCTACCAGGACTGGCACCGTAACGATACACGTAACCGTCACATACTCATCCGTAAGGGCATTCTCACCTGTCTCAAAAACGTCATTAACATTAAAGTGGGCAGGAAGGCGTTCGTCGACGCAGACGGCATGAGGATCCTCTACAAGACCTCAACTGTGAGTTAAGGCGTTATTTCAATCATTTGACCAAATTCAAATTGAGCTTTTTAGCAGCTATGCATGCACTCATCTCTAATAATTGTAGTGCTCATCTTATGGCATAATGGATATTTTAACCCTGTGTATTGTGAATAAATTAGATCTGCTTACAAACAGGAATTAAGCCTTAGGTCGTACAGTAGGTTCTTAGTCTGAATACAAAAGATCACCAAACTTTTTCCAGTAAGGCTCTTAGACTTTCTGCCTGAAGACTTGAGACTGGCAAGCTCTAATTCTTTATTTTAAATCTAAATTAAACAGAAGTCTATATCACAAACGTTTTCAAGCACATTTACATTTAGGTTCAATAGTATTATTATGATTATTATTATTAATATGATTACTATTATTATTATTATTATTATTATTATTATTATTATTATTATTAATAATAATAATCATAATCATCATAATCATAACAGTATTATTATTATTATTATTATTATTATTATTATTATTAATAATAATAATAATAATAATAATAATAATAATCATAATCATACTAATAATAACAGTATTACGATTATTATTATTATTATTATTATTATTAATAATACTAATAATAATCATAATCATAATAATCATAACAGTATTATTATTATGATTATTATTATTAGATGAAACCTTTGATCAATGCCACAAGGCTTGCTCATGAAAGAAGATAAAGGTGCTGTTTTTCGTATAATTTTTGTCACACTCTCTCTTATCCCTGCAGGAGTGTCTTCCAGTGAGGACCCTTGATCCTCTGGTCAACACATCCAGTCTTATCATGAGGAAGTGTTTCCCCAAAAACCGACTCCCCCTGCCCACAATAAAGTCAGTCTTCCATTTCCAGCTGCCCAATGGGCCGGCAACAGGAATTGTTCCTCAATTGTACAACCAGCCTCCTGGGGGTGAGAGCCAAACACACACAGAATGATTGAAGTAAATAACTTTTTTAGACTGCACTGCAATGTAAAATGTGCTATATAAAAAAATAAAAAGTCATACACGCAAGGCTGTACAGTGCGACAGTTTTGGTAGCATATGCTACTAAAAGTGATTCGGTGCGAATAGAAATCTGTAAGTGGATTGCACAGGTATCCATTCATTTAAACAACTATGAACTATGCCAGCTAACAACCTTAGAGCATACAAGAAGACACAGTACTATTCAAACATCAACCAAATTGATGCAAAAGTTATTACAAGTTAACGTAATTCACTGCTCTGACTGCCGCTTCTATAGACCAGAAAGCGGTTGTTGCCTTGTTGACTCAAGGCCAGTCGCAGAGAGTAGGTGAACTGCAGTACTACAGAGGCTATGATCTGTGTAGCGCTTGGACAAGCCTGTTGCTAAACTCAAACTGGGGACCATGTTTCCAAGAAAATTTTTTCCCATGACTAAAGTTCCCAACAATCCAGTTCATGTTGAGGAGCACGCGGAGGGCGTAAATAAAACGCCTTCGCAGCAAGGGGGAACTTTGAAATATATTTTTTTAAAGGTCCCATAATGCCAGATTTGGAATATTTATGTGTCTTATTGTTTTATAACTCAGAGGGATTATACCAACAACATGAAAAAGTTAAACCTGTGCCTAGTGTATTTTGTCTAGTTCACCTCTGACAACACATCTACCCTTTTTTTACAAGCTGTTCTGAATCGTAGCTTGTTGTGACGTGGAAAATGCAAGTCAAGGTAATTGAGCAATAACGAACTTAGGCTGGTAGTATAAGTAAAGTCGAACTATTCAGGCAGCAGCCATGACAACAGCTGAATAATACTATCCCTAGCCAATCACATAGCTAATGAATGTGAATGAGCAATGGGCGTAAACTCGCGTTCACCACTGAAAACGGCATGTGAGTTGGAAGGGAAGAGGCACCTTGAATAATTCATAAAAAATATAAAATAATTTCTTTGCGTTAAAATATTTTGAAATGTGCTTCATAGACACTTGGGAATAACACACACATTTATATATTATGGGTCCTTTAAAGCTGGCAACTGGGCAGTTTTGAATGTTTGGCTGCACAACGTCCTTATTATGGTTTTTGGGGTGCAAGTGTTCTTTGTTTCAGCATAAAAGGATATGCTCACAAACTCCTCGTCAACTTCATCAGTTTTCACTTCAAAAGAAGACATGAACTGTTCTCTGTTGCCTTCTCCGCTATAGCTGTATACCACATTTTTTACACTATAGAGGACAGTAGGATTTCAAGGTCAACATTTGACACTCAGTGGTTTAGCTCTCCTCTTTTGCGGAATGTTTTAACCACTGCCCGCCCGTGGCATAGGCGGTATAGGCAAATGCTAGGGGCGCCCCCCATCCATAGGGGCTCCCCAAATGAAGGAAGAAAAAAATAATCTAGTTTAATTTACGTACTATTATTCAATAAAACTATTATATTAATGCTAATGGAAATATATATACGGTGGCATGCAAACAAATTCAACCCCCTTGAAATGTATTCGATTTGTCTGGATTACAAATGATACACTGAGATTTTGTTCTGTTTATATTTTATTTCAAAAGACTGACCCTCAAAATATATTTTTTTAAAGTGACATTAGTTATGATGTATTGAATAAAGAATCATAAAACAAAAAAACAGATACACTCCCAATTAGATTCTGCTTGACCTATCGGAAGCTTCCAAACGTAATTCCATACATTTATGGAATCTTCCATACAATTTAAAGTGGCTATAGGCAGGATTGTGTACCCCTACCGTTTGCTTGGTGTAATTATTTTCCCTATTGTTGCAAAGAAGACGTCTAGGATGCTCGCAGTCACTGCATATAGCTTGCACGATCAACGACTATACTCCGAGTATGGGCATCTCTTCCTGATTTAATGACGTACTTCCTTGTGCCATAAAGCAATTCGTCACAGTTATGCGGGAGATCATACCTGGTGGCAAACAACATTTTTATTAAATATTGAGACTTCTAGAGGACTGATCTGAACTGCGATTTTTTCATTCTCCCCTAAACATTACAATGTGCTATTACAAGAAATGTATTGATAATCCGGTAATACAAAAACGTTGCTAATAGTTGCTTAAAGAGAAAGTCAACCCTTGACACAAGAAATGTCAAGGAAAATGAAACGTGGAGTTTGAATGTATTTAGCCTAGGTGTATTTAAATATAACCTCAACTGTATGTATTTTGGGTGCCTCTAAAAGAATTGATGCGAATGTATTGTGTGCCTCTTGCATGTTGCAGTGGATGATGTTGTGGATGAGAGCGATGACAACGAAGACACTGAAGCGGACACTGAGATTGACTCTGAAAATGAAGATGATGATGATGATAAGGAGCAAAACGTCGAGGTATATATAGCATGCTGAACTTTTTTTTCATTTTGATACAATAGTTTGTTTACGGCTGAAGATATTTGATGTATGTGCGTCATTTTTATGCACAGAATGATGACATTGAGACTGACCTGGACAAGCTGCGGCCAAAACAAAGCCATAGTCGACCGTTTGACGAGCTCAAGATTTACGAGAAATTCTTCCGGGAGCTTTCAGAAGACTTCCGGGTATAAAGGGTTACTTTAACAAACGAAGATCTTAAAAATCTTTATATGATTTCAAAAACAGGAGTGAAAAATAAAGTAAGAATCATAGGAAATCATAAAACATTGTGATCAGAATGATAATACAAAAGAGAACATTATTCTATGGTGTATTAAGGAATTCATGTAAGAGGTAAGAGATGACTGGATTGCTAGTTTATTTGGTTGAATGTTCCTTTTGTTTCTCTATAGGGCTACACTTTTGACAATACAAGAGCTGGGGGAGACACATCAACATCAGTACCTGCTCTCAAGTCTCCTCAACACATTACTGTGCCCAATGCTCAAGACACCATCATAATCACCAAGGAAAACTTGGATGCTGGAACACTTAAGCATGACTCCAATGTGCACACTCCAAGGTCCCAGCCAGGGCTTGACTTCGAACAGGAATTAGTGCAGAAATTTGAACAGGTTGCTCTTGAAAGAGAGGTTTCTCATGTCGTAAAGGTTGAAAAGCTTGGAGCTAAACCTCTCTCACAACATAATACTACTATGAGAGGGACCACACCGCCTCTTCTGTTAGGCGGTGTAAGTTTAGGGCTAACGGAAGGAGGTAAGGGAGACTGTGCTGCAGACGATGGCCTTGAAGAAGATGGGGGAGAAGGAGCTGTTCTTGAGGTACCAGACACAGCGATACTCTTGCCACTCCATGACCCAGACCTGTATGTGGAGCTGGTAAATGGCACGCGATCCGTCCCCCAATACTCAGAGGTGGCCTATCCTGATTATTTTGGGCATGTGGCTCCCACGTTCAGGGAACATATGCTGGAGAGGGTCTATGGAGTCCAAAGGTGAGACTACAAAGCCCCTCTTCCACCCCCGTCCTAAAGTTTGCTTTGTATTAACAATACTTTGTTAGCTTTGTTGTTAGGAGAGATGGATTTAATCTTCCCCCTCTTTACTTTAGCTCATGAAGTATTTCAAGCTAAAGTAATCTTTAGACAGAGCTATCAGCTCTCATGCATTGAGCGCGAGACTCAAGCAAATGACCCTCTTCACACACTCTCACGCCACACCTCATATTTCTTACGCATTCACACATTTGCTTTTGGGAAGCGTAAACTACTATCGCAGACCATTGAAAAAAAACTCCAAATGCTGCTTTGCATGGCGCCTAAACTCACCGCAGGCACTTGAGGAATTGAAAGTGGGGAAAAAAAATCTGAGAGTGCTCTACTATTGTTTTTTGCTTCTGCAAAGCAGCAATCCAGTAGGAACATGTGAGAGAGTTGTATTTGTCACATGTTCTTTTTTTATGGTTGGAGTAAAAATTATAAGTTGTGAAACTGGGGAAATGGCTGTAAATAGTCAGGTTTCTTCAAGTAAGCCTACAAAAATTATAAATGTTTGCCGCGTGCTCAAAACATTTGCCTTTTCTCATGCACAGTTTTTTGGAAAAGTTGGCAGCCCTGCTTTAGACAATGTTTCTGCTTTAGTTTAATGAATTGGGCCTCACATGTACAATGCATTAATTTAGGTATATGTACTGGAATCTTAAAATTTCATAGAAATTGTCTTTATTTGCCTATTTGTTAACAAAGGTAGAGTGGTGTTGAGATTATGACATACACTGTAAATGCATATAAGAAAGCATATGTGCACGGCATCTACAGCATGTTACTTCTACTTCAAAACTTTGTGTTTGTTGAGATATAAACCTCCCATGACACTTATTCTTGTTCGGATTGAGAAAGTTTTCCACAGATATTGGCAGGAGATGCTCATTTATCGAAACCTAAAATCAAGTCAATATTTTATCATTACTTATGATGCCTATGTCTTTTGTGGAAGGACAAACAGGTGTTTGGTTACACTTTAAAGGGACCCTATTATGCTCATTTTCAGGTCCATACCTTTATTTAAGAGTTCTACTACAATAGGTTTACGCGTTTTAATGTTCACAAAACATTACATTTTTTCCAAACTGCCTGGGTCTGCAGCACCTCTTTTCACCCTCTGTCTGAAACTCTCCATTTTAGCTCCTGTCTCTAAGGCCCCCCTCCCGATGAGCCCAGTCTGCTCTGATTGGTCAGCTGGCCAAACAAAGGAAATTTGCCTTGGCACTGATGAAAACAGGGTTTTCTCGACATGGCAAAATCACCATGCAAACTTCCCGGCCTCCGCTCTGACTGGCTCTGTTTGAGGGCGTGCCACCTTTTACAAGCACAAAAAGCTATTTAACATACTAAAGGAAAGGGAAAAACCCAAAAAGCATAATAGGGCCCCATTAAGCATAAACCAGGCAAAGGATCAAATTACTTGTACTGTACTTCAGTGTCTTCAGCTGCCATATTGGGAGTTGTGTCTTGGTTTTTTAATCCTTTAAATTGTAATATATTCTAAGTCAGCGGTTGTACTCCTTGTAGTGCCTCCACAGCTTTTTGGTGGTCATCACTTTTGTTCACCCACAGGTTAAAGATCTTCCAGGACATTGAGAGGTTGATCCATCCCAATGATATCCTAGATAAAGTGGTGTATGACCTTGACATACCCAGGTGAGCTCAGCCTGTTTGCCTGCTTTTGTTTACGCCACCTAAGTGTTTAGGATGTAAAATAATATTATATATATTATACAGGAAAACCATAAAAATATGAAAATGCATTTCCAGTAATAGGAAATATGTCAGTTACATATACCGTATATTTACAAGATCATTTTGTAAGTATGTTCATAGACATTGTACATTTATGATAATGAACTGATTCTGCAGATCATTTTGTAAGATTTTAATGCAGTACAGTGTTTAGTTTTGTCTTAGGGTAGGCAACAGAACAGTTGCTGGAGATTTTGTTAACCGCTGTTAAAAGTGTACATACACCTAGGCTAAAGATTTTCAAACTCAGTTTTTCAGAACTCCACACATTTCATGTTGCCATACATTTATTTTGGCAAGTCAATTAGGGCATCTACTTTGTTCACATCAGAAGTCATTTAAAAAAAATAAATAAATAAGAAACAGATTTATTTCTCTATATCAGAATTCAAATGTTCAGTACTGGGCAGCTTCGCTTTGAAAATATGTTGGTGTTAGTGTGCCTCTTTTTTAGCAAACAATTCCACAGGCTATAATTAATAATGAAACAGGTTCTGAACTGGCGTACATTAATAAATTATTGTTATTTAAAAAGTTACACATTTAGGGCAATAGTGCCATTCAGAAAAAATTCACACATCAGAATTGTTTTTTTATTATTGTTAAAAGGTAATGATTTGTTTTGTTTGTTTTATTATAATAAGTAACTGGATTTAGTTTTTAGCGCTTTTCTCGGGCCTCAAATCGCTGTACAAATTGGTTGCCAATTAGGTACAACAAATGGACAGACAGACAGCTATCGCTCACAATAATCAGTCTGGGCGATACCATGGCAGGTCAATTTGCGCCAAACTTGCGCACCCAACATATCGCAACAGACTTTTTTGCACAGACAGATCAGACACACACACAGACAGAATGACTCCAGTTCTATTAGCAGTTCCTATAGTCAGGGCAATGATAGGAGTATTAACCCATGTTGTTTTTAGTGAGCTGTAAATTGTATTTATGCTCTGCTTTAGTTTTCCTGTAATAGATGACGGAGAGGCTCTCAAGTTCAACTCCCAGTTTGAGTCTGGGAACCTGAGGAAGGCTATTCAAGTGAGGAAGTGAGTTATCTTAATATCATTCATTGTACTGAAGCACCTCACGATCTATTTATGTACAGTGCATCCGGAAACTATTCATACCCCTTAACTTTTTCCACATTTTATTATGTTACAGCCTAATTCCAAAATGGATTAAATAAAAAAGAATTCTCAACATTCTACATACAATACCGCATAATGACCAAGTGGAAAAAGTTTTTTTGAATTTTTTCCAAATGTATTAAAAATAAAAAATAAAATATCACATGTACCTAAGTATTCACACCCTTTGCTGTGACACTCAAAATTGAGCTCAGGTGCATCCCGTTTCCACTTATCATCCTTGAGATGTTTCTACAACCTGATTGGAATCCACCTGTGGTAAATTCAATTGATTGGACATGATTTGGAAAGGCAAACACCTGTTTATATAAGGTCCCACAGTTGACAGTGCAAGTCAGAGCACAAACCAAGTTATGAAGTCCAAGGAATTGTCTGTAGACCTCCGAGACAGGATTTTATCGAGGTACAGATCTGGGGAAGGGTACAAAAAAATGTCTGCAGCATTGAAGGTCCCAACGAGCACAGTGGTCTCCATCATTCGCAAATGGAAGACGTTTGGAACCACCAGGACTCTTCCTAGAGCTGGCCGCCCGGCCAAACTGAGCAATCGGGGGGAGAAGGGCCTTGGTCAGGGAGGTGACCAAGAACCCGATGGTCACTCTGACAGAGCTCCAGTGTTCCTCTGTGGAGATGGGAGAACCTTCCAGAAGGACAACCATCTCTGCTGCACTCCACCAATCAGGCCTTTATGGTAGAGTGACCAGACGGAAGCCACTCCTCAGTAAAAGGCACATGACAGCCCGCATGGAGTTTGTCAAAAGGCACCTGAAAGAGTCTCAGACTATGAGAAACAAAATTCTCTGGTCTGATGAAACCAAGATTGAACTCTTTGGCCTGAATGCCAAGCGTCATGTCTGGAGGAAACCAGGCACTGCTCATCACCTGGCCAATACCATCCCTACAGTGAAGCATGGTGGTGGCAGCATCATGCTGTGGGGGTGTTTTTCAGCAGCAGGAACTGGGAGACTAGTCAGGATCAAGGGAAAGATGAATGCAACAATGTACAGAGAGATCCTTGATGAAAACCTGCTCCAGAGTGTTCTGGACCTCAGACTGGGGCGAAGGTTGGCCTTCCAACAGGACAACAACCCTAAGCACACAGCCAAGATAACAAAGGAGTGGCTTTGGGACAAGTCTGTGAATGTCCCTGAGTGGCCCAGCCAGAGCCCAGACTTGAACCCGATTAAACATCTTTGGCGAGATCTGAAAATGGCTGTGCACCGACGCTCCCCATCCAACCTGATGGAGACGATCAGCAAAGAAGAATTGGAGAAACTGCCCCAAAATAGGTGTGGCAAGCTTGTAGCATCATACTCAAGAAGACTTGAGGCTGTAATTGCTGCCAAAGGTGCTTCAACAATGTATTGAGTAAAGGGTGTGAATACTTATGCACATGTGATATTTTAGTTTTTTATTTTTAATATATTTGCAAAAAATTCAAAAAAACTTTTTTCACTTTGTCATTATGCGGTTTTGTGTGTAGAATGTTGACACATTTTTTTATTTAATCCATTTTGGAATTAGGCTGTAACATAATAAAATGTGGAAAAAGTGAAGGGGTATGAATACTTTCCGGATGCACTGTATCCCTAAATGTGTCTAAATAGTCCATTGAATTGAATTGAATTGAATTGAATTGAATTGAATTGAATTGAATTAAAATAAATTAAATGTTGGCATAATGGCCTTCATTTTAGAGAAAGATCATACTACAGAGACAAAAGATTTTTTTTTATATTATGAAATGTTTCTTAACAGTAATCCCATCTTTCTCTATATTTTGCTGGAAGATTGAGAGAGAGTTCATAAATAAGGTGTAAAATGTTTATTGCCATAACTTTAAATGTACATATACTGGAGAGATGTTATTATATTGATTATGTTGTTAAATTGTGATATTTGTTTCAATTTAAAGCTGCTATTTGTAGTTTATTCGTAGGAGGTGATTTTGGTGACCTCTACCGTTTGCTTAGTGTAATTATTTTACCTAACCGTCGCAAAGAAGACATGCGGAATGCTTGCGGTCACTGTATATCACTAGCATGATCAATTACTATACTCCAAGTGTGGGCATCACTTCCTGGATTAGTGACGCACTTCCTTGTGCCATAATGCAAATCGTCACAGTTTCACGGCGATTTTCTCTTTCTCCCATAAACATTACAATGTGCAGACTGGAAAGGTTTTAATAGTACATCAATACAAAAAAGTTGTCTATAGTGGCTTTAATATAAAGTGAAATTATCTAGTGGTTGGTATATCAAATTCACTTAAACTATTTAATTACACTTTCTCTAGGCTAGGTGCGCCCCTAGGCCTCATTGAGGAGTGCTAAAAATTTCAAATCAATGGCCTCGTGGAAATTAAGAGATCCATCCCCTCAAAGCAGGTGATGCATTTGCTGCTTAAAGTGCTTCATTCATTGGGTTTGTAAGAGATATGTCCCCACATATCCTATGTCTCTAGAAATTGAAATGATGCGTTACGCAACATGCTTGCGCCGGTCTAGTTTGATCTTTTAATAATTTTTTCCGGTTTTTAGCGCTTCTCTAGATACTCAAAGCCCTTTACACAAATTGGTCGCCAATTAATAACACAGAACAAACTACGAATGGACCGACAGCTATCAAACACAGCACTCAGTTTAAGTGATACCACGGCAGCCAATTTGCGCCAGACTTGCTCACCCAACATATTACAACAGACTTGCTCACACACATACGCACACACACACAGACGGACTCCAGTTGAATTGGCAGTGACTGGTCAGGAGGATGCAGCATGTTTTTTGATGGTGGGAGGAAACCGGAATACCCGGAGAAAACCCACGCAAACACAGGGAGAACATGCAAACTCCACACAGAAGGGTCCTTGGCTGAGGTAGGGTTTGAATCCAGGACCTTCTTGCAGTGAGGCAACAGTTCTAACCACTGAGCTACCGTGCTGCCCTTTTGAAACATTACAATGAAATACACCAGCACATTTAGAAATGTAGTATGCATGTAGTAATGTAGTAATGCAATACATTGTACACATGTAGTAATGTAGTAATGCAATACATTAAAAAAATCTATTTTGCGATTAGTGGTTTCCAGAGTTCAAGTTGTCAATGTTGCAGACTTAATTTTGGTAAACGATTATAAAAAAATGTAAAGCGTAAAGCGTTTGGGGGCCGTAAGATTTTCGAGTTAATACATAGGGCGTCTGGCTACACAGAAGTAACATCCCAGTAAATTTTTAATCCTTTTCTAGACAATAAAACTGTACATTTTGGACAAACTGACAATTTTATAATTCGCTTTTATAAATAAACGTTTACTAAATAGTCCAAATCTGAAGATGTCATTGTTTAAAAAAACGCTTTTGCCCTGCCTA
Organism: Galaxias olidus; assembly: GCA_026901105.3. NCBI lineage: Eukaryota > Metazoa > Chordata > Actinopteri > Galaxiiformes > Galaxiidae > Galaxias > Galaxias olidus. The sequence goes on along the minus strand of JAPMUY010004132.1, from coordinate 134,607 downwards.
CCTACAGTCACCAAATTTGATTCCTAGATCAACCTGCCCATGAGCCTCTTGGACCCCCAAGGTTCGAAAACCCCAATGACATATCTGCTCTCAGCCCAAGTCCCTTCTAAATATTGCTTTCAAAAGTATTCATTTTGGATGATGACATAATGTATATTGTACAATGTATCCTGTGTATTTTTAAACTTACACCAGTACTACCACAACTGTTTTCTACAATGCCTTAGGCGATGCTCCGGGGCTTTGCACTTTTGCTGACCTATAGTGTGTTTGTGTGTCCACTACAGGAATGAATATGATCTGGTGCTTAACTCTGACATCAACTGTAACCACTACCACCAGTGGTTCTACTTCGAGGTGAGCGGCATGCGTATAAATGCCACCTACCGATTCAACGTTATCAACTGTGAGAAGTCTAACAGCCAGTTCAACTATGGTGAGAACATTTACAGTATATGAATGTTTGAATTTATCAGTCTCAAAGTAAATCAACCCGAAAATTAAGAGAACCCACATTTAGGTCTAGCCTATTCTATTTGTGTAGTAGCCTACCTTTTGTGCACATGGGCAATTCAATGTGCTTTAAATCAGGCGAGCATAAACAAAGAAATAAAATAGTAGGAATTAATAAAAAACGGTAATGGAGAAATAAAATTGCTTAGAAGGCAAAAAGATATTGCAAAATGCAATCAAAAACATGCACCTTTTTATTACTGATTTAAGTAGTCAGGCTTGAAGCTAGTCTCAGATCTTCTGTAAGTTGGTTCCAGGTTTTTGTCCCCAAATGATTTATTGTCTTAAAGGGACCATAATTAAGATTTGGAATATTTCTTTGTCTAGCATTGTTATCACTCAGAGGGATTGTACGAACAACATGAAAAAGTGAAATATGTGCCTTAAACATTTTCTTTAGTTCTCCTCTGACAACACATCTATTTTACAAGCTGTTCTGAATCGCAGCTTGTTGTGACGTAGAAAATCGAAGTCAATTTAATTGACCAATCATGCTGACGTGATCACATAATAATAATACTAACAATCACAAGAGGTGCCCGGCTGCACAGCCGGCCACCTAAATACCCTTCTAGTGAAGTCTTACTGCCAATACACCTGGAAAACATCTTGGTCATACATTAAATAGCCTAGTAAGACATACTGAATCATACATTGTAAACAATGGCATAAAATACTATGTAATGTTTGAGTTATATCAAAAAATGCTTAAGAAAGCGTCTTTGTCTGCGTTTATGTCAGGGACACCATTGAAACTTACTCAGCTTGGCAAGATTAGTCAACATATTAATATACCAATATACTAATGGGGGGGGGGGGTTAAACCTAAGATATCTTTGGATGGATTGGATAGGATAGGATTGCTAGAGTAGTTTAGTCAAATAAAAATTTGTGTGCATAATTCCACCGTTCCTCGCACGGTGAGACAGCCAGAAGTGCACACAGATTTCGGTTTAGTGTTAAGCAGGTAAATTTGCATTTGCAATGGGAACACTTCCATTGAAAATTTGCACAGACATGACAAACATCTTGTTCAATGAAAATCCAGCTTGAAATATCTGACATTGGAAATTATTGATACATTAAATCAATTACAGGACTTTTTTTTTTTACATAATTCTACGATTTTAGATAACTTTACTTTTTACTTTATAATATCTTTTAGATGCTGTCTCTGTGTTTGTTTAACTATAACTGTGTGGGTGTTTGTGTGTATATAGGGATGCAGGTGCTGATGTACTCTGTCCAAGAGGCAATCAACGGTAGGCCTCGTTGGGTCAGAACTGGGACAGACATCTGCTATTACAAGTATGTGCACAATGCATTTTCTATTCAGTGTTTAAATTGTAACAAAAACTAAAAACACATTTTAGTAAAATTGTGTCTTTTGTTGACAAATGTATGCAATTCAGATCTTAATGTTATTGTGAAAACAAAGTGTCACTATATTGCTTCTACTCTTGTACTCCACTACCGCCTGTGGTGGTTGCTCTTGAACAGTTAAATACACCATAAAATTAACTTTGGCATTCCACATTTTAAAGCCTTGCTGATGATACTGCTAAAACATGCAAATAATTACTGTATTATAGGCTAAATACTATGGTATGTTTCCGGTGTGTTAGTGTTTGGGATTGATGTAACTTAAATGCAAGTGAATTCTCGCTAGCAATGAAATAAATACCAAAAAAGAAACCACTTATCAAAGCAATAGCCACAAGGGTCGACTCAACTAATTGTAATGTATACAATTATATAAAAATATCTGTCTACCATACATTTAACGTCAAGTCTGGAAACTTATATTCAAGTTGCAAGCGGCATTTTACAGGTCATAGCCATATATCAGCTCATGTGATTAAAACAATGAATTTTATTTTCTTAAATTTCAAATCAGTAAAGCACATTTCATATTTCATATTTCATTAATAAGCATTTTTTACAGTTTCAAACACAGTAGCGGCCGGTGGCCATAAATACTAGTGGGGCAGACACTGGTTCTAGCTCCTGAATCACTAGCCAGTAGCCACGCCCACTTTTGATATCGTTATTTTAATAATTAAATAAGTAAATAGGTTACTTATTACATGAATTAAGTATAATAATTACTATATTATGGAGTAGACAGTATCTGTAAGCATACCAGCCAGCATCCCACATAACGCTGTGGTAGCCAACACATTTCAATAGGTAAACGATAAACAATAGGCTATCCTATATAACCCGAGTAGGCCTATGCACGACAAATAACCACCCATGATAAACTGAAGCATTGTCTAAAAATATCTTATCCTACTCCAGTTCTTTGTGTTTAAGAAATTTCCTGTTGTAGGGTTTCCCTTTGTTTGTTGAGTTATAGTCTGGTCTATGTTGTTATTGACTTAAACTCAACCCTAGAGCATATGTATAAAATTTCAGATTATTTTGGGGGTTCACATCAAGAGATATCAAAATGTGGCATGAAAATTTGGCAGGCATCAGCCTTGTGTAACCTAAGTCAACACACACTGTTATAGCAACCGGTCTTTCATAGACTACAGTTCACTAGCATATTCTTAATTTCAGTGACAAATATACTGTACATTTTCAGTGTCTCTCTCAGATTGGTTACATCCACGTACCCAAAATAGAAGCAGACTGTGCAACATGCTGTTTACTAGATTAAGAGGGGGTAGCCTATGCAAAAGAGTGGGCACGTATTGTTGCCAGAGAAGCATGGTTCTCATTTAATTTAAGCAAATCTTAACGTATAAATAAAATAACCTCAGAGTAACATCATTAGCAATTACTATTGTTTCTTGTAACATAAATAAAAACTTATTCTCCCACATATGTACTTGATACAATGAAGCTGACGATCCTACATAGGGATATTTACTACATTTAATCAGTGACATACTCAATATGTCGATATCAACGTGCTCGTATGGTGCACTTTCCTAAATCCTTACGAAGATATTGTTCAGTATTTATCTGCAGCTAACTTGATTCTCCTCTCTGTACTACTCTTTTTTCAGAAATCACTTCTCAAGAAGTGCTGTTGCTGCTGGGGGGCAAAAAGGGAAGTCCTACTACACAATGACCTTCACCATGAATTTCAATCACAAGGATGACGTCTGCTACTTTGCATACCATTATCCTTACACATACTCTACGCTTAAGGTACCTCTAGCTCATTTTGCGCACCACTTGCCACCTTTAAACTCCATTAGGATCTTTTGAAGTTCTGGCTTTAGATTAAACCTATTGTCTCCGCAGCCTCCTTTGTTGTGAAATGATGTAGCCTCTTCCCCAAACTTTTATTATGTTTCTCTATTTATTTACTTGTCATAAGCCTTGTCAGGATTTTTTTTTTTTTTTACGGATTCCCCTAAAATTCATGCCTGTCTTCTTTTCACTACATATTGGGACTGATGTTGCTCTGTAGAGCAAGTTTACATTACCATATAAAAGTACTGTTCATTCAAGATCCTCATGGATGCTTGATGGATCGCACAAGACAAACCTATTGTTTGAGAGTTGAAAATAAATACTGAGTAAATCTATCCTATCGGTCCTGGAATATGCTGATGTGGTTACAACTCACATTGTATTAAACTGCTTGAAAATAATTCCTATTTTCATCAGAGGTAATCAATAAAGAACTTGTAGATAGAACATCCCTTAAGGCAAGGAAAAGAAAGGATATATCCAACATACATTTTGAGGCATTTTCCTTTACAGGCATTTTCCTTCTAACATTTTACTACCTGATCTGAATCAGATATCCAATTTGCTTCTGGTTCCTGAACGCCAAACATTCATTATGTTATTATTTTATAAAATGAAAATGTTATTTTGGTGCCCAATAAGCAGTAGTAAATTATGTAGCCAAATCAGATTGGGTAGTAACAAATGTAACTTTTTTTTTTCTTCAGTTTATGGTGTTTGAAAGTCCCTAGATTGATCTTGTGTAGAGTTAAATTGAATAAATGTTTTGATAATTTTGAACGTTCCATGCTTTGCATCTAATTGTGATTGCATCACATTGGCTGTCAGGCCAAAAAATAACACCATTTAATTTTAATGCAGCTTATCATATCTTTGTGGTCATATTCATGTGCGCGGATCGCAGTTATGTCCAACGCAGCTAGTCCACGCATTGGGTTGGGCCAAGTCCAAGAAATTTACAGTCTGATTTATAGCGGATGGGATGTGTGGGTGAAATTATACATCATTAATGAGAAAAGTTTGAAGGGATTAAAGATGTCAGCCTGTGTTCAGGCTCTTGTGGGAATACCTGTTGACATTTTCACCAAAAGTTTAAAAAAAAATTTAAACCAGCCTACTTCGGTGTAACTATATCGTCACCCTTACATACGTATATTTCACTGAGTATTAATGTTAATGTATGATCGGGTGCAAGCGGGTTTCTCTAAATCTGAGAAAATAATTTGTTCAGGTGGGTGGCGGGTGGATGATTTACGCGTACATGCAGAATCGGATGACGTCAAAGCCGATCCGTGCAGCACTTAATTGTAGGCATACTTCTTTCTTAAAAAGTGACTTAAGTGGCTACAGCCCACTGCCTCAGCCCCCTCTCTTTGAAATCCTAAATTGTATGTAGTTTTTTTTTCTTCAAAACATTGTTTTAACACAAGCCACTCGAGGCGGTATTCATTGGTATAACAATTGAGCACACCTCGCTTTTCTCTCTCTCTCTCTCAACAGATAATGCATGGGCAACCTAAAGATGCACAATGGAAATAGCTGACCTTGGAATTAAAAACTGTTAAATATGTATGGAGTGGATTCTAGAACTTGTATCGCACAGAGTTCAGACACAAAATCAAATCTAGGTGTCCCATCTACAGCTTTCTCTATGAAGTGAAATCTGTCATCAATACAGAATGATGAACAATGTTATTGTAAAAAAATACATTTCAACCTTGTTCGACCAAAAATTATGTAAGAAGAATAGACTTAAGGTTGTTTCCATGGCAATTGAGCCTGGGGAACCTAGGATAGAGGAACTTCTTTGATGGGCAATAAAGAGACCACAACATGCTACTTTTCTCTAGAAGAAGAGCTAACTTTACTTTTATGATAAAGTTCTAGTTAATTTTAAACATCGAAAAAAAAGTGGCAGGTTCGAGTTTTGCAGATGTTTTTTATATCTGTAATAGAAATAATACATTCACAGAACACAACTACTGTATGCGACTTTACACATCAAGTTTTGGACTTTGTGTGTTTATATTCTGCAATGGCGTATTCTGTAATCAAAAGGGCTCGCAAAAAATATATTTTGCTATAACTGTGTCCCCAGATGCATCTGTTCAAGTTGGAGGGCCTGAGGACCCCCCAGATCTACCTAAGGCAGGATAACCTGTGCAACACCCTCGGCGGCAACAGTTGCCCCTTGCTCACCATAACCGCCATGCCAGAGTCTACCAGCAATGACCACATCTGTCAGTTTAGTGAGTTACCGAGAGACTTATCTATTTTGATTGATATCTATAAATGTTTTAAGAATATTTCAGCACACAGTGAGTGATAAACTGAAGAAAGAGTTGTAGCACACTATCCTGTTGCCATCACTTCCTTGTTTAGCAAATATGAAAGTGCTGTTTGACACCCGATCCAAACATTGCTTAAGCATTTGCAGTTATGAAGTTGTTATTCATGTGGGTTTCACTTTACTATGACTGATTTTGGTACAGAACCTTGTCTGGCAATGGCAGTGTTCTCACATGTTAACAGACACACAAACAACGTTCTAAAAAGAAGCAGCAATTACCATGTTCTCCAGTATACACAATCATTGGATTCGCATAGATCAACTCAAAAGAAAGCAATTCTTTCTTGTCCTCTCTTCCCCGTCTTACTTCACCTCTTCTTCCTCACCCTCCTCTTACTTCCTCTCCTCCTCCTCTTACTTCACCTTCAAATGTTACCTGAGGCCTATTTATAGTGCTCAAGCTCTGACTTGCAACTGACCTCATTATCTAAAAGTGTTTTCACATGTGTCAATGTGGAAAGGCAATTGGCATAATAGTCTAGAAATGTAGAGACCACTGTTTACAGTTTTGCTAGAAGTGTGTTAATAAATTGCTAACTGAGTGTAAAGCAGTGAGTTGTGTTCACAGGTTTGCAAAAAGTGTGTTATAAAACTGCGTGTAAAGCCGAAAACGTGTTTTCAGTTTGGCACACTTGGTAAATGCATTGGCTAAAAGTCTTAATGGTTTCAGTGATTGTGCCTCAGGAATCACTTTTAGTGTGTAAGCAATTACAAAAAACTTTTTAAGTTTGAAATCTGTATTCTGAGACTTTAAGGTCTGTCTGCTCCCACAGGAAATCGTCCATTTATCTTCCTGTCAGCCAGGGTGCACCCTGGGGAGACGAATGCCAGCTGGGTGATGAAGGGAACCCTGGAATTTCTCATGGGCACCAGTTCACAGGCACATAGCCTTCGGGAGACCTACATATTCAAAATAGTTCCCATGCTAAACCCTGATGGAGTTATTAATGGAAAGTGCGTATAAAGTGTGTGAATAGTATAAAGTGTGTGAATTAACGCTATTGCTTGGGTAGTTTATCATACACTAACAATTTATTCTCTGAAAGATATTTGATCAAAGTTTATCTCTCTTCCTCTTCTTCTCAGCCATCGTTGTTCTCTAAGTGGAGAGGATCTGAACAGACAGTGGAAGAACCCCAGCCCAGAGCTTCACCCCACCATCTACCACACTAAGAGTTTGCTACAGTACCTAGCTGCCATTCAAAAGACACCTCTGGTAGTACAATAACCAATTCCAGCATTCTTCTTCTGTTGAACTTAAAATAGTAATGTCATGATTTGATTCCATTCAGTACAAGACTGCCATGCCCTGAAAAGTGATTCCAACAAGTGAATATGGTTGTTTGTGTTTGTGTATAGGTGTTTTGTGATTACCATGGCCATTCCAGGAAGAAGAATGTGTTTATGTACGGCTGCAGTGTTAAGGAGACTGTATGGCAGTCCAACAACAGCGCTTCCTCCTGCGACCTGCATGAGGACCTAGGCTACAGGGTAAGATGCTTTTTTCAGGCACATCCTTTTTCATGTAGAAATAGAGGCCACACACAAAATGCTTGGCCATGGTCTTAGGTGGGTTGTACCGCTCTGCTACAGAGCGGATAACCTTTGTTATTGGAGACTGAATTGAACTCTTCTGTCGTTGGTAATACTTCTGTAGGTTTTTTTTTAAGGTGCTGCGTCTATTTAGAAATAGATTTATTTGTGGTTGCTTCTTCTAATTATGAAATTCAAAATAGTGCTAGTCAATTAGGGCTGGGTGATTTTTTGATTTCTACTATAATTTAAATAAAATTTCCTAAGAAAAAACCCTACAGCATTCTTAGTCTAGCATCTTGGACTAATGAGCTAAATGATGACCCAAATTACAAAATTTTATGCCCTCTGTCACCCTCAGACCCTTCCTAAAATCCTGTCCCAGATCGCCTCGGCCTTCAGCATGACCAGCTGTAATTTTCTAGTGGAGCGTTCCAAGGAGGCCACTGCTCGAGTGGTTGTGTGGCGAGAGATTGGAGTGCTACGGAGCTACACCATGGAGAGCACCTTGTGCGGCTGTGACCAGGGCAAATATAAAGTGTGTGCTTTTATGAGAAAAATAAATGTGAAATTTATCAGTTAAATACATTCGAGAGACAGTTTCAGCATCTATATTTAAGGAAATATAGTCCTCCAAAACCTGTTACAGTTTTACTGAACTCTCACTGGCGAAAAATAATTGCGGGAATTTACATCTTGTAAACCTCTACATTGTAAGCCTACATATGTCATATTCGTTAGTCAACATGTATGTTATTCCTTTGCCTTGTTCAGTGAAGAGTGAAAAAGAATGCAACAATTTTCCACCAGGTAGAGCCATTGTCAATAAAAACTGTGAATAGCTCTAGTAAACCCTTGCAACCATAGTGCATATTCAGTCCAGGTGCACCTTTTTATCAGTTGGGTGTGCTCTGGTTAAACTTTAATGGTGATGGTTAGGTCTTGAAACAGACTCGATTCATAAATGTTTTGCTTCTAAAGTGTTGGTCCATTCTTTAGTTGGAAACAAGTGTGGATTTTACTGACCAAAGAGGTTATTTAGAAGATATAACTGTATATATTTATTGTCCAGGGTCTCCAGATAGGCACTAGGGAGTTGGAAGAAATGGGAGCTCAGTTCTGTGTAGCTCTTCTGAGGCTGAAGAAGATGACCTCTCCACTGGAGCTGATGAGCCATACTCACCACATGGATGCGGAGAATGACCTGATTGAGACCTGCTCCAAAGTGGCCAGGTCAGGATCAGATACGTAAGAAAGCCTAAAACATGTTGTTGACACTCTTCACGGTGTGTAGAGAAAAGCAGCAGATCAGGAGCGTGTCCAAAAAGAATGTATTCAAAATGATTTCCCCACAATTAATTATATCTCAAGCATTGGCATGCTGCTAAACATTTATTCCAATGATATAGAATGAACTGTAAACTTTGAAAATCTTTCAATATCAGGAAAACAAATGGGGATAACGCAGCACTGTTCCATAAGAGATCCATTGCAAACAAGTTAGCTATTGTGGTTTAATTCTACTAAGTCCCAGTAGTAGCTGCATCTACCCCAAAAGTCCCAAATAACTTATAAAAGACTGCAATAACAAATATTTTCTGATAGGCCTATTATTTAACTGTCTGAACTGATTTGATCTGATCATTTATCTTTTACTTTTTTTAAAATTATTATTGTAAAACTTCCTTTTGTTTGCAATGCTTCCTTTAATTGGTAAAGACACTTTGGGTTGCTAAAAAGGCGCTATTAAATTAATTATATTATTATAAAAAAATTTGTCAGGTGACTGAAGATGAACCATGAGTGTTGATAGTAACTGTCATTAAATAGACTTATAACGTTATCATTCACACTTTCCCTGTTTCAGCTAGCAATGGATAGTAATATAGACTGACTTACTGATTATTTATCTATATATACATCTATTTTCTCTGTATCGATGCCATACATAACATGTTATATCGATACCATATCATGTTGCCGTACCTACTGTTCTATTTGAAAGGGTGGCATGTCTGCAAGTGGACTCAATTCTGCCAAGCAGCAGCCTAGGGTAATGTAGTCTAGGCTAATGAAGCCTGTTTATTCTATTTTATTTTGACTCCTTGAATTTAACCACATCATTTGTTAATTTGTTCATGACCAGAAATTTATTTCTGTAGGCTAAGTAATCAGGGGGCATGAATATATTAAACAAAATGTCCCTCTCACGCTTAAAACAATATTTAAATAAAATGTAGGCTGAATTCTAAATTATTACTCATAAACAAAATGGGTACTTTAATACAAAACAAAATATTTACAAATCATGAATCTATCTTGTTGCTCAAACAAACTTACAAGCCTTTTCAAATCTGATCAGTAATGAAAGCTTAAAGTTTACAACTGTTAAGTTGTCTGTGTATTTTTTTGTAGTAAGCAAAGACCACAATCTGAAAACAATGATAGCATATTCAAATAGTATTTCAAGTGACATGAGTTAAAGGTTATTTGTTTTTGTTAATGACCACAAGACATACAATCCTATGACGTTTCTTTGTTTAGTAACAACACTGAAAAATCCACAAAATCAATCAAGAATATGTGAGCGCACGGGTCTGATTGCTTTGCTGCTTGTTGCATGTTACATCAGTAATTAAATTTATTTATATAGTGCTTTTCTGACACCCAAAGTCGCTTCACAACATTTACATAGATAACATGACAAAAATAAACAATTAAACAGAAACAGGGAGAACGGACAGATAGCAACAGTTCAAACTATAAGTATAACAAAAGGAAAGCATATCAGTAGAAGGACAGAACAGGATTCTAAGCAGAGGTAATTAGGATAGCCTAGGATGAAAGGATTTTAAGGTTTTAAATGTTTTAAGGTGGCTTTGAAAGATTGATAGAGTTGGAATTGTGACTGAGAGGAGGGAGAGAGTTCCATAATTTAGGTGCTGCCCTAGAAAATGCACGCTCCCCAAAATGCTTCAGTTTTGCTGAGGGAATGACCAGTTGGACATTACGTTCGTCTTCAGATGGACGAGTAGTATGGTGAAGTTGGAGGAGTTCAGTGAGGTTCTGTGTTCTCATCTAAAATACAAGTTTAAACTATGAACTGATCTATCAGTGAACACATGCATCTGCGTAGTATTGTTACGAAAATCCTCTCAGCACGTTTATATGGCTGACCTGTGTCTTCGTCTTGACTGGATGACTGCTGCCATTCTTTTAAGAATGTTTCCCTTTGCAAGCAAACGCGCTAACTGAATTACACCTGCTTTTAAGAGGCAGTAAATTTCACAACAAAACAAATGTGCACTCTCCCCTGCCGTTTTAATACATATAATGGAATAAGCAATCAGTCTCTCCTTGCACATCTCCTCCCATGTTTTTGTTCTAAACTCCCACTGTTCCCTCGACCCTCTCATGAATTTATATGCATGAGTAGGAAAAGCACAACTTGTCATTCTGCAGCAGAATGCGGTTTTAGCCATAGCAGTCATTTTGTACATACCGTGCCATGTTTTTAGGGGCACGTTGCACCTGTAGGGAGGTTTATTTTAGCTCTTGGTCACATCAGGGTCAGAGGTCGTACACCAGGATTTTTCACGACATTAGGTGCCAGCATGGCAAGGAAGTCATGACTTGGACAGGAAGTCAAGACACCAGATGTGGTTTGTGTCATGCTCTTAGACTGGTGGACAAATCTTGATCACACTCTCTTTCTTGCCAATTATCCCACTGGTACATCCCTCTGTTGTAGGACATCGCATGGTTTATCATGATCTGAGCTCAGATGCAATAAACCTTAAGTGTTAATTCTTAAATTGGGTAGTCCACTTATTCCTTGGCTTTGCATATTCAATACTTCAATACGAACTTTACAAATGAAAGATTACGCCTTTGACAGGCACTAATACGTTAGTACATCTGCCCCTGTGTGTCTTCCAGCTCCTTGGTCGTTCTCTCTAATGGACTTTAACGATCAAAACTCTTCTCACTCAGGGACCTTAACTGTCGTGTCTCTACAAAGCACTGTCCATCCAACCCATTATACTATGAAATTACACACAATCTACACACACACACACACACACACACACACACACACGTCTTTCACACACTCACAATTACTGCACACACACACACACACTCACACACTGATTATCTGCTGTATGTCTCTGGGGGCTGTGGAGTAGGAGGGGTAAAGGGTCAGCATTTAAAACCCTCTCATCAACTGTCTTTGTGGGATCCAGTTTCAACCCATTAATACCATTAAAAACCCACTAAAGCCACTGAAACCTCAAATAAACATTAACTGTTGACCATTAGAGCTGGTCAGTAAAACTGATTTGTCCAGTTTTGATTCGGTGTGATTGTTTTTCTTGCGTCACAGTTTACAATCCTAGACATTGTTCACTAGTTTTGTAAGAATATATTTTTTTTTATATTTCCAGAAAATACGCCTCTATGTAAAATCACCGTTTGCCCATTTTTTGTGGTTGTAGATTTACAAATCAAAACAGTCACCACTTGGAACACAGACTTTGTGGTTTCAAAATCGTACATTTTACATCCATATCTAATCACAATCATGATGAAATACCATTGGAACATTAGTTTATATCACCCGGACACAACATACCAATAGTTTCAGTGTTTAGTTGTTGGTAATGTCCTGTAATACTGAAGTATAAAATACTTAAACATTCCAATATGGTTCTAAATGCATTTCTGTAAATTGAATAGTAGTAATAATAGGGAGAAGCAGTGGAATAATTGAAAAAAAGTAGACAATGCATTTCCCTGAGCAAATGCGATGTGAAGCGTCACAGTTATTAGACTGACCGCCTTAGCGCGCAAAACCTGCCCCTGCAACCCAAGTGGACTGCAGTCCAGATCCTGTTTGTTGATAGGGTTGCTTATTGGTTGTGCCTCTTTTTTATAATTTAATAGCGGACATATACGATTAATAAGTACTAATGTTTGGTTTTATATTAAAGATCTGGGTCTCACTGACAATGCGTTCCATATAACCCTGCCATAGTTCAAGCCCAAGCTCTACAGTTGGGTTCAACTCAACAATACACAATTTCCAGCAAGTTGAGGTAAACATTAATGAGTACAGTGTTCATAGAAACGGTTGCCACCCCCCCACCCCCCCCAAAAAAATTTATATATATAATGCAAATGTATAATCTCAATACCCAATCAGGACAGCTGTAATGATGACTACGTTCCTTGACTTGGGTTAACGTGATGGACATTTTAGCACGATTTTTTTGCATGAACTCCTAGGTTAGCTAGATCTACAATCATCATTTCTCCAACACTTCAATAGCGCTACTTAAACACGTATTATATAACTTGCTCCAGATTAGTTTATATCTAACAAGACTAAATGATGAGCGCTACAACCATACAGATGGAACATGTACTGCGGTCTATTCGTTTCAATGCAGGGGTGCAAAATTTAGGATTTAAGATTAAGATTAAAAATAATAACGAAATAACACGTGAACCGATCACTTAGCTACATGAACGCACACTATGTCTCTTGTCTTGATGAGCTTGCTAACTGACATGGCTTAGCGTATGATGTTCCATAATGCCAAAATAACATCTAATATTGTGTTGCCCTTGTACAATGCCTGTCGTCTTAAGAATATTGTTAGCTCACTACTTCCACTCCACAGCGTTGACAATTGTCAATGCATCGTGTGTTGTGGTTTGCATTGACTATTCTAAACAGTTATTTCAATAACACTCACTTCTTGATAGCTAGTGAACATTAAACACTATGCAACTGTCGTTCATTACAGCAGGAGAGGGGAAGCGTCTATCCATGGCTAGGGGCTAATGCTAACTAGAAACTCGCTAACTCACTATGGAATAATTAGTGATAAGGTGCCGCCGATACATATACTCAGAGGCGCATTCGTGCAGATGTCCTGAACTGTTGGTATGGTGTTTTTGTGAGTTGTGAGTATTTATGAGTTAGCTATCCCCCTTCTGACACCATCAATCACCAAATGAATCCATTCCGCTTTCACTGCGTGACAATAGAAAATCCATACCAGGTTTTGCTCGTTACCTTGCTGTGGCAGATTTTGTCTTGTCTTGGCTATCCTCACGACAATATCATCTGACCAGACGTTTATTAGCTAAAGTTCGTTCATAGGCACGTTTCTAAATAAGCATGCTCGCGTCGTTTTGAAGCAAGAGCCTAGTGGTCGTAAATGTAATCGAAACAACGTTATATTAAAGTAGCAGGCTGGATGAGAGTATCAGTCGGCTGTTTGGGAGGAAGCTAGCTCAGGAAGCCAGGAAGCCAACTGGCACTTATTGAAAGCTCTGCAAACTTAACTGTCATTCAACATTTTGTCTAACATTTTTTAAATGATTAACAAAGAATCTAAACGTTTAGGAGGATCATCATTCCTTACAATAGACATTTACCACTATTAGTATACAGAAGTGTGCTATTTCTCAAATCCTCACAGTAAAAAATTGTCACCATAGGTTTGAAGACCAACCAGATTGGCCTAATGAAGGCAGTACTTTTATTTTCCTTTTGAACAGCCAGCCACATATTATCCATTATACTATATAATTATCTTGATTTGCAACTAGTGAACATGAAACACTATGCAACTGCAAATAATGAGACATCATGGTACTCATGTCAGACGTGACTGCACCAGCTGGTCTGCCTTAACGTTAGCGTTTAGCTAGCGCACATTTCCGGAAATGTATACTGTTATAAAATAAGAACTTGTGACAAAATAGTTATGTCAGTTAGGTAATATAAAGTGTTATATTGCAAATATAAGTTATCTTCCCTCGAATAATAGCCTCAGATTTAAGAAGTGTGCTATTCTCAAATCCTTCAAGCAAACAAATTGTCAACAAAGCAAAGGCTTGCAGACCAACCAGATTGTCCTACTGAGGCAGTACTTTTATTTTCCTCATGAACAGCCAGCCAGATATTGTCCAAAATGGCCTTTTTCGATGTCAAATAACGAGACGGAGTCATTGATGCAGTTAACAACTGGTGTTTGACGTAATACAATAACCAAGACAGTCGGTATACAAACGTAACAACATGCAAATACATCACATCAACGCTAGATGGTAGTATATGCCCGTGAGAAATCTGTCCCCATTAATTTCAATAGGGGCAAAAACCGATTAAAAATAATAATAAAAAATATAACACGTCTCCTTTCGTCTCACATCTATTATGACCTGCACAGCTTGCCTGTTCCATATTGTTGCTTTCTTGTTGTTTGTGAATACTCATATTTTTATACTCTTACTACTGTGAAAGTAAATCATCAGTTATTAGTTGTAAAAAAGTAATGACATGCCTGCATATACACTGTCAAACGTGAAACCTTTGTCTGGAACAGGGGTACACTGGACCATAGAAACAGCGTCTGGTAGTGTACTCCCTCCCCCCACTTATCCGACATTCTGAAACTTTCTCATCCTTCAATCAAAAACTCACTTGTTCAAACTGGATTACTCACTTCAATGGTCCCTTGTATTATGTGCCCTGCTGTCTCCCTTGGTTTATAGTGATGCTCCAACGTGGTTTCCTACCCTGCCTTTTGTATTGTTATTGTGCTGCTGAATTACTAAAATTTTCTTTTCATTTTCACGTATCTGCTTTCTTTAAGGTAACCTTGAGTGTCTTGTAGTTATGTTTTGTTGTGTCATTTTGAACTGTTAATTTCTGTTTAATTCACCAGTCATTTTAGGTTTATGTGTATTGTATCCAAGCAATTGAAAAAAGTGTTCATAGTTCTTGAAAAAAGGTGCATTTTGATGATCTGTTTTGAATTTTGTTTAGAGTTTTTAAAAAGGTTCACAAGGTTTTGTTATTATTGCCGAAGTGATTGTTAAAAAAAAACAAATACAGTAGATAATCAGAAAGGGATGCGAACATGTCCTGATGATAACTATTCAAGTAATTACATATTCATATAAATTTCTGTTTTATCTTGCGGCTAGCAGTCTGACTACACATGTGCTGGAAGAGGATGAGCCCTCGTTTTTGGAGGAGGTGGACTACAGCGCTGAGAGCAATGACGACGAGCCCTACATGGAACCTGACATGGAGTCCTAGGAAACCAGCACAGTTTGACCGCCAATCTGAGTTAAAGACCAATCACAGAGCCTAATCCATGACTACAAAGCCTAACCCTAAGCATGACCTTAATTAGTCCCGACCCCACACCATCTGTCAGACTGTAAGACAAACTAATGGGCCTTTTTGTACTCCTAGCAACTGTAGTTGACTAGTCACAGCTGTTACCAGAGGGCAAGCCAAGAAACGCAAGGCTGCCCATTGTCTGCACAATTTAGTTTTTCTAGCATCCGATCTGAGTTAACCATGTCATTTTGTTTAGTCTCCAGTTTGAAGTATAAGTGTGGCCAAGCCTTAATCATTGTGGGCCACCACATGATATTATAGATTGGAGAACAACCTTGAATTTATGATTTGTAAAATCCTTATCGCAAAAACAGTGAAGTATGCACAATACGACTTGTGCTATTTATTTGTGGTGTCCTTTAAAAAAATTTAATGCCATCAAGACTTGTTATCCATGCCAGTTATTTGAAAGTCATCTTGCGTCTCATATCACAGAAGCACTAAGGTGGCTGTCTGCTCTACCTATTAAAAAAAAACAACAGATTGCTGTTCACAGAATCTTTCCAACAACACACAATTAGCCTCACCATAATGCCAAGGCAAAATCTATATTTAGGAAAAGTAGTGTTAGTAGTAATTTTGGATTTCCACATACTGTTTCAATTTACAATTAAACTCACAAAGGTAAAATTAGGTAAACAAAAAAAATCCCTGTGGCATGCCTCAGCTGCAGTGACTTAATTTTTACTTTTCATAGGAAGAATAGCCCAAATCTGATATCAATATTGTGTGGTGATGATAGCATGTTATTAGTTCTGGAACTGGTCTGTGTAGCATTTCACTGTTCAGTGTAGCAGAATAACTTAAATAAACCAAGATAAGAGTTACTGGTAAATTATTATAGAAGGATGCAATATTTTGAGAGTGGGAAAGCGCTTGCTGTGTTTGTTTATAGATGTAGGTTTTGAATTGGTTTGGGTTGCATTGCATTTGGTTTCTGTTTTTACAGAGATCACCCTGTATGTATACAAGAGATCAGTATGTTTGTAAACAAAGGCCCTAGCAACACTTCCAGGTGGAGGAAGTAACAATTTTGAGTGCGAGAATATGCTTAATGTATACAAGGGATAAGTATTGTCATGAGACTTCATTAACTGTTTTGACAGTGCGAGTGAGGCAATATTAGGTTCACCATTGTGCTTGGCAGCTAAATATTTTACCTGTTATTCTTGAAATTAAATTGCAAATATATTTTCAGTTTTTACAGGAAAATGGAGGCTTGCTATACAATTAATAGGATTAAAACATGGATCGAAGACGAAGTAGTGATCTTGTGTTGTTGCCTTTTTTATGTATCGCAACCTATAGTTTAAACCTAAAGTGTTGGACATGTGTATCATTCACAGGGTAAGGGTAACAAAAAAACAGATAAAGGAGAAAGGTCCTATTTCAGGGTGTAAAAGATGTAATTGTAACTGTCTGTTTAGGTGTATGTGTACATGTTCATCAGTGTGCAAGTTTGTACAATGCCAGTGTGATGTATTTAATGTTTTGTTGTATATCTGTAAAGCAAAGTCTTAACACCTCAAGCGTATGTGGGCAAGGTTCCAATCCTAGATTGAACGCCTTGCCAAGGTTATACAGTGCTGTGCAAAAGTATTTGCCCCCTTACAGATACTTATTGTTTTTGCACATTTGTCACACTTAAATGTTTAAGATTATCAAACACATTTTTATATCAGACAAAGATAACCTGAGTAAATACAAAAAGCTGTTTTCATTTATTAAGGGAAAAAAGCTATCTAAACCAACCTGGCCCTATGTGAAAAAGTAATTGCCCCCCCCCCCCCCCCCCTTTGTTAAATCATGAATTAACTGATATTAACCACATTTTTGGGAAAGCTGAGTTAAATTTCACTAGCCACACCCAGGCCTGATTACTGCCAGAACTGTAGAATCAAGAAATCACTTAAATAGAACCTGTCTGACAACATGAGGTAGGCTAAAAGCAACACATCATGCCCCTATCTGAAGAAATTCAAGAACAGATGAGAAACAAAGTCATTGACATATATCAATCTGGAAAGAGTAACAAAGCCATTTCTAAGGCTTTGGGACTCCAGCGAACCACAGTGAGAGCCATTATCCACAAATGGAGAAAACATGGAACAGTGGTGAACGTTCCCAGGAGTGGCCGGCCTACCAAAATTACTCCAAGAGCGCATCGACTCATCCAGGAGGTCACAAAAGAACCCAGAACAACATCTATAGCACCGCAGGCCTCACTTGCCTCAGTTAAGGTCAGTGTTCATGATTCAACAATAAGAAAGAGACTGGGCAAACATGGTATCCATGGGAGAGTTCCAAGGCGAAAACCACTGCTGACCAAAAAGAACTCAAAGGCCCATCTCACATTTGCCAAAAAACATCTTGATGATCCCCAAGACTTGGGAAAATATTCTGTGGACTGACGAGACAAAAGTGGAACTTTTTTGAAAGGTGTGCGTCCCGTTACATCTGGCGTAAAACTAACACAGCATTTCAGGAAAAGAACATCATACCGACAGTCAAACATGGTGGTGGTAGTGTGATGGTCTGGGGCTACTTTGCTGCTTCAGAACCTGGGCGACTTGCCGTAATTGATGGAACCATGAATTCTGCTCTCTACCAGAAAATCTTGGGTTATGCAGCAGGACAATGATCCGAAGCACACCAGCAAGTCCACCTCTGAATGGCCAAAAAAAAAAAAAAAATGAAGGTTTTGGAATGGCCTAGTCAAAGTCCGGACTTAAATCCGATTGAGATGCTGTGGCATGACCTTAAACAGGCCGTTCATGCTCGTAAACCATCCAATGTGGCTGAATTAAAACAACTCTTCAAAGAAGAGTGGGCCAAAATTCCTCCACAGCGATGTGAAAGACTCATTGCCAGTCATCGCAAACGCTTGATTGCCGTTGTTGCCGCCAAGGGTGGCACAACCAGTTATTAGGTTTAGGGGGCAATTACTTTTTCACATAGGGCCAGGTTGGCTTGGATAGCTTTTTCTCCCTTAATAAATGAAATCATCATTTAAAAACAGATTTTTGTATTTACTCAGGTTATCTTTGTCTGATATAAAAATGTGTTTGATAATCGGAAACATTTAAGTGTGACAAATGTGCAAAAACAATAAGTATCTGTAAGGGGGCAAATACTTTTGCACAGCACTGTAGGTCATTGGAAAGCTCTTTATAAATAGGGTTTTACCACCATGTGTCCCCATATTCATGACAGCATTACTGTATTTTATCCAACACTTTTACACTTTATTTATAGATAGAGAATGATTAATAGAAGGTTTTACTTTAATCAGAATGTAGAAATGTTTGAATAATATAAAGCACGGCAAACAGATGACGGTACAAGTTTGAACACAACCAGTGAACTTCATATAGATTGTCGAAACTCCAGGTTATCCATACTTTTCTTTTGGCAGATTATCCAATGGACAAACGAACACACTTTTTACAGAAAAGTGCTAGACAAATATAGGTGTACTATTATTCTTATTAAACAGCTTACCCAACTGTAGTGTCTAGCAGTTTTGTATACGTTCCTCCTTGCAAATTATCTAATGGTCAAATGGATGCACTTTGTATTTTGAGAGAAAAGAAGGGGACTGGAGCGATTAGGCTGGAGCGGAAGCAAGAAACCGAGGAGGCATTCAGAGTGGTGGTATTGAATGTTAATTTGAGAGACCAGAGATTTAACCGAAAGCCCTTAACATTCAGCCTCACGCCTTACTTCCCGTCCTTCTTGTCAATCAAGCACATTGAAGAAAGTCAAAAATAAGAATCTCTACTCCCAACAATTCTTCATAGTGTGTGTGGGTTTCTGTGGAGAGCGTTCAGCTGCTGTTGAAAATAATGAATGTTCATTGGGAACCTGTTGTACTCTCTCATTCATTGAGGACCTGTATAAAAAATGCTTAGTCCCCTCCTCTCTCTCACTCACACACACACACACACACACACACACACACACCCATTGGCATATACATGGTTTTAAACACTTAAGTTGAACATTGAACTCTCTTTTGTCAGCCTTTCTGTCTCTTATGCTGCACTGTCTTCAGTTGTGACACTAATGAGGTTCATACCGGCAATTTAAACATCTATATTATAGATATGACTGTGAAAACCTTACTGAAATATCAGTAGTACACACAACTTAATGCATATTTCTAAAAACATAAAAACGAGTAAGTGTAACAGTTTACTGACTTATACAATTATTTACAGGTTTACAACTTTGGGGGACATTTCAAAAGAATTCTCAGTTCTCGTAAAGTTTTAAGTAATGTACCATAAAATAACTTCTCTCTTCAAGGAATAAAACGTACATAGACACATGAATTTTAGTTCATTTGACCCAATAAATATCCACTCTCTTCCAAACTGTAATGACTGAATGAATGAACTTGTCATCAGGGAAAATAGAATCTATTTTGTCCATCTTCTTATACATTTTTCTTTTGACTAGAATTACATTCTTAAAATTTGATGTGGAAAGAAAATGTATTAATATTAGGTGGCCAGCTGTTGCAGCCGGTCACCTCTTGTAATTGTACATATTATTATTATTATTATTATTATTAGGTGGCTGGCTCTTTCACAGAGATAAACAGAACCTCAACACAATTAACACAGTTAAATACATTACCCATCCATCCATCCATCCATTCTCCACCGCTTATGGAACTCAAGACATCTCAGGAAAAGAGCAAGAAGCTATATGTTGACGTTATGTGGACTAGGAGTTGACCGATATGGTATTTTCAGGGCCAATACCGTTTTGGATTATTAGAAATCAAGAAGACCGATAACTGATATTTGAAACCGATATACATTAGTAAAAATGCTAATCTTGGTGTCAAAATTTTGAATAGTAAAAACACAAAACTTTGTTAAAATGCCTTTACGCATATACGTGTTTAATAAAAAAATGACTTTTCAACTTGATCTTAAAGGGGTCCTATTATGCAAATTTTCAGGTTCATACCTTTATTTTGTTTACGCGTTAATGTTCAATAAACTATTTATTTTTTCCAAACTGCCTGGGTCTGCAGCACCTCTATTCACCTTTGTTTGAAACGCTCTGTTTTAGCTCCTGTCTCTTTAAGGCCCCCCTCCTGATGAGCCCGGTCTTCTCTGATTGGTCAGCTGGCCAAACAAAGGGAATTTGCCTTTGCACTGACGAAAACAGCGTTTTCTCGACATGGCGAAACCACTATCCAAAATTCCCGCTAGGTGGGAATCATGCAAATGTGGGACTTAGTGACGTAGATAAGTTACGGAAGAAAACACCGGACTTCAAACGAGGCGTTTCAGGCAGTTCAGGAGCAGTGTTTTCTGTGAAAGAGAGTAGCTCCCTTTGGCGTGAACTATGGGCTTTGTAACTTTTCTATAATTGATCTGTGAACTTAAGCGGGTGGTGCTTGATCTCCTGAAAAGCAAAACTGCTGAAAGTGACAAAAGCCATATGGAAAAAATCATTGCTGACCAGCGGTGGGAATTTGTTTACCAAGTAATCATTTTGTTCATACACAAACAACATACTGCAGTTATATTCCAGTAATAAATACCGCAGGTAAATTACAATTACTCCAATTAGCTAAATTATCATCTTTAAGGTACTTCGACTTAGGCACTGTATGCCCTCTGCTTAGCACCCTTATCAATTGGGCAAGACGAGAGCACCCAATCAAACATTTAAAATGATTCTTCCCAAAATTTGATGGAGCAATCCTATGATGATTCATTAAAAAATAATCAGCAAATTCCATGAATTTATCCAAACTGGTTATCAAATTGTTCGGTTTGTGTTCAGAATTATTATAATTGATGGTAGTGAGTTAGGTAGGTCTGCATTGGTTAATTACTGATTTTATTAGGCTACGGAAGCCCGCCAGAGATTCTCAACATTTTTGCAGCCCACCCAATCAGATGTTTTAGAAACTGCAGTAGTGTGTGTAGTTTATCTTTATTTATTGTGTTTAAAAACTGTTAATATAATAAATTAGAAAGAGAGGAATTTTGGTTTAAGCTAGGTCATTCTACTTACTATAATACCTAATAATAAATAACCCAAACGCGTAACTGATGAATGTGTTGAATATCAGGATCCCAAATTAAGAAAAAGGTAATCCTTGGCATTTGGGAAATAGGATAATTCTATCCAAACTGTCAGTGAGATCTAAGTTGTATATTCTAAAAAAGTTATACTGCCTGGTTCAATATTAAGTTGCTTTCAATTTGTGATTACATTATAACCAAACTTTAATGTGATCAAGGAACAATATGACCTGGTGTTATTTTAGGATGAGAGCTAAGTTAGATACACAAAAGAAAGATTGAGGGATGCTGAATATATGCCAGGTCTTGAGTCTTTGCATGCCAGGTCCTGAGGCAAATCATTGGCCATTACTAGGGAGTTTAAGGGACATGTTGGCATCCTCACGGATGTTCGGGCCTAAGCTGTTGTTCCAATGTGAGGGAAGGGTCAGAGTGAAGACCAGGTCACGAAAGAGACACTGTGCCTTTTGGAGACACTGAAGGCCAACGTTATGTGTCTTAGACATAACATAAAATGATGTCCACGTGTTTCTCCCTCTTATTAATTGGTTATTTTCTGTCATAGATTGAAATTATCCATTACAGGAGAGGCCCTATATGAAAGTGTTCCAGCCCATATCACAAGTGGGGCTGTGATTCTGGCAATTTGAATGACTACCTTCATTTTTTGTTTCAACAAGGGAATCAGATCGGTCCAGAACTGTCACTGGACCGGCCCTTCTAGCACATTTGCCCGAATTGCCAGTCCGGGCCTGCTCCTAACTTGAATGGGCATGGCGCACACACACACACACACACACACACACACACACACACACACACACACACACACACAAGTTGTATTGTAATGAAGAAATGTTTGTGGGATTCTTGCTTTGATCATATAATATGATCACATATTGAGGTTTTTGTAACCATGAAGGGCAGAGGTCCCTTCAGGAGTTTGTCAATTATTAAGTGGTCCAACCCTTTATGAAAAAGTGGTATTGATCATTTTATAACCAGGATGAATAATTTAGTATTTTAATAGCAATAGGATGGAGACAGGATAAACAGAGGTGGAGGGGTCATAGGGGACAAGGAAGCATGGGCCCAAGGGCAATGGCATATTTAAAGCTTCTAAGAAGCTCTCTTTTACTATTACTTGATTAATAGTGTGTTTATAGAACCAAATTATTTATTTTAAATCTGAAAATCTAAAGAAATGGCATTATTAAAATATTTGCACTCAACAGCGTC
This sequence comes from Galaxias olidus, assembly GCA_026901105.3. Classification (NCBI taxonomy): domain Eukaryota; kingdom Metazoa; phylum Chordata; class Actinopteri; order Galaxiiformes; family Galaxiidae; genus Galaxias; species Galaxias olidus. The sequence goes on along the minus strand of JAPMUY010004132.1, from coordinate 111,503 downwards.
CCTTAATCATGGATGATCAAGTTTTATTTCAACCATACAGGTCCCGGTGAGACCAAGTCTTATCCAAAGGGAAGCTATGGAAGCCCATTTCTGCCTGTGTGTAGGACAAAAAGATCCTATAAGTCATTATTATGATAAACATTCTCGAAATAATTACTTAGTATCTCAAAATAATCAGAAGCTTTCGCAAAATAATGACTTAGTATCTCAAAATAATAACTTCCTTATCACAAAGTAATGACTTGCTATCCTAAAATAATGACTTAAGGATCTCAAAAATAATGACTTACTTATCTTGAAATAATTACTTACTTATCTTGAATTTATGACTAAGTATCTCAAAATAATGACTTAATATTTATTTTAGTCATTATTATTTATCACATACAGTAATTTTATACTATCCAGTATCCACATACTATACTCAATGATGTAGGCTATGATATATAGCCTACTCAATTCTATGGTGGCTATGGTGCACTTGCAAACAGACTAAGCACAGGGGAGCTCATATTATGTATTTTCTTAGATTGAATATGCTTTATTTTATAGGTAGCTAATGTTTTGTATGCTAGGCAACTCTACATCAGTGCTCCAAAATCCTGTGCCCCGATTGCAATGACAGAAGATAGTGCACGCGACTTAGTGGAGGTGGAATGTTTCTCATTGTTTTAAGTGATTATTTCGAGATTGTATCTCAAAATGAGAAACTGAGGGATTATTTTGAGAAAGCTTCTCATTATTTTGAGATACTATTTCATTATTTTGAGAATGTTTCTCATAATACTGACTTACAGGATTTTTCCCCCTCCACATTGGCTGAAAAGGGCTTCCAAAGGATGCTCCACAAAACAACAATGTAGAACAATTGAAAAACCAACAATATTCCTTGACAGGATGATAATACCGGGGACAAACAAAGTCAACACGTGGTTCAACTAGAAGAATGGATTTTTATCTCTAAGAACATTACCTTTGGCAAAGAAAAAAAAGAAAGAGAATTATTTTGAATCTCTCTTCAAGCAGTTACTTTACTCATGTTGTATAACCATTATAATTTATCCTATAACAATGCCTTCTCCCAACTGTTTCAAGATCTCATTCCCAATTTTCTGGTGCCTTTTTTAAGTTTGTTTGGGATCATTGGTCTGCTGGAAGACTTTCAAAATGTTCCTCATGTTTTACTAAGGGGCAGCTGTTCCTTTCTTAGAAGCCTTGATTTTGTGTTTTCTTTGAGCACGAAGATAATATGCTTTACCAAAAGCCACCATGCAGGCCTTAGTCCATCTTTTAGTATTGTGTGCCACTCCAGCTGGCTGGCAGCAACCAAACGAACATTACTTCTTGTAAAACAAAGCCATCTATAAATTACTTGTTGTTGCTTTGGATATCCGTGCATGCGTGGTGGCATAAGGGGTTTGGGTGCTGGTGTAGTAATCCAGTATTGTCAGGTTTGAATGCACCTGCTGTCAGGTTTAGATTTTTTTCCCGCCTTGTGATATTTTGTATCTATGTGTAAGTTTTTCCCTGGACCAAATGTTTGTACTATAGGCCAGAAATCCTATGAGACCAGGTTGGGGTGTGGATGTGTAAACCATATGGTTTTTGAATAAGTGGACGCATGGATTGCTTTTTCGAAATTATTTGGCTTGAAGTATTTTGAAGTGCAATGGTGCACTAATAAAGGAAGTAACACAAAATAAAAAGATTTCTAAAAATGTATATGTTTTGAATATATAATATTTGACAATAAGTTTTAGGACTGGCTTTCTTGTTGGTTGGAGTTAGAAAGAGTTAGGGTAGCAGAAGAAGAAAACTGCACTTGTTTGCCCAGTCTAAGGCATGAACAAGTCAGAAGTCTCCCTTCGGGACAAAGGAGTCCCCTGTGATTCAATTAGAGTTGTTTGCTTCCATTTCGTGCTTCTAAAGGTTGGTCACACACTGGGATGTGAGTCAAATTAATTACTGCTTCCCGTGAGGCCATATGGCCACAAGACCTAAATCACAGTTCAACCCAAACCACAACTTCCCCAACACAGATATGCAGACACAATATCCCACATGCCCACATACATGTTCAAATGCGCATGCATACATGCAAACTTACACATATGCATCAACACATCCCTAATGGGCTGTAGTGATTGAATTATTGATTAGCCTGTATGTTATGCTTAAAAGCTTTTAGCAATCTGGCAATTTGTTAGAGCTTAATGTATGATGTATGATGTCAAAACAGAAGCATCGACTGGGAATTCATTAGTTGACTCGTGTCTCTGACTATGGTCCATATGGTTGGGGCGGGGAGGTGGGGGTTCTAAAATTATTTATTTACTAAATCCTTTTAGTAGTGAATGTTAAATTATGTTTTTTTCTAGCTCTGCCTGAACAAAGGTTGTAATACAATTACAATAATACACGAACCCCTGAAAGTGGGTCCTACCATTTCTTAGCTGACATCTTCGTGACGATTCGGCATTTTGGCTACACATTCAAATCACTCTGAAGAGTAGATAGAACGTAAGTGTGTGGCAGGAACCCTTTTTGTGTAAATTAAGTCTCGTAATTTAAGTGAGATTGTATTAAATTTCCAATTTTCTAATTTAATATGTCACACAAATGTAAATATAGTTTACCCAGTGCGTTGTTGCTCATTTAAATATTTTACCACAGCTAGCTAATGACCAGTTGGTTAACTTATGGCCACGGGTCTCTCTGTGTGTCATCTTGCTAGTTAGCAAGTCACCACCTGCTGAGTACTAACGTTACCACAAAGACAACTCTAATGTATGCACCATAATGCACGCACTTTTTGGCGATTCCCCCCCAATTTTCCTAACATATCCTTTGACGTGCATTGATAAAAATTTATAATAATACATAACACCGGTAAAAAACAATACGCGATTCTAGTCAACTAATTGGCAAGCTGGTTAAATATCAGGGCCAGGGGGCATCGATATTATCAACGTCATAAAGTAGTGATGTGTCATTTTGAGCAAATCTTTCAAATTACTCGGGAGTAATGAGTAGTCTCAGAGTGATTCGTTAATTTTGGTCGCACATGCGCAACAATAGTTTTGTTCAAGTCATTCGTTCACTTCGTTCAGCATAGGCATAATATAGGAAAAATAAATGAATAGTTCACCCCTCAACTGGGTCTTCGGGTCTGAGTTGTTCGTTAAACGTTCATGTGGCAGCCGCATAGGCTCAGTATAGGAAAGAAAAAACAGTAGTACACCCCTGGACTGGGTCTTCTGGGGCATGGTCAATCTCACGGAATGTTTCCTGGTTGAACGACATGTTTGTGGAGAAACATTCGGGTCACATGATCAACATAAGTGAAATTCACGTATTTTTCTGACCCACGGCATTTAAATGGTTAATTCGTTGTACACCGCAATGCCCATAGATCGTTGAATGAATCAAACTTAGACCCTGTTCACACGTAGCCGGGTATTTTTGAAAACTGAGGGTTTTTTATCCGTTTTGGCCTTTCGTCCACACGTAAACGGCGTTTTTCGTCACTGAAAACTGAGGTTGGATTTGGATGGAAAGGGTGGATTTTTTAAAAAACGCCATTTTCAGTGTTTACGTGTGGACACCAAAAACAATCATAGCCAGAGGTTTTTCCTGTTTCATCAGAGTGTGGGCCTTTAGGTCCTTAGATGTCGTTTAAATGTAGCCAAACTGTCAGCTGTCGACGGTTGCCTTGGTAATCCCTAACGCACCCTTTTTTTTTTCAAGCTTCTGATTGGCCAACATGGTTTGGTGTTCTCTAGACAGCGTTTTTTTTGCGTTTTGTGTGGACAGAGATTTTTTTTTTAACTGTGCTTGTGTGGACAGAGCTTTTTTTTTAAAACAAGGATGGATAAACCTCAGTTTTCAAAAATACCCGCCTACGTGTGGACGGGCTCTTACAACCAGCAAATGCCCTCCCCTTGGCTGTCTAACTAAATGTCACACTTCATAGCAGGATGTGCCTCTCCTCTCGAGACGAACTGTTTTCTCAGTGTCTGATGGATGCAGACTTGGACACGTGAGTGATATGAATGTGGATATGAAAGCGTTGAATGGCGGGTTTTGTTCAGCACAGAAGCGGTCAATATTTAATGAGTCAGTAAAAGTTCGATTCATTTGACAATAGTTCGATTCGATTCGGACACTAAAACAATTCATTCAAAAAGATTTGTTCGATACTTTTTGCACATCACAACTTCGTGACACCCTGGCTGCCTCCCCTAAGATCAAGCCTGTCCCCTCCCATAGAAATTGGTGATGGAAGTAGGGTGATATGGCTCGTAGGACGTGGCCGTAAGCTTACAATGGTGATACTGTTTGTATATGCCTATTCATCTAAACAATTTGAGAACGCTAAATAATAATAATAATAATAATAATAATAATAATAATAATCGCCTAGAAGACCCTTCAAGATCTTGGACGTCCTGAAAATATTTCAAACTCAACAAGCAAATATATTTTGTTTCCCAGAGACCACCAATAGCAGTGCCTGGCTAGTGGCTAGTAATAGAGTAGTAAAGAATTTAAGTCCCATGGGTATACTCCAGTACATGCATCGGGAATTAAACAAAGGTTATTTGCAATGACTGCCTCTGTAACTTTGTTATGCTGGTGAAAAGTTTAAATGATATCTCTCCATTGAAGTAAGACAGCTTTTATTCAGTACATTGTATCACAAAAAACTGGTCCATAATATTAATTGAGAAAACCAAACAGTTTACTCATTAAATTCGTAATCTAAAAAATTGGATTACAAAAAAAGAGATCGAAGCATCTTGTCCTCTCAACAACTCCCATCACTTGTACTTCAGTGACTTTCTTTTGGACTCACAATTGCTAAACACAGATTTTACCTTGAGAGTTTTGATGCTTGGGATTGCTTTGAACGTTTGGTTTTCAGCAATATTTTATTATTATTATTGTATTATATTTTGTAGGATCACAAGGGTAAAATTATGCAACCAAGTCACATTTTTACATAAAGGTTTTGTGAACTTAAGTTGGCATTTGAAAACAAGTCACATGTTTAGTACATTTAGCGACTTTTCTGTAGAATGTTTAGCTGTTTAATACATGTAGGGTATATTCCCTGTTACATCACTGTAATTGGGGGGGAAAGCTGAGACCAAGCTGAAAGTATGGTACGTTACTTGCCAACTAGAAAATATATGCACCCAAATGCACAGATGGGAGCTGACTGAACAGACTATACTTTCCAATGAGACTATACTGGGAATAGAGTATAGTATAGAGCCTATACTAGGAAGTCCTGATCATTAATTACCGTATTTGCGGATGTACAAGTCAACCTCGTGTATAAGTCGACCCATGAGTTTGGCGATAAAGATTCGGGAGAAATAGTTTTTTCCCATATTTTAATGGTTTAGTCGTGTCGTCTTCACCACACATATACATTTTTCTTCTAAATAATTTTACACGACAGGGACTCAATGATATGATAGGTTGTCCTCTAGGTTAATGCAGTAATTTACTTTGTAAATGATATAACAATAGCAATAATATTATTAAAAAAGGACGCTTATAAATCCCATGTATTATTATTATTATTATTAGAATCACACATTTTATTTAAAAAGTGATTATATGAATAGCAGTGGTGGTTCGCCAGCAGAGGGCGATAGGGAAATGCACATAGCAACAGCGGCAACATAAATTTTGCCAATTGGCGTCCTCAAATCTACTGCCAGAAGGGCTGTATATTTAAAGCCCCAAGCAGAGTCCGCCTGTCTTAGAGAAAGTTGGTTTGTGATCTGCTATAGGATCCAGATGATGAACGCAGAGATGCAAGACCCAGGATGTCAGGCGCCTGCTAATTCGATTTTATCTCTTCATCAAAACCCTTTCGAAAGGAGAACTTTGGTGGAGAAAATAGGAGTGAAAGAGCTTGTACCAGATCAACCAAATATTAAAATAGAACAACAGGCAAGCCAGAACAGTAAAGAAAAGTACACACGAGGCTTCTCACATAGTTGGTACAATATGCAGGCTTGGCTAGCTGGATAAAGTCATGCAAATGCTTACTTCCCATGCCTGCTTTTTTGAACAGCTGGAACGGACACAAGGTGGACTGTGTCAAGAGTAATCTACATGAAACACGTTTCTGAAAAAATTAAGAAAAATGAGTGTTCGAGGGCACACATGGAGAATACGGTCAAGCTAGCCATGCTCGGCACTCGGCAGAGGATTGGGATGAGGAAAAAATGGAATAGGTCGATAAGAGTAGAAACTTGAGCTCCGCTGCTTTTTTTCATAACGTTATAATCCCCATACATGTCTGATCAACATACAATTGTAAACATATTTCGCTTGTTTTGCTTTGTTGAATGTATGGAAGCTAATTAACCATGATCTAGAAAGTTCGCTAACAAGAGCAAAATGGTTCAAGTGTACGGTCTAAACAAAGTTGTGACTGTTATTTTAACGTGCAGGAGCTGGAGTGTCAAATACCTTGTCTTATCCTTGACCATCTGTATGTTTAAATCTTGCCAGGTATGTGTAATATGTTTATGTATATGTTTTATAATCTGTTTTTGATATGCTAGCTAATCAGATGTACTTTTGCATTGAGGAAATGTGTGTTTATTAGCGTTAGTTGGTAACGTTAAGTCTGTAAAGTTATTTGACACTACCCATTTATTGACAAATGTGGCGAAGACGGAGCTTGAGTATTGAATACCATGTCTTATCCTTGACCATCTGTATGTTTAAATCTTTGCCCGACGATTATGCAATAAACTGCATGCACCCGACGTTTTGTGTGAGAATCTTAAATTGAAGCTGACACACTTCTCTACTTTGAAGAGGATCAAGACCTACCTGAGGAAGAGCATGACACAGGATCACCTGAATGCTCTGGCTATGGTCTCTATGGAGAAAAAACAAATCAAAAACGTCCCTGACTTTAATAATTAAGTACTTTAGAGGCTTGCCACTCAGAATGACAGAATGGCCAAATTCCTTTACACGTAAGATGCCATACACACACACAAAGTTCCCCTGACCCAATTTGTTTTTGTAGTTGACTTGAGAAAGATTTTATTGTGTAAGAATGCCTCACATGTTTAATATTGGCATTGGCATTTAATAATACTTACTATTTTACAGAACACTGGTGTACTGCAGTTGGTGTTTAATTGTACTTGTGAAGTTGACTGAATATGGTACAGCCCCACCTAGAACATTTTTCACCAGCTGCCACTGATGAATAGCCTACGTCATTAAGCAGCTTTCTGCTGGCAATGGAAGCATGACAAGTTGCTAGCTTGACATTTCTGCTTGCTATTGAAAGTGAACTATGTTATTGTGGTAGCAATCTACATATGTTTAATCGCCAAATCAGTTGCCGAGATGCAAATCAAATGCCTTGTGTCAAAAGCTTTAGAGAACCACTGCACTGTGCTAGACTAGCTAGCTAGATAACTAGAGCACACTTCACACTTTACCAACCTGAGCTAGTCGATGAGACTCTCGACTGGCACTCTTCGTCAAGTCCTGACTCATCTGCTGCTGCTGAAGCAACAGGGGATAACTTTTCCTCCTCCACCTCCTCTAGCCTTGCTCTCGCAATGTTGCCTCACTGTCCGTTATCTTTTTAAAAAAAGCATTATATCCATTGTGTTGATTGATTGTGCTTCTGAATTCGTTAGCTAGATAGATGCCGAAATGACAAGCGCTGTAACCGGAACGCTCTCTCTCACACTCACCTTCTCATGCTCAAACAAAATGCGCGCGTGGCAAGTAATGCGAAGTAAAGCTGGGCCTTGTTACACACACAGGACATAACGAACTTGGGTTTTTTATCAACAATATCATATTATTTATGCGAGTTTGGAATGACAGATGAATAGATCATGGGTAATTTTTGTGATCTGTATGTTTTATTTTTCATATATATATATGTATGATTGCGTTTCAAGTTCCAATTTTAGTGTGTAAACAATTGTGAAAAACTAAGACTAACCTGCTGCACCGGTTGACGTATCACGTGACTAACAACATCGCGTTCGCCAAGGTGATTCCCTTGTGGCTGTGTAACGGGGAAAAATAGACTGAAAGGTAATGTAAGTTGAATAGATGGAAAATATGATATATAATAGGATGGATGGTAAATAAGGCCCTTCTCTACGCTGAGCGCCCGAGCCGTTACATCGATCAGTTTGCGATTGCAGACTTCAAAGGGTGTCTGTTTTCGTCAACTTCACTTAAAACAATTTGATGTATTGGTCAATTCCAAACGGGTGGTATTAGTCGACCCCCCAACTTTGAGGTTTATATTTTGATTAAAATTTACATTCACGCACAAATACGGTACAATCTTATCGAACTTCCTTCTTGGTCCTATGGCTTTGTACACCACCAAAATTGCAGAATTGTTCAATGGAACACATCTGATACATTTTGTAACATGTATTATGGAATTTCCATATAGCCTACTGTAAGTGATGTGGAATTGAATTAACCCATCCTGGATCTATTATATCTATTAAGTATATCGTATTATCCGACGGAAATTTTTTTTGTTAGTTTTGCCATTTAAGAAAGTGTATCTGGTGTACACTACACCGCACACACAAATTTAGTTCCAAGTACTGTTAGCAAAATAACTCCTAAATATCCTACTCTTCTAATCCATAAACGTTTTAAACATATTTTTTATAAGGCAAATTCAGAAAGGGGGGTTATACATATGCACAAGGCTTCAACATTTATAAGTTAACTTAATCAAAATTAAAAACATAGTATCAATACTAATCAAGTGCTGACCAGTACCACCAGTGTACAACAAATAGACAAAACACATTAACATTACAATTATAACAATTTCAAGGCTGCTAATAAAACAAACTATACTTTCCCATGACAGGAGACTATACTGTGAAGTATTGATCAGTAAAGACCGGTAGTAATTACGATCTCGTCGAATTTCCTCAGATTTAGTCTGTAAATTATTGTGGACTATGGAGCCATCACAATAATAATTATGATCTTCTATCTCAGTAAACACAAACCAGCTTCTTTCTTTCTCCCATGCTTTTATCATAATTTACTTATCTACTTCCTGTTCATTTGTGCTGAATTTCTAACTTTATTTTAATAAAATAATATATGCTTATATATGTATATAATATATTCATCCTTTCATAATCTCTCAGCTCCTCCCTACTTCACTCCTCCTTCTCCAATTTCTTTTACCTTCTGCTGGTCTCCGATAACAAGTTTAAAATGTCTGAGGGTTGGCTGTGCAAATGGGACACATTAGCCCTTAATGAAATATACATTACACCATTACTGGGGAGGGCCAGTACTACTCTGCTAAAGCCCAGCCAGGCTAAAATAATAAAACACTTGCAGAATCAAATTTTCCTGTAAAGCATTTTAAGTGTGTGTGACAGAGAGTGAGGGTGTGAGTGCACAAGTGCATATGTGGTTTTTCAAAGATGCCTGGGTGTTAAAAGCCTTTTATGAATTGATATTGGTTGACTTAAACACAACTACATCACAGCCCCTCAAAAATTGACCATGAATTGACCACTCAAACCAATCCTCCTGTGCACCCAGACCTCATTTCGATTGTCAGAGTCTTGATTTGTTCAATTATTGACCCGTGACAACACTTAACATTAACTAAAGCATGCATTTATTAACTTCCCAACACAATCCTGTGGTTAAGGTATGCTCATTTAAACATTTGTAGAGACATCAAATGCTGGCGAGTCACAGACACACACATTGAGAATAAGATTTGGATTGAATACGCCCTTCAGCAAATTTTAAGTCATTTATTTTGTAACATTCAAGGTCATAGTTTTCAAGCATCTTTCTAAAGGACCTTTTAATTTTGTGTCTCCAATCAACTCAAACAGCTTGTGTAGATGATATGTACAATAGTCTGTACAGTGAATCAATAGAAACACAGCGTGTCTGAGGCTCTGTACTTTTAAGCCAATACCTTTGCGCACTGTCTATATATTGTCTAAATACCGAAACATGTATTTTTATTTTACAAGATATATCTTCCAAGATTTCTTCTTCTTAAAGAAACCAACAGTTAGCACAAAATGCTATGTCAAGTACCATTGTTCATACTGTCAACAAAGACCATTTAGACTGTGTAAAGAATTTGAAGAGAAGGGAGAAGCTTTTCCACAGAAAAAAATATGCCTCTTCAACAAGGGTAGAAAAGGAAAGAGGAAAGAGATGCATAAAGAAAATAAGATGTTAGGGAAAATAGAGAGGTTAATCTGGATATTGGGTAAAGATGGCTTCTGATTATCTCGCTATCGTTTATAAATATGCATAATTACACTCTCACATTCCTTAAGCACCCCAAATCCTTAAATCAGACACATTTAAACAATCGCACTGCGTGTCCATCTCAGCCCAATATATCCAGGTATACAGGTGATGCTCTGGCCAAATTGAGAAGAAGGCTGTGGATCTCCTTGATGTTGAGTCTCATGTGAGGTTCTCTCTGCCAACAGCCTAGCATCAGGTCATATATCTCTTTAAGACAGGTCCGGGGGCGCTGCAGCACACGCCCCTGTGTTATACACTCAATCACCTGGAGGGGGGACAAAAAGAAGTATTAACTTAAAGCGACATTGTACGATAAATCAAGACGCCAGGCTTGCAGATGTTTTTTAAATGCTATAAAAATAATTTTAATATTGTAATACAATAAAGAAAAATAAATATATTCTAAATCTTTTTTGACTGCACATATATTGGAATTGCAGTAAGTATATATTAGAACTATTCATCCATTAGATAGCTGTTATGGGCGCAGCAGTGTGCCTTAGCCTAGGTTCTTGCCTGTCATTATTGCCACCTGTGTTGCGTTATTTTCTATTGGTTAATTGGTTCGGTTCCTTGTATATTAAGTTCTTGTCTTTGTTTGGTCATTGTTGATTGTCACTTTCAACACTGTCGATACAGTATGTATACAAACAACAGTAACAGCATAATTTAATACCAAACACTAGACAATAGTGCACACATATCCATGTAAGGTGAGTTGTTTAAGTGTAGGAAATTGTATTTCTATATATGTAAAAAAAAAAAATATCGATATAAAGCTATATGAATTGTGCAACGTAACCAGAATAGCTAATTTAAACGGGAATTTCCCCCCAAAATTAAAATTGATTCTTCTCCACCTTATTATAAACAACTGGACAAGTGGGAGAAGTTTCATGATGGTGTGCTATATTCCAAACACTGATAAAGCCCAATTTGAGAAAGCACATCCAATAATGTCAGAGGGTGTATTGTTCGGATTTTCGATCCTAAAAATGTATGTACCTTTCCAGTATTGCACTCCATGAAGAATCTGTACAATTACAATTGCTGCATAAACCAACATGGGAACAGATATGTTCGTCCTCTTCATAAGGAACAATTTGGTATGTTTCAACAATGTGTCTGTTGTTCTCTACATGAGAAGATGCACTTCCTTGCACTCCCATCTTCATCATCATCATCATCATCTTCATCCGCTTTGTCCGGGGTCGGGTCGCGGAGGTAGCAGTTCCAGCAGGGCATCCCAAACTTCCCTTTCCCGGGCCACATTTACCAGCTCTGACTGGGGGATTCCAAGGCGTTCCCAGGCCAGTGTGGAGATATAATCCCTCCACCTGGTCCTAGGTCTACCCCGCGGCCTCTGCCCAGCTGGACGTGCCTGGAACACCTCCCTAGGGAGGCGGCCAGGTGGCATCCTTACTAGATGCCCGAACCACCTCAACTGGCTCCTTTCTACGCAAAGAAGCAGCGGCTCTACTCCGAGTCCCTCACGAATGGCTGAACTTCTCACCCTATCCCTAAGGGAGATGCCAGCCACCCTCCGGAGGAAACTCATTTCCGCCGCTTGTATCCGCGATCTCGTTCTTTCAGTCATGACCCACCCTTCATGACCATAGGTGAGAGTAGGAACGAAGATAGACCGGTAGATTGAGAGCTTTGTCTTCTGGCTCAACTCTCTCTTCGTGACAACGGTGCGATAAAGCAACTGCAATACCGCACCCGCTGCTCCAATTCTCCGGCCCATCTCTCGTTCCATTTTCCCCTCACTCGAGAACAAGACCCCGAGATACTTGAACTCCTTCACTTGGGGTAAAGACTCATTCCCTACTTGGAGTAGACAATCCATCGGTTTCCTGCTGAGAACCTTGGTCTCAGATTTGGAGGTGCTTCACACTCGGCTGCGAACCGATCCAATGAGTGCTGCAGGTTGCAGACCGATGATGCCATCAGGACTACATCATCTGCAAAAAGCAGTGATGCAATCCTCTGCCCACCAACCCGCAGCCCCCTCCCCCGCGGCTATGCCGTGAGATCCTGTCCATGAATATCACAAACAGGATAGGTGACAAAGCGCAGCCTTGGAGGAGGCCAACCCTCACCGGAAACGAGTCCGACTTACTGCCGAGAACCCGGACACAGCTCTCGCTTTGGGAGTACAGAGATTATATAGCCCTGAGTAGAGACCCCCTCACCCCATACTCTCGCAGCACCTCCCACAGTATCTCCCGGGGAACCCGATCATACGCCTTCTCCAAATCCACAAAACACGTGTAGACCGGATTGGCATACTCCCAGGCCCCCTCAAAGATCCTCGCGAGGGTAAAAAGCTGGTCCGTTGTTCCACGACCAGGCTGGAAACCGCATTGTTCCTCCTCAATCCGAGGTTCGACTATTGGTCAAACCCTCCTTTCCAGCACCCTGGAGTATACTTTCCCGGGGAGGCTGAGTAATGTGATGCCTCTGTAGTTGGCACACACTCTCCGGTCCCCCTTTTCGAACAGGGGAACCACCACCCCGGTCTGCCACTCCTTAGGTACTGTCCCCGACTTCCACGCAATGTTGATAAGACGTGTCATCCATGACAGTCCCTCAACACCCAGAGCCTTCAGCATTTTGTGGCGGATCTCATCAACCCCTGGGGCTTTGCCACTGTGGAGTTGTTTGACTACCTCAGTGACCTCCGCCAGGGAGATTGATGCTGATCCCCCATCATCCTCCAGCTCTGCCTCTACTATAGAGGGTGGGTTTGTCGGGTTCAGGAGTTCCTCAAAGTGTTCCTTCCACCTCCCAATCACCTTGTCAGTTGAGGTCAACAGCGTCCCATCCTTACTGTATACAGCTTGGATGGTTCCCTGTTTTCCCCTCCTGAGGTGTCGGATGGTCTTCCAGAACCGCTTTGGTGCCAACCGAAAGTCCTTCTCCATGGTTTCTCCGAACTCCTCCCACACCCGCTGCTTTGCCTCTGCCACGGCCGAGGCTGCAGTCCTTCGGGCCTGTCGGTACCTTGCAACTGCCTCCGGAGTCTCCCGGGATAACATATCCCGGAAGGCCTCCTTCTTCAATCGGACGGCTCCCCTGACCACCGGTGTCCACCAGGATGTTCGAGGGTTACCGCCCCTTGAGGCACCTAAGACCACTCCCATCTTATCGGCAGCAAAACAGCCCCATAGCATCACATGCCCTTGGGCATGCGTCACAGAAGGCACAGAGCAGCCCTTCAGCATCCATTAATTTGCTCTATGCCTCTCATATGTTCTCCACCTTGAGCCAAATAACTCTAACTGCCTGTTTCAAATATGGCTTTACCTTTACTGACAACAAAACAAACTGAGAATAACTTTTATATACTTTTTTTATTTATTTTTCAGTGTCAGGCTTGTGCAGCCAACATTAAAATTCCTGTGTCAAACTGTCACTTGAAGACAAGTGTATAAAAAAGATCATAAGGATGCCTTAAGACACATCAGAAGAAGTTAGAAGGTTTGTAACTCTCAGAAATTTTTGTAGACTTGTATCCTTAGGGTTGTCACACACTTAACATGTCAGGGGGATAGAAAATCATGAAAAAAACATTTTATTTTGCAAACAATTTATTATCTGAAAAAGGAGGACGACTTCTAGATTAAAAACAGCAGATGTCAAGAGTTGCAACCTTTAAAAATTTTGAACTTGAAACTTTTGAACTCTGACATAGTGAAATAAATCTGTCTGTAATTGATTATTTTAAAATTACCTCTGATGTGAACAAGGTAGATAGCCTAATTGACTTGCCAAAAGAAATGTATGCTAACATGTAATGTGTGGAGTTGTGAAAAACTGAGTTTGAATATCTTTAGCCTAAGTGTATGTAAACTTTTGGCCTCAACTGTTTACATATACCCATATAAACATATACATTAGGGGTGGGGGGTAAAATCAATACAGCATAGTATCGCGATATTTTGTGAGGCAATAGTGTATCAATACACGAACACCAAGTATCGATCTTTTATAATATAAATCAGGGCCTGACATTAAGACCCGCCAACCTGCCCAATGTATTTTGGCATTGGCAGGTATATTTGTCAATCTACCAGTCACATTGGCAATAAACGATAAACGAAAAACGATAAGTGTGAATTGCCACCACTGTAACGCTGTTCTGACTAACACAGCGAGTCGTTTAACGATCAGAACTGGTAAATTCAGCAACTAGCCTTGCAAACAAGCTGCGCACCCAACTCACCCCTGACCTCTGATTCGCGGGCTATGAAGAGCCTTTTTCATTCCTGGGTTCATTGTATAACAAGTACATTGGTGAGCTAAATGTTCCACTACTTCAGTATCAAAGCTCACTCATACTTCTTAAGAAAACCAGAATGTAATTGTGTCCTAACTGAGTAACATGGGGAAATATAAAGGCTTGCAAGCAAGATGTTTCGGGGCCAACAGGTGACTTTGGCAACCCCTACCGTTTGCTAACTGTAATTATTTTCCCTAACCATCGCAAAGAAGAGGTGCAGGATGCTTGCGGTCACTGCATATCGCTAGCACGATAGGTGTGGGCATCTCTTCTTGGTTTAGAGACACGCTTCCTTGTGCCATAAAGCAATTTGTCACAGTTTTGCGGGAGATAGTACCCGGTGGCAAACAAAATTTGTATTAAATATTGAGACCTAAAGAGGACTGATCTGAACCGCGATTTTGTATTTCTCCCATAGACTTCACAATGTGCTATCAGAAGAAATGTATTGATAATACATTAATACAAAAAAGTTACCTATAGCTGCTTTAACACTACTTTGTTTGAATACAATAAAATAATACAAAATGTCTTCAGCTTTAATGGTTGGATGATGATGGAAAACATGGTCAGAAATAAACTTTGCTATAGCGAATTAGAAGCTGAGGCAGAACAGCAAGGCTGGAGAACTATGGTGTTTCCTGTGGAAGTTGGATGCTGTGGATTTGTGGCAATATCAACAACAAAACTACTTAAGGAGTTAGGGATCTGCAACAAAGAATTGCGCCAGACAATAAAAGCTGTGTCAGATGTAGCAGAAAGAAGTAGCCAGTGGCTGTGGCTGAAAAGGAAGGATCCAATATGGGCGCCTAAGTAAAAAACTTAATGTTGAAAAACCAAAGAAAGTGGTTTAATCTCAGGAAAGCCTTTCCTGTAGAACATCATATTCCAAGCCAGCAGGAATAGTGTAGGGAAAGATTATCTTCTTATCAGGTGACTGCAAACATCCCTGCAGAGCAGCCGAAAAGAGCCTGCAAGAATAGAGTAGGGACACCGCACAGCTTAATATATTATCTTTTTTCTTTATGAAAACCGGTTGTGCCGAGAGCAAATATAGCTCTGAGACGTCATTGCTCACTGTTTAGCCTTCTGGAGGTGTTGTGGGCTGGAGGGTGCCCACTTGACTCAACCCAAATCCATTTTAAAATATTGGTTTTTGAACTGCTCATCTTGGAGAATGACTATATCATATTGTGTGTATTTTTAAATTGATGTAATGGTGAAGTTCGAGTGAAACTTTGATTGTTAGTGGGGATGGACCGTACGTAAACATAAAAATAAGTAACAAATTGTAAACCAGTTGAGATGGATATGTTTCAGATTCTTTGGAAATAAATAATCTAATTAATCTAACTGCCAGAACGTGCACGTCCATCTTCAGTGTATTCACATTTAACTACTGCTCATCTGATAGTGATGTGACATTCGCAAACCACCTGATTCTTTTGAACGGCTCTTTGGTACGAACGAAGGGAACCGAGTCGTACATAGTGAGAGACGCTCTTTTTATCATTCTGCACAAATGTCACTATCTGCCATAGACCAGCAGCAACAAAAACAACTGTGCATGCTTAAAGACAAAACTAAGTGATTCAAACTGTGATAAACGACACTGGGTAAAATGACAGCACAGACCGGAGGGCATTCGAAGGTTCAAAAAGTAAATTAGCATAAAGTTCTAGCCTTGTGGGCAGGCCCGGCCCATGGCATAGATGAACTAGGAGACTGCCTAGGGCGCCAAAAGGGTATACATATAGGCCCGGTTTCCCGTACAGGGATTAAGCCTAGTTCTAGACTAAATCTCACTGTCAATGGAGATTCTCCATTGAACATGTTTTAGAGACTAGGACTTGGCTTAATCCCTGTGCAGGAAACCAGGCCATAGTATTTTTTTTTTTCGAGTCTTGGTTGTGCTGCGCCCCTTTGGCTTTTTGGCGCCCTAGGCGGCTGCCTAGTTCACCTATGCCACGGGCCTGGCCTGTCAGAGACCCGTGTACAAAATTATGCCAGTAATTCAAAAATATTAAATGAAATGACCCTTGACTGCAAAACAAACTTTAGAAAATATTTTTTTACATCGCTTTATTCATGCATAATGCCTCTTCTTTCCCTTCAAACTTCGGCCCATAGCTAAGAACTTTGAGCCCATCCTTAAAGTTAAAAACAAGTAACGTTACCTCACTATCTTCCACATCAACAATCATGAGAGCACTTAAAGAAGAGCTCTGTCATAGGGCTACTGGGCTAGGTTTGTCCCGTTGATGCTCAGTAGCATGCTCAGAGCTGAGTGAAGCATGGGGAGCAGAGTAGAACAGGAAAGCCTCTCCTTGCTTGTCTACTTGCCTTGTTATTTGTGAATGAGTAACGTTAGAAACGTTCTCTCAGACCATAAATATTTGATAACGCAACCATTAGGGACATTAAACTAACGCTACATAGTTTAGAACTAAGGCATTTGATTCATTTCAAAACGTCGGGGCATTGCCCTCCCTTGCTAAACGTTACATCGTGACTGTTTCTTCAGGCATATTTTTCTTCTTGGAGGATTTTTTTTTATCTCAAAATGTAATCAGGAATATTTTAATACGTAGCTTATATAAACATTGTTGGCAATAACTTGACCTAGGCCTATGTTCATTGAAGTAACATTACTAGTAGGTTCGCCAACATGGTAAACTGCAAACGTTACAGTTTACAGTACATTATTTCACAATATATTAACAATAATTTGTTGGCCATGAATATCAATAGAGAATAAATTGCAAATGTTTATTTAAACTGTAAAATCTATCTAACTTAACGTTAGATTTAAATCTACCTTTTTTCTTGTTCTCTAATCTAAGGCTAATCCTATCCTTTGCCTTGTTCGTCATTCTGCCTGAGTAAAATGCTGTAGGTCTACTCGTGATGCCGTTTATTTGATTGTCATGACTTTGTGATTGACTTCCTGTCACTGTTCCATTTGCTAACCCTCATTATTCCAATCACTATTATCTGATTAGTCAAATAGCTTCCTAAACAAATCCAGTCAGATTGACACGTGTGTGAATATGAGAATGTGCAGATAGCTCAGATCCACCTCATTGTTGGAGAGCTGATACCAGGGCTGTTTGCCGTAGGTGAAGATTTCCCAGAGCACCACTCCAAGGCTCCACACATCGCTCTCTGTGGTGAACTTCCTGTACATGATGCTCTCAGGGGGCATCCAACGAATCGGCAGCATGGTATGGCCTCCCACCTAAACGAGGAACAGCAAAACATGCACAAACCGTACACCCACACACAGACACACATACTGTTAGTGTAGTCTATGATAAACAAAATTGATACTTCAAATATGTGGAAGGATTAGATATCTTTTCCACTAAATCAAAGACTTCTATAGCTGCCGGTTGAATTATGTTCCCATATTTAAGTCATTTAGTTATCCATATGCCTAACACCACTAAAATAGTCATTAGTTTCATTGATATTTTAATTTGACTATAAATTGATTATAGAGTAAATTTCAGTATTTTAAGTGTACAGAAATGTTACTGTAAAGTCCTCCTTTTTACTTTCTCTCTCTTCCCTCTCAAACACAAACACTATCACTATCTAATGTCTTATAGATTCCAATAAAAAAACATCTAATTGGTTTAACTTTTTTTTTTTGATATATTGTTTTGTACTATATTTTTGATTAGTATACCTTCACATTGTGGTTAAGTTTAAACTTTTTTATTGTTATTATTATCCAAATTGCATGAATTACACACAGTGTGTTAATTTATTTGTTAATCTGTATGTGTGTGTGTGTGAGAGAGAGAGAGAGATGGGAGAGGAGATGAGAATTGTTCTTGAAGTCCCCCTCCAGTCATTTTATAAAACATTTAAAATATTCTGCTGAAACGTATAAATCATTTCTGTTTTTTTTGCAAAATATGTTCAATTACCTTGTTAAAATCCCCAAAAATGTATCTTCTCCTTCTGCCTCATTAAAAATTAATGAACCTGAGTCGCCCCGCCCACCTCTATTTGAATACCCCCTCCTCTGCCACCGCGCATACTTGCTCCCGAGTCACCCTGTCCATGAACGGTGGTTGGTTAAAAATGGTTACTTAAAAATATGTGATGTCACAAATCTGGCTTGTCTGAACTTGCCCTTTTGAGACTGTCCTTGGTGCACTGCAGTTTTAAAGCAGAAGTGCTCAGCCATGGCGTTGGCTGCCTATTTTGCTCCTGATATGTATTTTAGCACATGAAAAACACCACAAGGACATGTTAACAACGTTAAAAACTTGATTTTCACCGGAGGGGGTCTTTAACATCCTGAGTTCCTAAAATATTAGCAGAGACAGGTTTACAGGCTGCTAGGGGGGGCCCAATACTTTCAGACTGAAAACTGTATTTCAATATAGGAAATCTTCTTCATAACATTCTCTGAATCTTTTATTTGTCGTTTTCACCTTTTTAACTTTAATCTTGTCAATGTGCTTGTTCTTCAACTATCTATCACTTATTATGCGCATAACTACCAACTCATTCAGTCTCTGTACTCCAGTACCACTCACTCTCTCTTCCTCTTTCAACCCTTTTGTGTCTTTTATGAATATTCATGAGTAACGTGAGCCAAAAAATAAACTCAAAAGAAGAAATCGGAAAGAGGATTGTGGGTTTATAGAGTATCTCATTGAGGCAGTGGTATTCACAGCAACCACTGGGGTTTCAAAAACAGCTTAAGGGGATTTAGTGTTGAAGCCGCTGTGTAGGAGCGGTTTGTTAAACAACCCCCCTCGCTGGGAAAATCTATTTTGTCGGACCTGTGTTTTTATGGAGAGCGGCAAAATGTAGTCTTTATTGTGTTAGAAAGAAATGCATGTTATGAAATGGTTTCCTAGTGTGCTCCTTCACAGAAAGATATTTGAAGGTTATTCTAGTATCTGTCCATTGGATGCAAAAAGTAGAGGAGTAGGAGTAGTAGGAGAAGATTGTGCTGGTGGAACAATTAGTCTCTACCATGGTCCAGTTTCTCTGAACACGTTCTATATACAGTATGTTCTTCTCATCCCTCTATGACTCATCTCCGCTTCTTTATCTGACGCTACAGACGCAGCCTGGTATACTTTGCTATAGGCTGGGGTGGGGAAACAGCTAACTCTCTTTCTGTATTAGAATCTATTTGTCTATGGGCATATAAAAGTGGTCACAACAAAGAAGGGCATCTCCTCTTGAAACTACTTATGTTATATGTTTGTGTAGTCTGTAAGGAAGCCGAAGCTGTGGTTCCAATGTGGGTGAAGGGTCAGAGTGAAGACCAGGTCACGAAAGAGACAGTATGTGCCTTTTGGAGACACTGAGGGCTAAGGTTTTGTGTCTTAGACATAACATAAAATGATGTCTACGTGTCCTATCCACTCCCCTCCACCTGCCCAATGGAATGATTGTTTATCTTAGACCAATATACTCGTTTCAACCTTGTCAACTAATCAGAACTTGCTATGTCGTTAGACTGATCTGACTGTAGTAACGTCTGTGTACAGACTCTGACTGAGACTCTGTAGTCATCAATAAAATTGTACTTGATCATTGCACGGTTTCTCCCTCTCATTAATTGGTTATTTTCTGTCATAGATTGAAATTATCCATGACAAGTCTTGCCCGCACATTTTTCATTTGTAATTGAAATACTCCCTCGTTGCATTACTTTATAACCACACTCCCTCACTCAACCTTTCTAAGCGTTATTCAACCCTTCTTCCGTCCTTACTCTTGCTGTGGAGCAGACATTCTGAACAAAGGTCTTTTGATTACTTTTCTTTATAAGGAATGTCTATGTTTCTCTGAGAGTGTGTGCCACTGCCTTCGTCAGTTGCTATGGCTACACCCCTGGTGGTTGTTAAAATAAAGTGAAAAAACTGCTGCGCGTCATGCACAGAGCACAAAAGCAGAGACAAGCAAAGATTCTCATTCTTGTTGTAACCTTTACACAGTTACAAATAGTAATAACTTGGTGATTTTTAATTCTACATATAAAAAACTGCTAAACTGCTAAATGCTGTTTACCAAGAGCATTGGGGACAAAACCTCATGTTTGAGCTGGACCACACCTCTCGCCATCTACCATTAGTTTAAAAAATGCAGGCAGCGGTGGCTGAGCTTTAACTAGCAATCATACCCTCTCACTCTGTGTGTCTGATCACATCCCTAATGAATGATTCAAACTGACATTTGCCATCAAAAGGTTTTTTGAGGTAGATTATTTTTCACCTCAAACTTCCCAATCCAATTACTTAGGTTACCACAGATGTCTTCTATCCTACATATTAACTATCTATTGTTTGCTCTTTTTGAACACATTTGTTGCTTGCTTATACTTGCAAATTCCTCTCAGTCTGCACAAACTTGTAAAGATGCTTCAGCATTAGCATTAAAGATGGCATGTGCCATAAACATGCAATATACCTCAGTTACCGTTGTTCCTCTGACCAATGAAATATTGAAAGTGCATTTGTTTTAGAATTGAAAAGGCACTGAATGGTATGTAGCAATAGAGATGTTCAATCTTTGCAAATTTGCACTTTCATATCAAAATTGGGACAGAAATATATTTCTGAAACTTAAACATACTCCATTTCATACTGTACCAGAAATACAGCTGTTACTATGCGGGCCACCAGCTAGCCTGATTAAATGCTTCTGGAAACTTTTGTTTGTGTACACCAATCTGCAATTCTGGCACTAAAACCTTTCTTGAAAAGGATTATGCAATTTAGTATCAAAATCTTCCTCTGGTTCTCGCACAAACTTTACCCCCGCCATTGCAACACACCCAGGGCTTGAAACCAGTTGAAGGAACAGAAACGAAAACCGGAAACAAACAGAAATAATTTGTGAACGAAAACAGAATCAGAAACCTATCATCTTTTACTGTTCTGTAAGAGGGTAAATCATTTGCACAAAAAAAAAAGTGAGTGTTGGCTTGGTCGTTCACAACATCCTATTGAACTGAACCCTGGAGCGTTTAACCCCTTGGTGCGGTTAATTTGGGTGGTGTGTAAGGGAATTGATCATTGGTGTGGACCAAACAACCGCTCTTTACTCCGCCTTGAAGAGGTTGTCTCGGCCGCTGTAAAGTGAACTCTGGGACGAATAATTTCTGGTGTGAACATCAGTCGAACCGATCACAGGAAGCGTATCATTTTATGGGGGTTAAAAACCATTGAAGGCCACTGTCTTTGCTTGTTAGTTATTCAATTATTCAATACCCGCAGTCTCACGTGACGTGGAGATATGCAAGGCTATCTAAAGTCTACTGATACTGATATTCGCTCCAGATCAAAACCAACATGAACAATATAGCCCAAGCAAATTGGGACCATTTGAATGCTTGCTTGAAGGTTTGAAGCAGTTGACGGTACCACCAACGGGATTTGAACCATCAACTTTTGGATTGAGAGACATTTTACCACTGAGCTATTTTGGAAGGCATGTTCCAGTGCATGTTTGGACACACACAAAATACTCAAGGGCCTGGGGTCTAATTTATAAACGTTGCGTACACACAGAAGAGCGTTTGGATTTACAGAAAACATATTTGACGTGGAAATGTGCGGTCCTCCACGCAAACTTCCACCCATGCGTATGCACTAAACTGTAGCGATTGCTGTGACTGCTGGCAGAAGGAAGAATCTCAGCAAACGCTTTGAAATTAACACCAGTGTGAAAAATGTATCGAAATATTACCTGTCACATAGGCTATTATATACACAGTTACTTTTGGGTTGTTTTGGGTATCTGTACTGGCATGTTTTGGGTACTTTTGGGTTGTTTTGCTTATCTGTACAGTGTTGTTTTGGGTACTTTTGGGTTGTTTTGCTTATCTGTATTGTGTTGTTTTGGGTACTTCTGAGTTGTTTTGGGTATCTTTACTGGCATGTTTTGTGTACTTTGGGGATGTTTTGCTTATCTGCACTGTGTTGTTTTGGGTACTTTTGGGTATCTGTACTGTGTTGTTTTGGGTACTTCTGGGTTGTTTTGGGTACTTTTGGGTTGTTTTGGGCATCTGTGCTGGCATGTTTTGGGTACTGTTGGGTATCTGTACTATGTTGTTTTGGATACTTTTGGGTTATTTGGGGTGATTAGTACGACCCATTATATGGCCTAAAATGCGCATCCCTAGTATATATAAATTTATTTTTACTTTAATTTATATCTTTTTTTTATTTCAGTTAATTAATTACCCATTTTACTTCATAAATCCTTATTTTTGCCTTGTGTTATTTCATATGTAATGCATATTGTCTCTACTTTCTGCTTTAAGTTATATAAACGTTTTTTCTTGTTAAAAAACGTTGTAACTATTTTTCTAAATGTATTTAGGTCCGTATTTCTGTTATTTAGTATCATGAATTTGTTTACATTTTGTCAGAATCCATCATAGCGGACACTGAACATACTAATCCTATTTTATACCTTGTTTACACCAGTTTAGCTAATCCAGGGTTAAAACTAAGATGTGCAACACATCTCTGATTAATAATAAACCAGTTTAAACCTAAATTTACTAACCCTAGATTAACCCTAAACCAGGATTAATTTCAACCATGTTGGTGCAACCTAGCTTTAATTTGTAAATGTAAAAAAAGAAAAAAGTTATAAAAAGGCCATACCAGTTATTACTTGTAGTTATGGTCATGCATATAAGGAAAAGCAAAAGCAGAGAGGGAATAAAAGAAGGGCTAGAAAAGAGAGTGACACATACACTTACCCTGTAGTAGTCAGTGCTGTAAACATCTCTGGACATGCCAAAATCTCCAATTTTCACAAGGAGGTTCTCGCCCACCAGGCAGTTCCTGGTAGCCAGGTCTCGGTGTACAAAGTGTTGGGAAGCGAGGTAGACCATGCCCGCTGCGATCTGTTGGGCGATATGCAGCATCTGAGACTGAGTCAGTTCTACGGGCCTGGTGTTCTGGCCATCAGCCATTAGGACTGCATCGGGACCGTGGGCCCTGTGGTCAAAGGTATGAGGGTAGGAGAGGATGAAAGAGGTAATTGATCGAATATTGTATTGAATCTGCTAACAAGAAACAACCTGTAACATGTTAATGTAGTACATATCATGTTAAACATGAGAAATTCAACAATGGTAGTTTACCTGAGAAATTTATTGAGGTCCCCATGTTTCATGTACTCAAACACCATAATTAGAGGGTCACTCTCCACACATACGCCATAAAACGTCACAATGTGTTCATGTTGCAGGTTGGTCAAGAGCTCAGCCTCACGATGAAAATCCTTCCGGGCATTTTCACTGGCTTCCTTCAGAGTCTGAAGGAGAGACACACACAAAGATAACTTTTTCCTATATAGTAGTATATACAGTAAAAGTAACAATCTCTCTCTGTACACACTCGCATAATCCTACAGAGGGAGTTTTGTCTCTAATCCACCTGGAATAAACTAAAATGTTACTCATACTCAAAATGAGCAATAGCGATTATGGTGGCTGACTACATTTTGGGACAAACTAAGAACAGAAACATTTAACAGGTTGCTTCTAATGTAGAGAACATTGATGAAACATGCCAACTAGTCATAATGGTGTTCTATAAATATAGAACAGCATTATGAAACTTATTTCACTTCTCCAGTTTATAATAAGAGGAGACTAATTAATTATTTGTTGTTTTGGGGGGGAAGTGCTCCTCCTCACCTCACTTGTCACTCTTTTGCCTGACACTCAACTCCATTCCTCACCTGCGTCTTCCCTGTTTGTACCAGGATTCTCGTGATAAGATTATACAATCATATAAAATAAACCGGCACAATAACTATAAGCGTTTACGCCCTTCGCGCTAGGATCCTCAATAATAGGGAACAATAAAGCGTTGCAAAT
The DNA here is from genome assembly GCA_026901105.3 of Galaxias olidus. Lineage (NCBI taxonomy): Eukaryota > Metazoa > Chordata > Actinopteri > Galaxiiformes > Galaxiidae > Galaxias > Galaxias olidus. The sequence continues at coordinate 87,000 of JAPMUY010004132.1, read as the reverse complement.
GCAATAACTGTAAGGGTTACTACGCTATTTGGGCTGGGATCCTTAATTAAAGTTGCTGGCAGCGTTGGATGGGTCATAGCCACATGCAAGTCAAATAATTCCAAAGAATTTGATAAACAGGTAAAACCGTTTGAATGGCTTTAATTCGTTTTCATTTTAGAATATACTGTATCTTTTAGAGTAAGAGTATACCCAAAACACCAATTACATTTTCAACAAATAACAAAAACTGAACCAAAACGTAGTTTATGTTCCAGTTGCAACAACATGAGTGTGATTAATAAAAAAATTAAATAAAACTTTCTGCTGTGTACTCGGCCAAAACATTTAGTTAATTGTTATTTAATTTGGCCATGATCACCAAGTTGTTAACATTATGCATGTGGCCCCTGTAGATTTGGGTATGTAATTTTAGGGTTATTTCCCCCAAATAGCCTCAGGGTAGAAATAAACAACTTTTGATTTATTGTGTGTTTTTCATCGAACAAGTTAGATTCCACTCACTACTTCTACTGGTGCAACCAGTTCTTTTTTTACTGGCACTAGATTCCGGCATTTTCTGTGTATTCCTTCAAAATTTGCTCACTCCTCCATCAGACATGCTACATCCTCATGTTCTTCCTCTCTCTCCCTCTCTTTCCCCTGAACCACCTGAACAAACCCTTAATTACAGGTACATAGTTTTTCTCCACACGCTTTTTCGAAGTTCAGAAGAAATGTGTACATTGGATTCACTCAAGGACTCAAGAAAGCCCAAACGTAAAGGTAAAGATGGTGGAGCAGACTGCAAACTCAAAGAAACTATAGGGGTTTTGAAGTAAGGTACTGCTGCAGGAAGTGAACAGCAAACTAGCTGTCAAATTTTGTAGTGTCAGTAGTGGCTATAAAATACCCCCCAAAAAAAAGATACATGGGAGGCTATTACTCGATCGGAAAACGCTGTATCCGGAGAAGGGCACACAACTGCCAGTGCAAAAGTCTGTTGCGATCCGTTGGGTGAGCGAGTTTGATGCAAATTGTCTGCAATGGTATCACCCAGACTAATTGTTGTGAGCGATAGCTGTCTGTCTGTCTGTCTGTCCATTCGTTGTGTGTACCTATTTTGTAACCTATTTGTAAAGCGCTTTGAGTCCAGTGAAAAGCGCTAAAAATTAAATCCAGTGAATTATTATTATTAAATATTATATATATAACTGATAAACTGAAAAAAAGTGTACTGTGAAATATGAGACAAAAAAATGTATTGCCAAACACAGAAGAGACCACTGGAGAGCGAAAGGCCTGCCCAGAGTTATCGCATCGGGGCCATTATTGGAAAGACATGAGTCCCGGATGTGCTATCAGCTCAACATTAGGATACAGAACCGGGCCCTGTGTGTGAATTTAAGTGTTAGTTTAGAGCTTATTTGTTTGTTACATGTACTTACATAAGAACAAATCCCAACAGCAAAACATTGGTGAATCTCAGAATCTTTGTGAAAACTACGTAACCTGGTTTTAAAAAGAAAACTTCTTAAGACTGGTTGGTAAATGAGGCCCACTGTTCAAGGTTATGCCATATATTTAGTTTTGATAAATAAAATGAAGAGGTATTGATTAATAAGCTTCTACGAGAAGATCTTTCCTGACAAATCTATTTTTCCAAACTGTGAGAATTGCTGAACTCTAGTGTCACGGATAGACCAAAAATGTGTCATATATGCAAATTCTTATTGGGAAACTTATTCTTAATCTTTGGAGAGTGGAAAGTGAAAATCATCCTAAATCTCTGAAAACGCCCATGGCTGTACAGTATACAGTATGACATCTTCCTTGAAGTAATTTCTAAGTTTAATTTAAAATGAATGATTTCATGCAGTGCAAAAAACATCAGTATTAGCCATCACTTAGGAAACATAGATAATTTTACCCTAACTCAACTACTGTATTTTAAAGTGATTGTTCACAGGTATTAAATAGTATTAATTTAATCTTGATTTCAGGCTTTTCCTCTTAAAATATTGTGTATTTCTAAACTTAAATTTTCTGTTAACCTGAATGTCATAACGAGTGGAGTCGTTATTGGTTACCTTGACAGCTACTAGTATCTTGTCCTGTTCAGGAGACAATTTGTAACACTCTGCCAAGAAGACCTTTCCAAAGGCTCCCTCTCCAAGCTCTCTCCTCAACACAATGTTGTGTCTTTTGATGTGCTGAACAACTGCAGGACAGAGGCAATAACAAAAAGTTAGTTTTCACAAAGATATATTTATTTCCACCATAAACCAGTGACCACCATTATGACTTTCTTTGTCTTTAAAACTGTATGTTTTTTGCCTGTCATCTGCTACTTGCACCTCAGTTGACAACATATGCATCATTATTGCCAATGTTGTCTTAGTTGCTTAAGTTGTTCAATAGACTCTGCCCATCAAGGCACATTTTATAGACACTCAACTTCCTCTATGTTTTTAAACCATATACGATTTATTTTTCATTCTACAAATATTGGATCCTATACATGAAAATATACTGTATAGTATCAAATATTGGATGCTGAATGTTGGTGTAGGAGCCATACATGTAAGCCTCCTGTATTTTACTTGTATAACATCTCACTGTACTGTCACGTTAAGTGTTGGGCGTGTTCACCGGGGCTTGTAGTATTCAAAGATGATTGCATGCACCTGTTTTGACACTGACAGGAAGACAGGGTGAGCTTGGGAGTTGAGTTTTTTTCTGTCGACCGCACTCACGCACGCCAGGTAGTAATTTGTGCCATTTGTGTATTGATTGATTGGATAACAAAACAGAATAATAAATTATCAAAAACAATAACTTGGAAATAGCAATTACTTCAACTATGTGCGTCGCAGTATCTTTAGCTCTCAAGTTTAGTCCCTCGCGGCTAGGTTAGACTGCCCATGTTGCCGCAATAGTTAGGGTAACAACTCTTTTGGACTTCACACATTCTAAAAGAATGGACTTGAAAGGGCTGTCTTGATTAAGTATTTATTCATTTTTTTGTCGGTTGCCGTTTTACCAATACATGGTTGCATTTCCACATATACAGTGCCTTGCAAAAGTATTCACCCCCCTTGGCTAGTTACTTATTTTGTCACATTACAACCTGTAATTTAAATATTTTTTTAATCTGAATTTCATGTGATGGATCTGCACAAAATAGTCTAAGTTGGTGAAGTGAAATGAGAAAAATATATATTAAAATTTATTTTTTTAAATAAAAATCTGGAAATTGGCATGTGCATATGTATTCACCCCCTTTTCGATGAAGCCCCTCAAAAGTTCTGGTGCAACCAATTACCTTCAGAAGTAACATAATTAGTGAAATTAAGTCCCCCTGTGTGTAATCTAAGTGTGACATGATCTGTCAGCATAAACACACCTTTTATGAAAGGTCCCAGAGGCTGCAACACCACTAAGCAAGAGGCATCACACCATGAAGACCAAGGAGCTCTCCAAACAAGTCAGGGACAAAGTTGTTGAGAAGTACAAGTCAGGGTTGGGTTATAAAAAAATATCCAAATCTTTGATGATCCCACAAAGCACCATCAAATCCATCATCTTCAAATGGAAAGAACATGGTACCACAACAAACCTGCCAAGAGAGGGCCGCACACCAAAACTCACAGAGCGGGCAAGGAGGGCATTAATCAGAGAGGCAGCACAGAGACCAAAGGTAACCCTAAAGGAGCTGCAGAGTTCCACAGCAGAGACTGGTGTATCTGTACATGGGACCACAATAAGCCGTACACTCCATAGAGCTGGGCTTTATGGAAGAGTGGCCAGAAAAAAAGCCATTACTTAGTGTTAAAAATAAGAAGGCACGTTTTGAGTTTGCCAAAAGGCATGTGGGCGACTCCCCAAATGTATGGAGAAAGGTGCTCTGGTCAGATGAGACTAAAATTTAACTTTTCGGCCACCAAGGAAAACGCTATGTCTGGCGCAAACCCAACACATCCCATCACCTCAAGAACGCCATCCCCACAGTGAAACATGGTGGTGGCAGCATCATGCTGTGGGGATGTTTTTCAGCAGCAGGGACTGGGAAACTGATTCGAGTTGAGGGAAAGATGGATGGTGCTAAATACAGGGATATTCTTGAGCAAAACCTGTTTCAGTCTGCCTGTGATTTGAGACTGGGACGGAGGTTCACCTTCCAGCAGGACAATGACCCGAAGCATACTGCTAAAGCGACACTCGAGTGGTTTAAGGGGAAACATTTAAATGTGTTGGAATGGCCTAGTCAAAGCCCAGATCTCAATCCAATTGAGAATCTGTGGTCAGACTTGAAGATTGCTGTTCACAAGCGGAAACCATCCAACATGAAGGAGCTAGAGCAGTTTTGCCTTGAGGAATGGGCAAAAATCCCAGTGGCAAGATGTGGCAAGCTCATAGAGACTTATCCAAAGCGACTTGCAGCTGTAATTGCCGCAAAAGGCGGCTCTACAAAGCACTGACCTTAGGGGGGTGAATATTTATGCACGCTGAAGTTTTCTGTTATTTTGTCCTATTTGTTGTTTGCTTCACAATAAAAAAAAAAAATCACATCTTCAAAGTTGTAGGCATGTTCTCTGGATGAAATGATGCAAACCTTCAAACAATCCATTCTAATTCCGGGTTGTGAGGCAACAAAACATGAAAAATGCCAAGGGGGGTGAATACTTTTGCAAGGCACTGTATACTCTGCTGAAAATAAACTATTTTTATATTATGAACAGACCAAGACTTTACTTGAGCAATTCAAGCAATATAGGTCAGATACACTATGTTGAGAGTCTGGGGACATACTGTTGATGTCCAATAATGACAGGTTGACCAAAAAAGTATAAATATCAGGTTATATACAAGACAGTCAATTGTACTGAAATGTGTTATCTTACTTTAGTAGACCAGATGCTTCTTCCAAAATAGTAAACATATATCTAGTTTAGAGTCTGCATACACTCTGCACTTTAATTTACCAGAGAAGCAACTAACATTCCGGGATATAGGATATAGGGTAGTTATAATCAGAAAGTTTTCATTTATATTACGACAACATTGGGATAAAATGTATCATGATAAATGATTCACAGGATTGGAGCTGATGTGTCATGTCAGTACAGGCCTATACAGAGCAGATTACAAGCAACTACAAGTTTCATATAAGATATGAAACAAAAGTGTGAGTGAGTGCCCACTTTGTTGATCATGTTTATAAGGTAGATACGTTCCTGAAAGGCATTGAGCAATCAAGTGACCACTGGCTGATAAAAACCTTGCATAAATTACACTGTCAAGTTGTAATTATCACAGTATGTGCGGGTAATATGTAGTTGACACCTAACTTATGCACATCACACTGTCAAAACTGGTTTATTACATGCATGGGAGTAGATCATAACCCTACTTACATGTATCTGATTTTAGCAGGCTGTTGGTGCTCCTGAAATACTGTGGGTTTTCAATCACTGGGATTTTGGTCATGCCAATAATGACAGCATCAGGACCCATCTCTGAGGAGGATGGAGTGTTACTGCCATTGGAAACATGATGAAGAGGAGACGCAGAGTCATCATCATTACTGATCACTGACGAATGACCTGTGTGAGAAAAACAGATGACAGATTTACAGCGTTAAATTATGTTGTAAAATTAGTAAAAAATAAATTTTAAAAAGAATGAATGGGCTACTTCAAGGGGAATCACTTTTAAGTCGAAATTACAGTAAAATAGAAATGAAGGCAATGTGAGCAAGAAAGAGATATCTATATCTATCTATCTATATATATATATATATATATATATACAGTATATATCTATATACAGTGGCTTGTAAAAGTATACAACCCCCTTGAAACTTATCAGATTTGTCTGGATTACAAATGATACTTATGCAAATTTTCCAGTCAGTATTTTTATAGCAAGCTCGTATGCTTTAACAGTACATTTTCAATGCCAAAATTAATCATCAGCAGATCTTTTTAAGAAAATAAAAACAGAAAAATGCTACTTGCATAAGTATTCAACCCCTACACGTTAGTATTGGGTAAAGCCACCTTTTGCTGCAATAACAGCCTTAAGTCTTTTGGGGTATGTATCTACCAGCTTTGCACACTGTTCGGGAGTGATTTTTGCCCATTATTCTTGGCGGATATGCTCCAGGTTGTTCAGGTTGGTTGGATGACGCTTGTGGACCGCAACCTTCAAACAGTGCCACAAGTTCTCGATGGGATTGAGATCTGGACTTTGCATTGGCCACTGTAGGACATTAACATTTTTGTTGTTTAACCACTCCTGTGTTACTTTGGCCTTGTGCTTGGGATCATTGTCCTGCTGAAAGGTGAAGTTTCTCCCAAGCTTCAGTTTTTTTGCAGACTGAGTAGGTTCTCTTGCAGTATCTCCCTGTATTTTGCTCCATCCATTCTTTCTTCAATTTTAACAAGATGCCTAGTCCCTGCTGATGAAATGCATCCCTACAGCATGATGCTGTCACCACCATACTTCACTGTAGGGATGGTGTTATTTGAGGCATGCACAGTGTTACTGTAGGTTTTAATTATGGCCAAAAATCTCCATCTTTGTCTCATCAGACCACAAAACCTTGTCCCACATCTTAGCTGGGTCACTCTCATGCTTTCCAGATGTGCTTTGATATGGTTGCTCTTTCTAGCCACCCTCCCATACAGGCCAATATTATGCAGAGCTCTTGATATGGTAGACCAGTGCACCTTCACTCCACTCTCAGCCACTGAACTCTGTTGCTACCTCAAAGGGATAGTTGGCCTCTCTGTGGCTTCCCTCACTGGTCTGCCTGTTGCAAACTTTTGATAAAATACAAGCTTCTATATAATTCCAAGTGGTCCTGGTAATTTCTACCATGCTCTAGGGCCAAAAGTGACTTCGGCGCTGGCAAGAATGGTAGTGTGAAAGGCCAAAAAGAATCCAAGGATCCCCCCCAAGGCAATCCTGAAGAATCTGAGCAATTCTGGTACCCACATCTCAAGGCAAACACTCTAGCGGACACTGCACAAGGCTTGCCTCCATAGACGCCAACCAAGGAGGACCCCACTTCTCCTCGACAAAAGCTTACCTGGACGAAGAAGAAAGCTTTTGGTCATCAATTCTGTGGTTGGACGAGACGAAAATTGAGTTGCTTGGAGACTGGGAAGTGGCTTTTGTTTGGCAAAAGAAAGAAGAAGCATTCAACCCCAAGAACACCATCCCCACAGTCAAGCATGGTGGTGGGAGTGTAATCTTTTGGGAGTGTTTTTCAGCCAATGTGCCGGGCAATCTTGTCAAAGTAAACGACATCATGAGAAAAGAAGACTACATAAAAATTCTGACGGGAAACATCAGGCAGTCTGCAGAAAAACGGCCTTGGGCAGCACTGGACCTTCCAACAAAACAATGATCCGAAACATACAGCCAAAGTGGTCAAGAAATGGTTAACAGAAAACAATATCAACGTTTTGGAGTGGCCCAGCCAGAGACCAGACCAGAATCCCATCAAGAATCTGTGGAGGGAACTAAAGACTAGAGAGATGGCAAGAAAGCCTTCCAACCTCAAGGACCTGGAGATCTTCGCAAAAGATGAGTGGTCCAAAATCCCTGTGGAGACGTGCAAAACAGGTTGTTTGCAATTATAAGAACCGTTTGACTGCTGTGATGGCAAATAAAGGTTTTGCCATTGATTACTGAGAAAGGCTATGACTAATTGTGGACATGGTATGTTTTGGCAAAATGTAAAGAAAACATACAAATAGGTAATACTTTTTGTTAATATTTCTAACAGAATTTCTGTCATTTTTCACCTTCTTGTGTAATTTCAAATAAAAATTTACGTTTCATCTGATCAAAATTTACCATAAATGTACTTTTAACAAGGTCAGGCTTTCACCGACATTGCCTCCACATTGTCCCCGCCATAGCTCAAACTGGTGTACTGTGGATGGCGCCAGGTCAACCATATAGATTACAATTGGAGGGGTAGTCATTATTGAGTACAGTGTTCAAAGCCACGGTTGCCCCCAAAAAAGTGACCTAAGAGGGCTTGCTGGGATATTATGCAAATGTAAATCTGAATGGCATCAGGACAGCAGTAATGATGATTACTAGACTAGGCTCCTTGACCTTTTAGCCTGAGGTTCGAAATGCCATGAGGACAGCAGTAATGATGATTACTAGACTAGGCTCTTTGACCTTTTAGCCTGAGGCTAGGTAGATCCACTGTAGTTATCTAACACTTCGATACTGTAAAACATGCATTATAAAACTTGCAGATAAGTTTATATCTAACAAGACTGAACCCGTCCCTCATAGGACGTGGGGTCATGTCAAGTGTAATCGCTTGTTGTCAGTCAGTTGTGTGTGAAAGCAAAACATAGCCGATCACACTGCGTACGGCAAAATGCTTGCAGTCCGGCAGAAGTCATAAATTTTCAACGAGGGTCATCCACGCCGCTGCGTTCAGCTGCCGGACTAGGCTGCATTGCATGACCGCAATCACATGCGTTAGAAATTTTCATCTTTTGCGTGGCTTTGCCGTGCGGCAAAATAAACGGAAGTTGATGAACCACAGAAGAAGATCGTATTTTGTAGCTTTCAAGCAGGTCATCATGGGATACTGATAAGGAACGTTATGACAGCAAAATACACTGGCTTGAAATACACCATTTCACCGTTAATAAAAAATAAAAGTTTGCCTCCATCTTGCCTTGGGTTTGTTCTACTCGTGTATCAACTTGGTTGCAATGATTTCATAAAAACAATGCAATGCTGTGCACAGTGTGATCTGGGCCTAACAGTAGTTTCGCGATGCAACTAAACGGCGCTCTGCGCATGGGCCACCGATTGAGAATGGCTGGACTAAAACAAACTGCGTTCATTGTATTACAGGTACATTGGTCAGCTAAATGCTCCAAATTCTGTATCAAGGCTCACTCTTAAGGAAACCAGAATGTAATTGTGCCAAACCTCACATAGGGAGATATAATAAAGGCTCCCAAGCGACATCTTTCGGGGCTAACGCAGTAACCGAACTGTCTGCATGTGTGCTTGACTAGCAAATGGTAGGCTATTTTATGAAATGTTCTCCTCCGGTAGTAACTTTGGTCTTGTCGACAGACCCATTTGTCAGGGTTTGTTGCTGAACTTGCCATTCAAAAATACCCTTTTCTTTATCCATCGCTTGGCCAACTTAAGGCAGCACGGTGGCTCAGTCGTTAGCACTGTTACCTCACAGCAAGAAAGTGGGTTCAAATCCCACCTCAGCCAAGGGCCTTTCTGTCTGGAGTTTGCATGTTCTCCCCGTGTTTGTGTGGGTTTTCTCCGGGTGCTCCGGTTTCCTCCCACCATCAAAAAACATGCCGCATTCTCCTACCAGTACCCTGACCAGTCACTGCCAATTCAACTGGAGTCGGTCTGTGTGAGCAAATCTGGCGCAAATTGGCTGCCGTGGTATCACTCAGACTGAGTGTTGTGTTTGATAGCTGTCGGTCCATTCGTAGTTCGTTCTGTGTTATTAATTGGCAATCAATGTGTGTAAAGCGCTTTGAGTATCTGGAAAAGCAATAAATAAAATGAATTCTTATTAACGGCATTAACTGCGTCAAATGAGTGGCGTTAAAATAAATGTGCATTACGTGTTAACTGTTACAGCCCAAATAATATGGCATTGACATGATTATCTGCAATCCCCCAACCCCCAGACTGTAATACATGTTTTATATCCAAATTAGTACTTTCATGGTTTAAAGAGAAGCGTCTTAGTTTATTACACAAAAGAACATTATTGAACCATTTGTATTAGGCAATTAATTATTAAATGATTAATTTACACAAAATTAAGACAAACTGTAGCAACCCTGTGTTAAAAGGTTTATTTTTATCTTGTCTACGTGGTGTATCGCAGGTTACCAAATACGTTAACAGGGACTCTGAGCCTATTCCTTTCCAATAATTGGGCCAGCTATTACCGTAAACTATGCGATAAATATGAACAGGAGCTTTTAAAAGATATTTTCACTTTTATTAAACAATATGTTTTTATTACATTTTCAAAATGTTTTGTCTTGACTTATTTATTTCTTTAAGAAAATACACCCATACAGCCAATAGGAAATCACACCCAAAGTAATTTGAGTAAAGACAATTTTTACATTAATCTAACTCTTTATAAGGTACTAATATATATTCTTCATTCTGTACATTCTAGAAACAGGGGGTTTCACTGACATTTTTCCTGTTTGTAATGTTCGATGAAAACCATTGACAATGTCTAGATGCTCTATATTGTATATTAATTGGCAGCTTCATGATTTTGGCACGTTTTTTTTTAAGTGGCCACTGACTGCGTCTTTACCAGACACCACCATGGGTAGAGAAATAAACAATGACTTTTGAGCTACAAAACAAGTAAATTGCATACATGGATGCATATACTGTTAAAATGTACTTAAAATAAATGAAAATAAAAAATAGTATATTATTATATTATTTATTTTTCTTCATGTCTACAGTTTCCCTAACATTTTATTATGTTTCTCTGTATTATACGTTTGCACCAATGTTTTTGCAGCATATGGTAACATATACAATATTTTACAGTTATAGTACACTACCACTATTTTAATAATACAGAAATATGTACAAAGGTACGTGCAAAACTATGTGTTTGTGTATTTTAGAATGTAAACCTCTATCTTCTAATAGTATTAATTCATGAGCTGAATACTGTAGGTTTCTGCAACATTTCTAAATATATCTACCATATGACCCCAATCTGAACCACTGTGTGTGTGTGTGTGTGTGTGTGTGTGTGTAAATTAAAGGGTGGTTAAGGTGTAAGTGTACAACTTCTCATGAAATGTGTATAGATCAAGACCCCTCATGAATCAGATCAACAGCACCATCAGTTCATGTTTTGCTTCATTTTGAGCGTGTTGTGCATCATTGTTTTAATGCTGAAGTACATGTTTAAATTTGGATGTGAGATACGCTAGTCTAGTGCAGAGATAGGGACAAGGTGGTGGTACCAAAGCTGTAGTTATTCAAGAAAGTGTCTCGAGTGAGGTATGTTTTATAAATGAGATCTAGTGACTCTACCTGTGTACCTACACACTTTCTCATACACAGCTGACTAACAACTATGTCAAGCTTGTCATTTCTGAAAAATTATATAAATTATCAGTGAACTAGCTGTATAGGCACATAAAGCAAAAGAACATTGCACAACCTTACAAATATACCAAGGTACAGTATATTTGGTCTCAATAAGCATGTATGTTTCAGTATATTGTAATGTATCATGTAATAAGTTTACAGACCAGCAAGATTAGGAGTGAAAGGGGGATTCAGAAAGAAAGCGTTTGAAATCTGCTGTGTTGGTAAAGTCAGAGGTTGTGGGGTTTAACGATTGTGTATGTTCATGTGTATTTGGGGATGTAGGTTAATGGATGTCGTGTCCTCCTGATTTAAATAGTTTAGTCAATGCAACGGCTTTCAGGTGGTTAGGTATTGCTATAGTATCGTCGCTGCAATCAAACCTTGGCCTTCAAAGGCCCCTTGCCGACTTTCTGCAAATTTACAAGTTAAGCAAACTCCCATTTGGGTTTGCTTGGGGAGTTTGTAGATGTTTATAAGTATCTTTGTATCCATCCCTTCCACATTGCCCTGTTTCCCCTCCCTTTTCCTCTTTTTCTTGGATTGTGTTTTGTGCGTCCGTCTCTCTTAATGTGAGACCATCTCCACCGGAATGTTTTGAAACAACAAAAAGCCTAAAGGAAACAGAAACAAATCATAATAAAAACACATTCAAATCATAATAAAAACACATTCAAATCATAATACTGATGACATCCACAATAACAAAAATAATATTCCATTTATAACTCATATAAACCATTACTGCAGAATTTGTATCATCATGTGCATGTTGTCATGGGATCAGGTCAGGATTTGATCAAAAGACCATTATTTTAGTCACTGTTCCTTCACAGAATTAATCAAGTTTTTCCTCCTCTTAATGGTACTTGGTTGGGAGTATCCTGGCAGATGATTCAAGATATAGGATGTCCCAATAGCAGTCTAGCAGGGTTACCCCTTTTCCATGAAGGCAGTTATGGAGCTGGTACGGAACCAGAGCCTAATCTGTGAGTCTATTAGAGCCTACAAAATGTGTGTTTGCGGAAAAGTTGGCAGACCTGGCAATAATCAAAATAAATATAGGCCTTTATATAAGCTAACCAAATACAAACAAACTTGCTCATTGGCCTATACACAAATTAATAAATATTAGAAAGACTGTAGCCTATGCCAACATCTTTGTAAGCCTATAACATGGTCAAACTCCCAGTTTCAGTGCTGGTAATGGCTAGATTACATAAGAGCAGATCACAACATTAAGATAAGGTTAAATGTTCTTGTCAAATAATAATAACTGATAATTAATGCTGATGCATAATGAACAATGTTGGATTAGGCCTACTATTCTTATGTGCTATTTGTAAAAAAAATAAACACAACCTTCAATTTCTGATTTGGATATCTATTTCCATGGCTACGGAGCTTCGAAGCATTCGTGCCAGCCCTATTAGTAACGCAAACTTACTTTTACTTGTAATTTTAAATTAGCTACTTTTTTTTTTACTTTTACTTGAGTAATATCATTGACTTGTAATTTTACTTGTACTTCAGTCAGTTAAGTAACACTACTTGTATTTGAGCAGGATTATTCAGTACTCTTTCCACCTCTGAGTTTGGGCTTGTGTTGCTGGGAAAGCAGAGATGTGTAGCCTACTGACGTATATAGTGATGTGATGACGTGGCTCTCCGGCCCATGGAAAAGCAAACTGTTCTTAGTTAATACATAATTGATTGCATTTAATATAGTGCTTTTCTAGACACCCAAAGCGCTTTATACGGTTGGGGGGGGGGGGGGGCTCACAGTTTGGGCGCCAATGTGTAGCACCCATCTGGGTGATGCTACGGCAGCCATTTCTGCGCCAGACTTGCTCACCACACATCAGTTTATGACCTACTAAGAGCCACAAGGGGCAGGATAGGGGATTAACTAGCCAATTTAGAGTAGAGGGATGTTGCAAGTCGCAAGTTGAACCAACGGCTCTAATACTGACACGGAACTGGCTCTAGGCTCGTGTTGGTGGAAAAGGGGTGTGTAAGTCAGAGATTCTGAGGAAGTATCCACGGTTGAACGATTATCCTTTTTGGCTGCCTAATGACATATTATCATGTGAAATATTTGGCGGTATGGTTTTTTTAAGACTCAATCTCAAAGTCCCAAACTACATCTGAAACTGTTACTCTGTTAACATGACTAAAATCCTTCCTGTCAGAAATAGTGACCATTTGATGCAAGATTATCTTATTCAACCCGTCAAGGTTCGCTCAAAACCAGATAAACCTGAATTTAGTATAGGAAATGGGAATCGCAGAGCATTCTGAGGTGGCGCCGCCATCTTGGGAGGATAGTGTCCTTAGCCACCAATCTGTTAGTTATCATATCAATCATTAATCACCTTCAATGCTTAAATTACGCGCAAAAGAGCAATTATATAAAGATACGTTCTCGACAGAGGCAAGGGAGTGATATAATGCAAAAGTAAAAGTTAATGATATTGATCCGTACAAATTAAGATGCATTAGACGATCAAAGGAAATTGACAGTTTGCCACCCCATATGGTGATGTACTGTAGTCGCATATCTGGTGGTGTTTTGTGTTAGCGCCTACAACTGTCAAATATTTAAAAAAATGTAAGTCTTTGGTGACCCATGTCATGTCCAGTTTACCAACGGATGGGTACAGGACCTTCAAATCTACAAGCCAAATGCCAACTGCATAATAATCCGTGACAAATATGCTAGCTAATGTTATGCTAACTGAATGATAACAAAACGTTGGCTAATCATGCATAATTAATCCACCCTAGAAAATTTAAACACATAATAACGCTAGCCTGTCTTTGGGTCTGATTTCGTATTTTAAATCTCATTCAATGTTATTTTTGGTTTGTTGGTTGTGAGATTAGCTGTTACAACCCACTCACTATACAACAGTGTTGACCGGCCACGGTTACCGACGGAGTTGAACAACATCTTAGACCAGGGGTGGGCAATTAATTTTTACAAGGGGCCACATGAGCAACCCGAGCTGTATTGGAGGGCCGAATCAACAATAAGTTGAACTCAATTCTGCTCAATATTAATTTTCATATCCCGTTCCGATTGTAAAATGCAGTACATTATACATTTTATATTAGCTGCTACTGGTAATCAAAAGAATAAGGATATTCTCTTACAATAAATATATGAAATTGTGGAGTGGGTCAAATAGAAAAGATTTATTTTGAACATGTTAATCTTCACAAACCAATACTGAAACATAAAACATAACAATATAACAATACATTTAACATACTGCTTCACAGTATGTTAAAGACAAGCAATTAATAACAACTTAATGTAACTTAACTTTATACAAAAAGCAAAGAGTGCTTTTGATGGTTTTATTTTAAATCTTAACCTTCAAACCAATACTGAAATATAACATAACACATAACAAAAACATAACATAACAACATAATAAAACATTTATCATATTGCGTAACAGTATGTTAAAGACAAGCAATTAATAACTTAACTTTATGCAAAAAGCAATGAGCTTTTGATGTTTTTCAGTTAATTTTACTTGTTCAGTGAGAGAAATCCAGTCTGGCTTGGGCTTGAACAAGTGCATTGAAATCTGGCTGAATGTCTGAGGTGGATATGCGAAGGACAGCTGAGAGGTGATCATCAGTGATGGAAGATCTGTATCTGGATTTGTTGAACTTCATCACTGAGAATGTCTGTTCACATACGTAGATAGATCCAAAGAGGACTAGAATCTTCTGAGCATGCCTCCTCAGGTGTGGAAAGTTTTCCTCTTTGAGAGAAGAGTAAAACTCAGGCAGTGAGACTGACTTAAAGTGCTCTGCCAGAAGTGTGTCAGACTGCAGGTCAATGAGTTCCATCTGAACATCACTGGGTGCATTATCCACACTGCAGGTGAAGGGAGAGGAAACCATTTGCATTACACTCAGCTGTTTTAAAGTCTTGAAATCGCCTTGAAAACTCACTATGCAGTGCTTCCAACGTTGATGAGTACCTGTGGAGGTGATCAGCCAATGGCACGACTTCCTTCAGTGTTGGCAAGTGGGTGAGAATGCTGTCCTTCATTTGGCTTGAGAGAAGCTGCAACTTTCTCATAAAAGCCTTCACTGCGCAGTACATTTCATGCACAAAAAGGCCCCTGCATTGCAGTTTGACATTTAGTTCATTCATTAGTGCAGTCACATCTACAGCAAAACCAAGGTCTGCCAGCCAATCTGTAGCTGAAAGCTGTGGGACGTCATTTCCTTTCTTCACACCGAACTCCTGAATCTTCTCTCTCAGGTCCCAAACATTTTTCAGCACTTTGCCCAGGCTGAGCTACCTGACAGCTGCGTGGTAGCTTATGTCACGATGTTCAGTCTCATTTTCCTCCAAAAGTGCAACAAACTGTCTGTGATTCAATGCTCTTGCCCTGATGAAGTTAACTATTTTAGTTACAACATCAACAACATGGTTAATTTTTAACACCGACTTACACAACACCTCCTGATGTATAATCCAATGCAAAAATGTCAATTTCTGCTCAGGGTTCATTTCTGTCACTTTATCTTGCATTCTTTTCAAAAGTCCAACATTTCTCCCCGTCAGATTTGGACAACCATCCGTTGTCACACCAGCCAGCTTTTCCCATTTGAGTCCCAACTTGTCCAAACATGCATTTACCTCCGTGAACAAATCAATCCCAGTTGTTGTCCCTTTCATTGACTGCATGGCTGCCAGCTCCTCCGTGATTTTGAAGTCTGCAGTTATCCCACGTAAGAAGATGAGTACCTGGGCAGTGTCACGTACATCAAAGCTCTCATCCAAAGCCAGGGAAAAATAGTCAAAGTTGACCGCTCTGTTCTTCAGCTGAAGCTCCAGAATTCCCGCGATGTCCTCAATCCTCCTCGTTACAGTGCGTCGGGAGAGGGGCACGTCCCCAAATGCGGCCTTTTTCTCCGGACATATTAGTGCTGCAGAGTCCACCAAACACTCCTTAAACTCTCCGTCAGAAAACGATTTACTTTTTCTGCCGATTTTGTGGGATATGACATAACTTGTCTTGACAGCCGCATCTCTGGGTGTGCAAAGTTTTGTAAAAAATCCTTGTTGGTTTTGCAGTTTAGCTAGCAAAGCATTCGACTCCCTTGCGCGCTCTTCATCAGACAAGTTCTTGTATTTCTCCTCGTTTGTTCACGTAGTGGCGATTTAAATTGTATTCCTTAAACACAGCGACCTGTGTACCACAAACTAAGCACACCGCTTTACCTTTTTGCAGTTTAGCTAGCAAAGCATTCGACTCCCTTGCGCGCTCTTCATCAGACAAGTTCTTGTATTTCTCCTCATGTTTGTTCACGTAGTGGCGATTTAAATTGTATTCCTTAAACACAGCGACCTGTGTACCACAAACTAAGCACACCGCTTTACCTTTGACTTCTGTAAATAAATATTTTGCAGTCCATGTCTTGTTGAAAACGCGGCATTCGGCATTAACTTTTCTTTTTTTAGCATGAGCTGACATTTTGAGGGCTAGCTGGCCAGCATCACTCGTGTCTGTCACGCACGCAAGTCATGGATGTATAATACGCACGTGCGTCACGTAAATAAAAAAAAAAGCACGGTTTTCAAAATAAAAGCAACACAATTGAATAGCATGAACAGCATAAATTATATTATATAATATTTTTTCATTCATGTTCTGATTGACCTCACCCTCTGTTGGGTTTGAGGAAAACTCCCGTCCCCCTTCACCCAGGGAGTTCTTTGTGTCCGAGTGGTCTTCCTTGACTTCAGAGACAATTCGATGACGTTAGGATATTAATGTATTTATTGCCACCAGTTAATTCAGTATAATATTGCAGAACGTTATCAAGTGATTATTAGATTAGATTAGATAACGGCCAAGCATGCTCTCCCCCGCGACAATCAGCACAGGCCTCAAGGTTATTCTCACAACACCTTATTGTTGCAACCTAATAGTTAGCTGTCTCACTCCTGCCATAGGGAGGATACTATTCTACAATTCCCCCTTTTGATCTCACCAACATGAGATCAATACTCAGCCTCATCATCGCTGGAGTCGAGGTCCTGGCAGTTCAACAGGGGCATCTGGTGCGCTGGGGACGGGGGAGGTTTCTCTAATGTAGCAGTAATAAGGCGTACTATTAATGCTCTGATACATGGTATACAGCAACAACCACATGTGACCAGAATGGCCACGAACACGGCAATAGAAATAAGCATAGACAAAATAAGACCGCTCTACCGACCAAACATCCTGCCCAACCAACCGGAGAAGGGATTGTCAATACCCGAATGTTTATTGGCTCCTTTTACATAGTTGACCTCAACCCCCCCCATACTGGCTTAGGCACGGATCAGTGGTCAGTGGACGAGCCTGTACACAAGAAATAAGATAGAATATCATGCATAAGAAAACACACCTCATTTTGACAGTTGTTCTTTCTTTTTTTTTTACTATGTAATGTGGATGTGTGTATATGTGTGTGGGATATGTAGGTTGGGGTTGGGGTCGTTCTCGGGCTGCGTTCTTGTGGAGTGAGATGGGAACCTCCCGCCTCACAGCTTGGAACCTTCTGGTAGCCTCTTTTCTTGCAGGGGGTGGGGGTGTGTGGGTGCGTGTGTGTGTGGTGTATCTTCACTCTCCGGGGTGGACTACCCTTTGAGCGGAGCGGTGGACCGGGGGATTATTCTGCCCCCTTTTTCAGGTCTGACCGTGTTTCCTCAAGGGTGCGCCCTGGATCTTGTGCCTCAGCACACTGTGTCCAATGGTACCAGGAGTCACCTTTCCCTTTTAGCCGGACTGCGTGCTCGGTCCGCTCCGTCACTTCATACGGGCCGGTCCACCTGGGCTCTGTCCACTTTCGTTTGATGACCCGGAGAAGGACCCACTTGGCGGCAGGCAGGGGCTCTCCTTGGCAGATTCCCCACTCCCTGGCCTCCAACACCTGTTTGGAGAAACTTAACACAAGAGCTCGAAGCTGGTTATAATATGATTCGGGTGACAAGTCTCTCCTTGGGATATCATTTTCAGCCGGCTCCATGGCCGGCTGATCTGTTTCTACATGATATCCCTCCAAATTGGTTCCTGTCAGAGGGCTCGGAAATTGCCTCCCCGTGGTCAATTCGTATGGGGTGAAGCCCGTGCTCTGATTCACCGCACATCGAATAGACATCAGGGCCAACGGAAGGGCATCAACCCAGTTCATCCCGGTTTCGGCTGTGATTTTACCCAATTTTTGTTTCAGATTAGCGTTCATGCGTTCCACCCTCCCCTGGGACTGGGGGTGGTAGACCGAGCCGAATTTGTGTTTTAGCCCCAACATTCCTTCTACTTGGTTCAAATCTTTATTTCTGAAATGACTCCCATTATCTGATCGGATTTTTCTTGGGAACCCGTGTCGGGGAATATAGTGGTTAATGAGGCACTTAATTACTGTTTTTGCGTCTTCCTTTTTTGCTGGCCATGCTTCTGGCCATCCTGTAAATGAGTCCACACACACGAGCAAGTATCTAAAACCTCGTACGCGCTCTATCATGTCTGTGTAATCTATGACCACTTCCCGTACTGGCACAGGGTCCAGCAGGAACCTTCCCATCTGTGGTTTCACGGTGGGTTTTGGGTTGTAATGTACACACACCTTACAGTCCCTTACACACTGTCTTGTCATTTCCGGTAAATACGGATGCCACCAGTGGCAAAGGCTGCGGTTCATCTGAAAAGGACCTATATGACCTACCCCATGTGCTTCAGCCAGCACAGCTCTTACCATTCTCGATGGTAGGGCAGGTCTTCCCTGGGGCCCTCTCCATACACCTCTCACCTTGCTTCCTCCCCTCCTCCCCCACATAGATTTGACCTCCGGGGCTTCCTTTGCTTGTTCTTCTATAATCAGGGCTTCTGTTAAAGGCGGGGCTAGTTCGGACTCGACACACACCATCATTTTGCTTGGGGAATCTATGTATCCGGAGACTTTCTTAGCTGCTCTGTCTGCCTGTTCATTTCCTCTAGCTGTGGCGGTGTCGGCTGGATCATGGCCTTTACACTTGACTGTGGCTAGTTGTGCTGGGCGTTGTATGGCTTGGGCCAACGCCTTCATTTCAGTCTCGTGTTTTATTGGCTTTCCACCTGCAGTAACATACCCTGCCCTCTCCCATTGTGCCAATTCAACATGGGCAGCTGTACACGCGTACGCTGAGTCTGTGTACACTGTAAGTTGTTTCCCTTCCCCCCATTCTAGTGCGGCTATTAGGGCCAGTACTTCCGCTTTTTGAGCGGAAGGGTGCTCTGTGACTGTTCCCTCTCTTACTGTCTCATACTGTTTCCCTTTCTGTTGTACTACTGCCCACCCCGCTTGTAGTCCTTTGGTGTTGTCTCGAAAACAACAGCCATCTGTGTACACCACCTCCCCTTTCTCTAATGCCTGAGCCTGTAAGTCTGGTCTTATTTTTCCTACCCTTGCTACTTCCCTTTTGCACTCGTGTGGTAGGCCATCTCTCATATTGTCGGCCATGTTGACACCTTCGTGTGTGAAAAGCAAATTTGGGGCTGACAAAATTTTGTGCAGTTTGTTCTGCCTTAGGGAGGTCAGTGTGAACAGTGCTGAGTTCACATAAGCTATCACTGTGTGTGTTGTCAGAATGTGTAACGGATGTCCTTGTACTAAATGGGCTGTCTTGCTTCTCAATTTTGCGACTCCAGCGGCATGCTGAGTGCACGGGGGGTGTCTCTTTTCCATTGCATCTAGTGTGATGCTTACATACATCAAGACCCGTCTCTCTCCCCCTTTTTTCTGGAACAGGATGCCGTTGACAACGGGGCCTGTTTCAGAAACATCAAGGTGGAAGGGGCTGGTGTAGTCAGGTAATGCCAAGTCGGTGGAGTGAGTGAGGTGTTGTTTCAAGAGAATGAAGGCTTCTTCGGCGCCTTGAGACCATTCCAAAGTGGCTTTCAGCTGGCGCATGCCGTGTTGATTGACCATGGCGCGCAGTGGAGCCGTGAGTCCGGCATAATTGGGGACGTAGTTACGACTATAGCCCGTCAGCCCCAGAAAAGAAAGCATGTCCTGCACCGTGAGTGGTTTAGGGTAATGAAGAACCGTAGTTCTGTGCGTGGCCGAAAGGCTGGCCCCGGTATGGGACAAGACACGTCCCAAGAAAGAGACCTGCGTTCTTACTGCCTGTAGTTTGGATCTGCTGACTTTAAAGCCGGCTTTCCACAATGTTTGTAGGATCGTTTCTGTGGCTGCCAAACAGTCAGCGGCGGATGTAGACGCGATGAGCAAGTCGTCCACATATTGAACCAGAGAGGTGCCCGGAGGAATGGTAGCTACTGACAGTGCCTCCCGGAGAACCTGATTAAACAGGCCGGGGGAGAGGGCGAACCCTTGTGGAACCCTGGTGTATCTCAACTGCCTCCCTTGGAATGTAAAAGAGAATACATCCCGCACCGAAGGGTGCAGGGGTAGACAAAAGAAAGCGTTGGCCAGATCCATGACAGTGAACCAAGTCTGATCAGGTGAGAGATTTGTTAGGGCCGTATATGGGTTGGGCACCGGGATGGTGGGGGTAGCCAGTCGAGCGTTAATAGCTCGTAAATCATGCACCATACGCCACTTCCCGGTTCCCGCTTTCTGAACTGGCAAGATGGGTGTATTCCACGCAGACGTGGATGGTTCTAAGACCCCTGATTCTATGAGACCATAGATGGTTTCCTGAATGCCCTCCTCGGCCCCTGGCTTGGTGCGATATTGTGGACGCCAGATTGGCGGACCCGGGGTCAGCTGAAATGAACATGGCGTAGTGTTGGCTAGCCCCACATCCGTGGGTCCGGATGACCATATCGAGAGTGGAAAGTTGGTCAACATTGAGGCAACTTGGGGATGGTCAGTTTTCACTCGGCCACGGGAACGGGACACCGCGCTCTGTTCCATGAGTAGGTTATCCGTCGCTGCCACTAAGATCTTGTATGAGTTGCAAGAGGAAGAGTACTGTACATCGGGCAATTGAGACTGCTGCCAATCGGCTGCCATAACGGCTCGTTTGACCATGGGACCCAACTCTTTGGCCTGGTGAGCAGGATGGAGAGCCAGAGAGATGTGGGGAACCGACTCTTCAGCCATTCTAAACCAATGACAGTCGTTATGTGTGAGGTGGGTGTGAGCTGCCATCCCTTCGGGGCCTAATATTATTGCCCCCGATGTAACTGACCATGTGGTCCCTTCGACTGTTGTAGCAAATTGATTCTCGTAATTTGTATCCTGTGATAAATCATAATAGAGTGTGAGATGGAGGGGATCTAGTGGGGGAACATAGGGTTCCAGTAGCATGATCCAGGGTTTCCAGGCGAGGTATCGAGAGAGCACGCCCCCGCCTGCGGGTCCTTCC
This sequence comes from Galaxias olidus, assembly GCA_026901105.3. Classification (NCBI taxonomy): domain Eukaryota; kingdom Metazoa; phylum Chordata; class Actinopteri; order Galaxiiformes; family Galaxiidae; genus Galaxias; species Galaxias olidus. The sequence continues at coordinate 65,462 of JAPMUY010004132.1, read as the reverse complement.
GGCTCCACTAGGCCCCAGTATATGTCTGCCCACTGGCTGTAGCCATGGCCCAACAGCCACTGCCCGGCTCCCTGTTCTCCCACGCATTGCAGAGGCTGTCCATCTGGCAAGGTCACAGTCAGTCCCTGGGGGCCACATAGAATGGAAGCGCCCAGGGTGATCAATAAGTCTCGTCCGAGAAGGTTGACAGGTACATCAGGGGCTATAGCCATAGCATGGAGTACCGTTTGTTTTCCCACTTGTACGGGGATAGGTTTGGTGAGAGGCAAAGTTTGTCCGACCCCAGAGAAGCCCACCACCTCAACACGGTGGGTGGACATGTGTTGGACAGGAAGAGGTGTCATCATAGTGGAGAATGTGGCACCCGTGTCCACCAGAAATGGCAGGGTTTGGTTCAACACTGTGACATTAAGGAGAGGTTCTGCCGTGGCCTCTCCTGGGCGTCTCTGTGGGGGGTCTCATGCTTGGTGGTCGGGGTTACTCCCCCAGACTCGGTCCCATCCCCCTTGGAGATATTGTCCTGAGGGTGCGGCCTCCGGATTGGGGGCTCTGTTCTGCGGGCGCTGTTGGTGAGGGCGCTCGGCTGGTCGGGACAGTCTTTGGCCCAGTGGTCGGAATTGCCACAGACGAAGCAGGCCCCCCGCCCTCCCCCATAGGTTCCCCTTCCCCTGCTACCTCCACGACCCCGTCCACCTCTAGTACCCTGGCCCTCAGCCCATCTACTCTTTTGTCTTCCCCATTGGCCAGGATGTGAGCGGGGGCTCCCCTCCTCCTGGTCCTCCTGCTCACCTTGGCCCTGTCCCTTACCATCCTGATACATTTGTTTAGCCTGTTTAGCCTGGTTTTTTGTCTCTGCACTACCAATTGCAACTTTAGAAGCTGTTTTTGTAACTCCTCAGTTTCGGCCTTGGCCGCACATGTTTTGGCCGCCTCCTTTTCTAAGCGGTGGGTCACATGGTGTTCCCAAGTGTGAGAGTTAGCCCCATGCATATCGGGGTCGTCGGTCATGGCAGTCCGAACGGACTCGGGTACCCCGGCTAATATAGCCGTGCGGAACCAGATCTGTTGTGGGCCCGGAATACCGGGGTCTTGGCCTGTGGCGGCGAGCCATTTTTCTTTGGAGTCGGATAGGTACTGGCGGGGCTGAGTACCCGGGGTCCAAGGGAAACAAAGAATGGGAGCCCTCAAGGGATCAGGAAACTGAGTCCTTAGTGCTTGGACTACTGCTGGCAAGTGAAGGGTGAGAGGGTCATCATGGCGTTGGCCAGTGGTATGACTGGCTTGTTCAAGAATGGTAAGGTCATTTGAGGTCAGCGAGCGGCCACAGCCCGGAAGTCTCCTAGGGCGAGAACACTGCCCGTAGTGAGTCTTGTGAACTTTGCTAACCACGGGGTGGCTCCCTCGCAGAGAGGGGGAAGCTGCTGTGTGAGGGCGGTTAGGTCCGCTAGGCCATATGGTCGATAGTCGGTGGGCTGGCCTGAGGGTCCCGGTCTAAGAGGAAACATGGAGGCCCTTGAAGCCGGGCCTGGGTCCGCATGACGTTCGCGTAAGGGGGGCTCTGTTCCCTCCCAAACGGGAGTTTCTCCCCCTGTGTAGCGTGTAAGGACGCCTTTGCCCCGTATGGTAACCTCTACCTCTACCGGGGGCGCCTCTATGGGGGTTTGAGGTGGTGTGGGAGGTGATGTTGTGCCTTCCTCATCTGATTCAAATGAAATAAGGTTTTTCTGCTTCCCCTTTGGTCGCTCCCTCTCCTGGCGCAGCCAAGCTTTATATTCTAGCTTTTCCCTTTCCCTCTCTCTCTCTCTTTCCTGTCTACTCTCTTTCTCTCTTTCTCTGTACTCCTGTTCCCTTAGTCTGAACTCTTCTCTCTCCCGTTCCCTTTCCTTCTGTCTTTCCTTGTCTTTCTCATCCCATTCTGTTAGTATACGGTGGGCCTGTGCCATAGTAATGGGAGGAGGTGCAGAGGGGGCGGTGGGTCCGGCAGGTGTGGAAGGCTCTTGGATAGGTGGGGGCAGAGGGGAGGAGGTGGAACTCCAATCCACTCCCTCCTGCTTGGCCTGCTGCTGGGCTCGAGCCCATTCTTCAGTTTGCCTCAGGGCATCTCTCTCTTTTTTCTCCCGCTCCTTCATGGCCTCTTGTTCCTGATTACAGGCGGTATAGGGGGAGGGGGTCACAACAATAGCGGCCTCAGTCATATCTACTTGTAGGAGGGGGGCAGCACCAGCTGGTTGGGTCAGCGGGTACATGCCCTTGGGAGGGGTGTAGGGAGGGGGTGCTGGGGCGGGGGAAGAGACGGGGGGGGGGTCGGTGCTGGGGCGGGAGAGGAGACGGGGGGGGTCGGTGCTGGGGCGGGAGAGGAGACGGGGGGGGGGGGGGGGTCGGTGCTGGGGCGGGAGAGGAGACGGGGGGTCGGTGCTGGGGACGGAGCAGGGGGTGTGGGCAAGAGGGTGGGCTTGGGCTCCGGGGTGGGGGCAGCCTTCTTGGCTCTCATTAAATGTTCTACTCCTTGACACAGTATTGCGAGTTTTTTTTTCACCTCCCTCTGTCCTTTTCCCTGTTTTTCTCCTCTTCACTCCACTTTCCCTTGTTCCACATGCTACATTTCTGTCCCTTCTCCTTGGCCTCGTCCCTCAACTGTCTGTGTTGCTTCTCTTTCTCCCACAGCTTAGTCACGTTGTTTGCTGTCTCCATTTCCTGCATGCACCACTTCCTCAACACACTCAGTCAACTTCCTCAATTCTTTCTCTTTCTCACCTGTTGCCGCCACTGCACCCATCAATTTGTCTTTCTGTACCATCAATGTCAGGTAGGGTCCAGGACCCCACCCACCATCATCTAATTCTCTATCAAATTCGCCCTCCATGTTTAGAATACACAATCAATAAATTATTTTATCAGACACAATACACAATCAATAAACACCTTTTAACAAACACTTGCTATTGTGGCCACCGTTCACTGGTCTGTCTACCTTACCAGCTACCTCATAGGTGGGCACTTTTAGTTTAAAAGACCAAAACCAATGTAGACACGCTTCGGGGGATCTGATGGCCCCAGGTGCGTTATACCTAGCTATCTCCTTGATCCGTCAACCAAGGAGGGGGCACGCCAACTCCCAGATTCTAATTACCGTTCACTGTGCAAATCCGTTGCCAGCTACCTCATAGATAATTAGACTTCTGAATTATCGTTCATTGGTCCACCACAGGGTGGCCAACTACCTCATAGATAAACAGGAATACTTTTTAAATCGCTTATTTAAACATACACTGGTGACATTCTTACAGTCTATTCACACTTTTACCGATTCTACCTTAGGTGTCCTCTTAATAATTTAGGACTGGTCAACGCCCATAGCCATGGTATTAAATTTGGAGATAGGCCGAATATGCAGATTTGGATGTAACAGGTTCTGCTTACCTTTATTTGATGTTGCCGGCCAATACCACAGTCATGTGCACCAAACAGTCTTTTAGTCGAATCACCGGATCTTCCTTTCTGCTTATCTCAGCGTAGCCTCCAAGTTGTTGGGTGTGGGGAAAACTCCCGTCCCCCTTCACCCAGGGAGTTCTTTGAAGTCAAGGAAGACCACTCGGACACAGAGACAATTCGATGACGTTAGGATATTAATGTATTTATTGCCACCAGTTAATTCAGTATAATATTGCAGAACGTTATCAAGTGATTATTACACAAGCAAATATAGTATTAATATTACCTTGCAGGTATTTGTCACAAATGTGGTATACCGGAGAATAAAGCAGAGCGGCCGCTGCAGCATGAATTCTAAAACTATTTCCCTTTCTCTCCCTCTCTTGTACTCTGGCCGCCCCCAGCCATATCTCGTGAGCCCGATGGTGTGTCTCAACCCCCCCCTGTATGTCCTGTTATTCAGTTTCAACGGTCGGAGTGTTCTCTTCTCTAGATAACGGCCAAGCATGCTCTCCCCCGCGACAATTAGCACAGGCCTCAAGGTTATTCTCACAACACCTTATTGTTGCAACCTAATAGTTAGCTGTTTCACTCCTGCCATAGGGAGGATACTATTCTACACCTCACGCGGGCCGGACAGGGACGCCCAAAGGGCCGGGTGTGGCCCGCGGGCTGTAAGATGCCCAGGTTTGATCTAGATAGAGGTAGAGTTAAAAATAAACACAAACATTTTATTGAAAATAAACACAGATGGCATGGCTTAATATACAGTTACTTAATCAATTATGAAGATTTTACCTTGGAGAGTGTAATTCTTGGCATGTCTACGAATGCAGCACTTGTCAGATTCAGAAGTCCCCTTCTCATATGCACTATTGGTCAGATAGAAGGCAATTGCGTTAAATTTCGGTGACACCATTTGCACTCAGTCAGACAATTATAGTAGATATGTAATATATAATTGATATTAAAACTATATCACTAAATAAGCTAAAACACAGTTGTTATATAGAGTCTATAGACTAAGTAATTATTAATTAAATAATTTTAAACTTGAATTATATGGTATGTAACTGATTAAACTAACTATATCAATAAACAAGTTAATATGCAGTTAATATACAGTCAATATAAAGTTGTTATGTATTAGTAATTATGAATTAAATATTAAATACCTTAGATATAAGGTTAGCTAAGTTAAGCTAACTTGATACCCAATGTATGCTAGCTAGTAAACCTTTGTAATATTAACGTTTAAATCCAAACGAAAAAAGCAAAGAATACTTAGAAGCAAATACTACAAACAAGCTATATAAATCATATATTAATAATTAATCGAAAGTTATTGTTAGCTGTTTTCGTCGATGTCTTGAGTAGATTTCAAGGAGCTCGGGGTCCAGTAGCTGTCAGCTGTCACTTGGATGTCGTGTAGACGAGTCACTCTGAGGTAAAATCTGAAAGTGTTGCCTAGCTCGCGACTGATGCCAGCGCGAGCTCTTTAGCCCGCGAAACTGTGAATGTAGCAAAATTCAACATTGTAGCAAACAACAATGCATTGTGACGCAACCCGGACACATTTTCGCAGCCGGACACATTTTCGCACGACAGCGGTACTGGGAGTTGAGAAAACTCATGAAGGCGGCGATCTCTCTGTGTCTCCTCTAAAAACTGTGTGTGCACTACGATTGTGATTGCTAGCCAGTTTAGGCAGCCAGGCAGGAGTGAGGGGGAGAGCAGGTTTCCATGGTTACATGGTCGCCATTTCTGCGTGCGTTGCTTTAAAAGTTTCACGCACTTCGAACATTCCACCTACCATTCGCTTCTAAAACTCTTAATTACAAATAAACCATTTCCACCCTTTTACATCTACCACCCAGATATGTTACTGTTGTTGGTCTTTTTATTGTGATTGCAGATGGCTGTATATTGCCGTTTTATAATAACAACGAATACTTAAGTCAGCACTGTCAACAGCAAACGACTGCACAGCAGCGAGACAGTCACAGAAGTGAACTGCACAACAGACAGTCATTGTGCCCAACTACACACTTCGAGTGGCATTGTCACCATGTGTTCCTCATTTCGATCAATTAGTTGCAAGAAAGCAGGCGCACCCATCTCATTAGAAATTCTAATTAAAAAAGCACGGGATGGAATGGGTCATTAACGTAAAAATAAATAAATATTAGTTTAAACATGTGTTGAACAGTTTTAAGTTGGGGCAGTGTTGCACCGTTAGCAGTTCATTTAGCCCCCCAAAAAAGGACAAAAAAAAGAATGAAAAAGAAAAAAGCATTTGTGTTGGGAGTGTTCATAAGAATCAGTTTATATTTTATTTGGTGTTGGTATTGTTGGCAGTAATTTTATGTTCAGCCAAATCACTTCAGTTGAAGTTTTCAATTAAATTTTATTTTGTTTTTATAGGGCAATATCAAAACAAAGTAATATCTCATTTCATATGGAGCAGGTCTAAATGGCCTGTATAAATCACATATAAATAATAATTAAGACTAATAATTAATAGACAAATAATAATATGCAGGATATCTATCACCCCTCCTGGGGGTTGTGGTGGGTCGTGTAAACCCAAACTCTGACTTTACTGGACCCCAGGACAAAAGTTTGAGAAAGGCTGTACTAGTTACTAGGTTAGCAACCTACACTTTCGGCTAGTCTCTTTTAAGACTAGCTAACGTTTTAGACTCCATGGTGGGTATAATGTTAACTCCTTATCCAAATTATGATGGTTAGCGGCGCTGCTATATTATCCAGTGCCGTGTCCAATTCAAGTCACCAGAATTATTTTTTAACATTAAACAAATACAACTTAACTCACATTCACTACGCAGTGTCATGTTGTGGGGTTTATGCCAAATGCCGATGGAATCTGGAGTTGTGATGAACTTGCTTGACGTAGGGCGACGTAAAAAGCTTTCTGAATAACTTTTTCTGCTTAACTCTCTCTCTCTCTTCGTCATTCACACCGTAGCCGTATAACGAGACTAATCACGTTGTCGATGAAGAAGAATCATACCCTTGTGTATACTGCCATTTAGTGACCGCAGTGAATGTTGTATACATATACGTGTATACATTCTATGCGGTCACTAGATGGCAGCATACACAAGGGTATCATCTTGGTCCTTCATACCAGCTCGCTCCCCTCAAAGCCCTCTCTCTGCCCGTTCATAGTCTATGGGCAAATTAAGCGTGTAAAAGAGGCAATTAAAAAATTACTAATGGACAGATTAATTAGCTGTGTACAAGCGCAGTCTGTGACATTCCAACGGACATTTTGGCTTTGCAATGGAAGCAAAATGCCCAAAACTGCGACCAAAGTTGGGTGTCGAAAAATGGGGCTAATAATAATAAAAAAACTTAACAATAACAGTATATGAGGCAATCACATAATAATAATATGACCGGGAACAGTATATGATTGCATGACGCAATCACATAATAATCTTAGTGACTGTGCTGTCCCGTCTCCCCTACGTCCTCGCGTTAGCTCAACCTTCGTTTTAAGACATCTGGCGATTGTGTCACAAGTGGACAGCGCTGCAGACATAAAATCAATCAGCAGTAGTCTATTGTCTTAAGTGTTAATGCTTGTTCAATACTGATTATTTTACCATTGAAATACATTTTAAGTAGTCTTAATGAAACTGTGCTGCCGCCTGTTTAAATAGCCTACATGTATCAGACGGGCTGTTCATTCTGACACTACTTTGTCGTGTTGGATTTCGCCGTTTCAATCACGCTACGGTGACAAATAAAGGAGTTAGTTTTGCAGCAAGCAATTATTTATGGTGCCTTTAAGGGTATAATTGTTAGCTAAGCACACTTCAGCTAGATAACGTCCACTTAGACAAATAGAATTCACATGCAGTAAGCAGTAGAACAGTATAAACATGGCACAATGAACTCCTTGTTGACGGTACTACCAGTAGGTCTGGCTAAGCACGGTATAGCATGAGAAGTCCTAACCAAATGATCTTTTGCAGTATTATCAGTAAGCTATCATTTATGGAGCCTTGACTTAAGACTAGCTAACGTTTGACTCCATGGAAATAACGTGAACATCCAAATTGTGAAGGTTAGCGTTCTCTAAATAAAATGTATTTTTAAAAACTGCGCGGCTGTTGAATGCCTTATGGAAACACTTTATACGTGCAGCCACTATCCAATTCAAGTCACCACTATTATTTTTTAACGTTAAACAAATACAACCTAATTCACATTCAGTGTAGAGTGTCTTACAATTAGCCCAAGTGCAGGTGAATAACCTTCCTTGATGTAGAGCTATGGAGAGCTCCATCGTACACTAACTCTAAAAAGCTTTATGAAGAACTTATTCTGTCTTAACTCTATCTCTCCCTTTGTGCTCGTCCTTGTGGTTATTTGTTATGTTAGTCTCTAGTCAAACGCCTTTGCACGAAGTTCGGAAGTCTCCATAACCTTTGGGATACTGCAGCTAAATACACCATAAAAATTATTCACACCGTGGCCGTAACAAGACTAATCGCATTGTATGGCTAGTTAGTTACTATGGCAAACTATAATCTACAAGCATTTGTCATTATTATTAGGATATCTTGAAATGCATTATCTCGCAAACGTATACATACTATGCTAATTATGATTATATTATCCTAAGCCTTGAGGGGAGCTGCAATGAAGGACCAAGATGAATCTTATACCCTTGTGTATACTGCCTTCTAGTGACCGCAATAAAATGTTGGTTAACATACGTGCAAACAAGCTAGATGATTAATTTCCTCTGGTAAAAACATAAGTGGTCTACCTCAGTTGTATCATGTAATTTAAGAAATTGTGGGACATCCAAGATGTGAAACAATTTGTTAGAAGGGAGAGTGACATAATTAGGCTACTGCATGAGTTCCGTACATTATAAGTAGCGTAGGTTTACCTAATGTCTACACAGCTTACCTTAAACCAATCCAAAATGCAAATTCTTTAATTTCATCGTGATTATACAGTAATAGTGCTGCCTTGCTAATTATTATATTAGCATGAAGAAAATGGAACTATGAAACTTTGGCTAATAAGGGGCTGTAATAATCATTTGCAAAATGGTCACAGACGCAACGAAAGACAGTTTCATCAGTAGTTCCGTCTGTATGGTTTAACAAGCAGGCTAGCTAATGTCCATGGAAATAGCATAGCTCCATATCCAAATTGTGATGGTTGAGTTCACTAAATCAAAACCAAAAAAAGAATTTTAACAGCAGCGCTTATGCATTGTGGGGAACTAACACATGTGTTAGCCAGTGTCTTAATTTGGACATTAAGACGTTTCTTTTGCAACATTCCAGAAAGCTATCATAAGCCAGTCAGTGCATATAGTAATACTAGCCCTGTTTACACAGCGAACACATTTCATTTGATTGAGAGTAGGCCACTTACTGCTACAGCGTACTCGTACTAAATTCAATCCCGTTGAGAGTAAGCCACGTACAATTCATGCTGTTATTAATAAGTACGCCTGTGGAAAATGAAGTGAAGTCTCGTTGCCAGTACTAGTATGATGTGCGCAGCTGATTTAACGTGGTTTTCTATACCCAGTCATTTCAATCACATAATAACCAAGACAGTCGGTACAAACGTAACAACATGCAAATACATAACATCAACGCAAGATGGCGGGGTATGACCGTGAAAACTCTCTCCCAGTCAAAACCCTCTCCCCAGTCATTTCAATGCGGCCAAGAACTGATTAAAAATACTAATTAAAAATATAACACGTGAACCGATCACTTAGCTGTAAGTGAGCGCAATGGACTGAAATACCTAAGACATGTGGGCACTGGAATGGAATCGATTGGGTCAAAACTGCGGGGGTAGATAAGGCGCCAAAAATAGGCCAAATAATAATAAATAGAAATGCATTTCCACAAGAAAATGCGGATGTGATTGCGTTTCCACCATCAGCGACCAGGCAGTACGGGTGGCCAGCCCCCTAAAATAACCGCTGCAGCACTACTACATCCTCGTGTGTTGATGGACAGCGCTGAACTGAACACAAGCGTAAACGCCCACTTGGGGCCAGTTGCAACATCTGACTTCTTCCATTCATATAAATATGAAATAAGTTTAATATGTACAAGTTTGGCTGGTTTATGTCAATTAGTCTGTGAGTAACAGAGAAATGCAAAAAGTGTTGCAACCATCCCCAGTCTCCCCTATGTCCTTGTGTTAGCTCAACCTTCATTTTAAGGCATCTGGCAATCATATCAGAAGTGGACAGCGCTGTAGAGATAAAATCAGCTGTAGTCTGTTGTCTTAAGTGCTAATGCTTGTTCAATACTGATTATTTTACCATTGAAATACATTTTAAATAATCTTAATGAAACTGTGCTGCCTCCTGTTTAAATATATGTGTATCAGCCAGTCTGTTCTGTTCATTCTGACACTGCTTTGTATTATTGGATTTGGGCATTTCCATCGCGCTACGGTTACAAATGAAGGAGTTAGTTTTGCAGCAAGCAATTATTTATGGTGCCTTTAAGGGTATAATAGTTAGGTACCCACACTTCAGCTAGCTAACGTCCACTTAAACAAATAGAATTCACATGCAGTAAGCAGCAGTATAAACACGGCATAATGAACTCGTTGACAGTACTCCCACTACGTCTGGCTAAGTGCGGTAGCGTGAGGTGTCCTAACATAATGCTGTTTGCAGTATTACCAGGCAGTAAGCTATGGTGCCTTAACTTAAGACTAACTTAAGACTTAAGTTGCCAGTGTTCAACTCCATGGAAAAAATGTTAACATTCAAATTGTGAAGGTTAGAGTTCTCTAAAAAAAATAAAACTACAGAAAAACATGCCTGTTGAATGCCTTATTGAAACACTTGATAGGTGTTATCAGCCACAATCTAATTAAAGTCACCACAATTCTTTTTTGCCGTTAGACAAATACAACTTAACTCACATTCAGTACGAAGTGTCTTACAATTGGTCCAAGTGCAGGTGGATGAGAGTCCATCGTACACTAACTCTTAATTGGGCGATGTAAAAAGCTTTATTCTAAACTTATTATTTATTTTAAACTTATTCTGCCTTAACTCTCTCTCCCTTTGTCACTTTCACTTTCACTTTTTTCTGCTACACAAACATACAATTCTCATAAAATAACTGCAAGGCATATAAGAAAAATTCTGGCACCGGGACACATCCTATTGTTCAAGTGCAACAAGCATGAACAGTCAGTAACCAAACTACAGCTTCTTGCTGTCGGATTTATAGGCTACATAGAGGGCGACTCAAATCTTGTGGAATCTTTGCAGGTCGGTGAGATCTTAGCCAAGGATCACAGTCTAGGTTCATGAGTATTCAAATTTATATAAAGCATGATGCATCCCATAGGTGGTGGGTGAGGCTAATGATTGATAAAGCCAATATTTGACCAACTATATAAACGCCCAAGGAGGACAACGTGCTCATACAATAGGCACTGGCAAACAATAAGGCACTGCTAATAATTCAGTAAAACAACACAGTAAAAGTAGGCGAACTGCTATATTTTATAACTGTCATACTTGGTTTATGTAACGACCACGGAGGACACCTATGTTTATGTCGCAGCAATTATGCACTATAATCACAAACAATAACGCACAGCTTTGGATGTGGCGGGGGTTAGAAATTGTTGGGTTAAAGTATTGACAATCCAGAACATTTAAACGCAATTAAGCCTTGGGTATGTAGCCATGCCAATACGGTTTTTCATTTATGTTTCTATTACTAATGTAACCACGCAGTTAGATCATCATTCATTCATTCATTTATTAATTTTTTTATTTATTAATTTATTATTAATATTATTATTAGACTACAAGTTTAGGGAAGGCTTAGCCTTCTAGGCTATGTACCCGCTGCCTTTGGCTGTGAAGTCTTTTTTGACCGCAGATTATCCAGGTTGGCCGAGAGATATTTTTTTGTGTTGCTTGTACAAGTATCACAAGCTAGAGGCACGTTCACTACCCTAGATAGACATTGGCGCTGTTGCTTTGTTTTAGAAAGTTTGCTTGCGTCTTTGTGGCTGTAGTGATAGTTTAATAGTGAAAATATATTTCGTTTTTCATTATTGTGGGAAGTTCCGGAGCGCCGCTCCATTGTGCTCCCCCTCCACTACACACACCCTTGACTACGCCATCAAAGTTATTCACACCGTGGCCGTATTGTAATGAGACTAATCGCATTGAATGGCTAGTTAGTTACTATGGCAAAATATAATCTATCATGCATTAATGTCATTATTACTAGGATATTTTGAAATGCACTATCTCGCAATTGTATAAATACTATGCTAATTATATTATACTAAGCCTTGAAGGGAGCTGGAAGAACCAAGATGAATCATGCCGTTGTGTATACTGTTACCGCAATAAAATGTTGGTCAACATATAGGCCTTATAAGTTTAGCTATCTCTACACAGCTTACCTATCATGTTCCACGAGTTTGCATGTTCTCCCCGTGTTTGTGTGGGTTTCCTCTGGGTACTCCGGTTTCCTCCCACCATCAAAAACATGCTCCATTCTCCTACCAGTGCCCTGACCAGTCACTGCCAATTCACCTGGAGTCGATCTGTGTGTCCTATGTGTGTGTGCAAGTCTGTCGTAATATGTTGGGTGAGCAAGTCTGGCGCAAATTGGCTGCCGTGGTATCACTCAGACTGAGTGTTGTGTTTGATATCTGTCGGTCCATTCGTTGTTCGTTCTGTGTAATTAATTGGCGACCGATTTGTGTAAAGCGCTGTCTCGAGAAAAGCGCAAAAAAATTAATAAAATGAATTATTAATATTTAAAGGAAGAAACTCAAACGTATTCAATGATGAGAATAAAATATATATATATTTTTTTTATTCTGGCGTTCGCAGTGCAGCTAACTAGGCTAGTTAACGTTATGTGACAAGGAAGAGAATGGGGATGGTCTACTTAATGCGTCTGGTCCAGCCTTATTTCCTGCCAAAGTATAGGCTACAACTAACCCAGAGTTTGAGTCGTCCCTCAAAATAAACAAATGGGTGATAAACCTCGGACAATAGTAAAAGACTTAAACTCAAATTAGTTTAGTGTTAGACCAAATTATTCTGTCTCCCGCTTCCTAACTGCCTAGACCCTACCTACCGCAACCCCTCTACCCATTCTGCTTAATCTCCCCTCACAATTTCCAATTTTGAGAAATGATCATCTTGGGAAAAAAGGTCATTGTTGACATATACCAGGCTAAAGTAAAACTTTGTACAAACTAAATAACACATCTTTTTTTCTCTCTTCATAATCAAGGCTTTTTGTGGCAGGTTTGAGCAGTCCCTAGGTATACTATACTTATCGATTCCTATTGGAGTTATTGTGATTATTTTACGGCAAAGACAATGATTTACCTAGGGTTCCTGTCAAAATAGGGCCTACCGTGAATGTGTTTCGCCGTGGTTAGTATGCTCTATAAAGCTCCACATTTAAATTAGGCCTAATCTGGAATACAACCATCTGGCTGAGCTGAAAAAATCATTTGAAAATGTGTGCGTCAAAGCTAGTGCCAGGCAAAACCGTTTTAAGAGTGCAGTGCTTCAGTCCAAAAAGAAGCGGTCCTGTTCGAGCCCTCAGCACTGAAATACAATATTTTAACATAATTTCAGTGTTTAATGAGGCCATCGTTTAAAGGCAATCTTAATTCTAAAACAAAGTCTAAAAGCTAATGTTTTTGGTTTATTAGGATAATTACACAGATATAGTAATTTCAATTTTTGCAGTGCAATTGGAAATACCTTTTTTTATATTTATACCTACGTATACATTTTGTTTTGTTTTGTGTGTTTTCCCAGGTATCGTATGTTATTAGATGGAGCAGTGTGGATTAACCACAGCAAGGCAGATGTGCCTGACCAAGTACTGACCCCAGGTCTGCACATCCTATCTAACGGACTGACTCTGCTCAGGGTTGGCAAGAAAAACTTTTACATCATAAAGTGGCTTAACCTTTAAGAACATACACTACTATGCACCTGTTATCCATTACGCACTGGTATGTCTTCTTACTGAGTATCTGAAAGTAAGCTGCTCTACCTTCTATCTATCTACCTATCTTCAGTCTGATAATGTTTGACAAAAGTTTGCATCGATGATCTTTGCAATTAATGAACATAATGTATTGTCTTGGCCTTGTACCCTGTGGATTTTGTTTAATAATAAAGTGCTTTCATGTTTTAGGTTGAAATAAAAATACATGTCATGTTTCATACAATGAAGAGAGTAGCAACTAACATAGTTATCCTTTATATAGTCGAGGCTGGCAGCTCTGAAATAACATAACACAAACTTAAGTTTAGCTCGCTTGCTTATTTACCATTATGTTATTTAGATGGGACATTATGTGGTTAATAGGCAATGTAACAACTAATAATGTATCACCAAACGTGGGTTATTTTGACCAAATTTGGTATTTCAGTGTTAACATTAAAGTTGTGCCAAGTTTTAAAACAATATTAATATTAACCGTTTTACAGAATTGTGTACATTTGTTTCATCTTTTTATTTGCAAAAGTAATGAGGTTATTGAATTTTAAAATTGTATGTAAGTAGTTTAACCATGGTCCCTAAACTGGAGCACTGTTTTGGCCAATGGGACACTGAACTATGGCCACTGTTTTGTAAGACAAAAAATCTACAGCATTTAAAATACTGTGAAACATTGTATATATGTTTCACTAAAGAATCAAACAAAAATTCAAACCATTGTGTATGTAGAGCGTTATTAAAATGTGTTGCTTGAAAAAGTGCAGAATGTGCTATGTCAAACTGACTTCACGCGGTGTGTGTGTGTGTATATATATATATATATATATATATATATATATATATATATAATGTATGTGTGTGTGTATTAATATACGGTATATACTGTATATGTATCGAAGCCACGAGTACATGAACAAACCAAAAACAAAGGTGCGTCAAGACATAAAAGTCAAAAACATTCCTCTGTATGAGTTTTTGGTAACGTAATCAGTGATAATACGGAACTGCTGTTCGTTGTCCGTTAATTCATGACTACCACGGACCACTCATTGGAAAGTGTGGACGGCTGGACGCAGTGTGGATGGAGACGAAGACAGTGGGAGCATTGGGTGCGGTGAAGGACATCGGAGGAAGCAACCAGGCAAAGACCACACATTGGAAAGTGTGGACACGCCAGTGTAGCGACGCGACGTCGGACAGAGGAAGCAAGTTTGTGGAAGGAACAAAGACCACGCATTGGAAAGTGTGGACATGCCAGTGGAGCGATGTGACTTCGGACAGAGAAGCAAATAACTCAGGTCAAGTGAAAAAGAGGTACAACTTGCAAGGGTAGCACTACCATAAAAAGTACATGGTCATTAAGATATAGGTGCACACAAAATGACCATCAAAGAAATCCAATGCATTGGTGTATAGTTCATAATAAGAGACAATTTACGTTAAATGTGTGTTGGAAATGTTTAAATGAAAACAGTGTGGTAAAAAAACATTTAAGTGTGGTTAAAAGCATGTCAAATCATGGATGACAATCAAGTTCATGAGGGTGTTTTGGGTGAAAAGGCAGCAGCTGATGGTTCAGTAGAGAAACTAAGAAAATCAAAACTAAATAAACCTGCTACCTTTAAAAAAAACAATTCAAAGATTTATGTGCAAGCCTGGTAATAAAGCTGAATTATTTAGCAAATTCAGCCAATATGAAACATATTAATGATTAATGACGCAAAGGATGCACATTCAACTCCACTTGGATTGCTACCTGTGGAGGAACGAGAAAACCATTAGATTTGGTACAAGGCAAAACCCCTGTGTGTAAATGAATTATCCCAGTGTCAGGAAATATTTGATGTGTGCAAAGGATAGAGCTGCTGGGAGTGTTGACGACAGTGAAATAAAACCAACAGACAGTGTGTCCAATGTGGGGACTCAACTAAACACGTCTCAACTAAAAGTGGCTGCAGTTCTAGATCAAACAAATCCTCGTTAAATTGCACGCGTACACCCTGAGGCAGAGAAAGCTGCGCTCCTGGCGCGCACAGCATCTTTGAAAAGAAAACACGCACTGGAGAAAGAGGTGGAATCATTACGTAAAAGAATGGAGCAAGTGGAAGTTGATGGCGAGATTGAAGCCTCAGATGCAAAACTTGCAGTTTTTCACTTTCAGATCAAGAGGGAATGGAATCCTATTTTGAGAAGGAAAGGCCAAAGAAACTGACATTCCCGATGCAAAGCTCAAAGAGGTGAAAACATTGGAAAATAAAAAAATGCTTGTGGCAAGAGAAGAAATTGCTGAAAGTGTTGAACAAGTAGTTGATAATTCCACAATACAAGTTCAACAAAACAAAATAAAATTTCTGAATTGCTGATACAGCAGCAAGGGGCAAGCCAGTTTCCACTGAGAAATACCTGTTTTTGAAGGTGATCCTCTAAAAATTCAAAGTCTTCATGCAAGCCCTTAAAGACTGCGTTGAAAAGAGAAGTACAACCGTAGCGGACTGTATGTATTTTTTGGAAAGATACACCAGAGGGCATCCACATGACCTGGTAGAAAGCTGTTTACATATGAGTGCAGGGAGAGGCTTTGAAACAGCCAAAGCCCTCCTATTAGAACAGTTTGGTAATGAAACATTGATCACAGCAGATTATATGAAAAAGGTTCTCAACTGGCTGTTCAGGCTGAAAATGTCTCTTTGCTCCAGAATTATGCATTATTCCTACGTTGATGCAACAACGTCATGTCTGATTTGCAGGACATGAAAGAACTTGACATGGTTGCTAACCTCAATTGTCATTTCCAGACTTCCTTTTAAACTGGGGGAAAGATTCAGAAGCATAGCATGTGATATTCGTGAAAAGCAAAACCAGAAACCAAGCTTCAATGATGTTGTACACTTTGTGGAACATCAGGTAAAGCTCGTCTGATCCGATATTTGGGGATCTTCAAATCATGGAAAGAGGAATGCATACCAAAAGGGATGTGTACGAGGTAAAACCAAAATTTAAACGAGGCAACTTTTCTACAAGTATCTGTGCTATTAACAAACTACAGCACAAGGAGACAAATGAAAATAAACAAAGTGACACAAAGGGCAACATTAATTGTTTATTCTGTTCACAATGTTACTCTGGATGAGTGTCAACAATTTGCCACAAGCATTCATTGTGAAAAAATCAACTTCCTAAAGGAAAAGGGAGCTTACTTTGGGTCTCTCAACACCGGGCATTTGAGCAAAAATTGCAATAGGCGTATAACTTGTGAAAAGTGCAAACTGAGCCATCCAACAGCCTTACACATTAACTTCAAGAAAAGGGTAGACTCTAGTTAACCAGAACCAACTGTAAATAACACAATTGCGCCAACTCAAGCATTTGGAAGCCAAACGGGCCGGTAGTCATGGATTACTCCCAATTCTTCCAGTTCAGGTGAAATCAAGAAAAGGCAACAATGTAATTCAGGCTTTTGCATTTTTAGACAATGGGTCAACTTCTACATTCAACTCTAAAGCTCTGATGCAAAAACTGAACCTGACTGGAACTAAATGTAAGATAGGTTTGTTAACTATGAGCCCAAGACATCGGTATCACCATACATTGTAAATTAACTCAAATAACGATGCCAGTGAGTACAACAAACATGATCAAAATGGAAACCCTCGAAGTGGCCCTACCTTGATCACATCAACATCCCTGAAGTCCATGCAGAAGTGGAGTTGTTAATTGGTACAAATGCTTCAAATTTGATGGAACCGTGGGAAGTTGTTAACAGTCAAGAGGAGGGACCCTTTGCCATTAAAACCCTACTGGGGTGGGTTGTCAATGGTGCATGTGGGGATTGAAACGGCAACCTTAAAGTTGAAGTGTGTAAGTTAGAATTTCTATCAAAAAATTACATTTGTTATGTTTTCTATGTTTATTACATACCTCCTGGAGGATATCATTAAACCAAATGCTCAGAGAGAAGGCGCGCTATATATGAGCGCCCTGGGTCCTGTATTCAGCTTTTAAAAAATCTAGGGACGCCCGCCTATCCCTAACCAATCAGGAGTTTTTGCAAGGAGACAGGGCTACCTGCCTGTCAATCACCTCGCGTGCACACTCCTAGGTAAAATACCTGCTTACAGCATCACCTTCCAAACAAGCTTGTTGTTACAATGGCTTCAAGGTCATGTCCGATTCCACCATTGAAAATAACGGCTTACACAGCAAAACAAAGTAAAAAAAGGAACAAACTAAGAAAAAAAAAACGGGCACGGGACAGGACTAGAGTCACCATTGGTGTTGCATTTGAACAGTGTCGGGAGCTGCTAGGCTGAAAGGCTGGCTCTATTTCTTCTGGACAGATAACTAACAAATTTATCTAGCGTACATTAAAATATTGTCAAAATCCATTTGCTTGATACTTAAGAATTTATTAACAAATGTCAAGTCAACATTAGCTAGCATTCTTACTACAAGCCGACTAATGCAAGTTAGTTAGCTAGCCACAATGTTTTTTTCATGGCACGCTCGCTGCAATCCTATACCGGTTTGTTTTAGACAACAATTGAGTTTACAAGCTAATGTGATGATCTGCATTACTCTACCTACTGTCTAGCTTTGTCTATCCACGTAGATTTGTTTCCTGTATGTCGACTAAACTGCGTTGTCAGAGACAATACACCAACGCTGTACATTTGTTGTGACATTTATTATTATTTTTTTTTGCAGTTACGAAAAAGACCAATTTACATCGACTCCTCAGAGACGTGGACTGGCGGGACTTCCAGGCCCCTCTGCTTCCAGCATTTTTCCAGATTCTGAATTAGAGTGCTTCCATAACCACATTCCCATGTATGCAAGCGCTTTTGGTTCACCCCACCAGTCTATGATGCGTGCACTCTGCTGATTGACCAGCCAAAAGAAGGGCTGATGGCTCCATTCAGTATGTAGTGAAACTATTTCTAAAGTCATTATTGGGATACTACTATATTATTGAGCTTGTACATCACCATGAACACTTCACTGATCAGCTTTATAATTTCTTATGTCAGATACCGTAAACTGTACAACAACATATATCAAGGAAGTGGAGCTTGTACACTGATAATGTTGAGAAGGACTATAGCTACATCCCGACGCTCCAGAGCACATTTTTGGCGAACAAAGGAATGGCAAGGATTAGAAGCCGTAGGCCTGATGATCCACAGCAGCATGAGGTTCTCTGGGGTTCTACCAGTGGCGGAACCAGACAATTTTCAATGGAGTGGTCAGGGTGGGACCAGTGGTAATTTTGAGGTGGCACATACAGTGCCTTGCAAAAGTATTCACCCCCCTTGGCATTTTTCATGTTTTGTTGCCTCACAACCTGGAATTAGAATGGATTGTTTGAAGGTTTGCATCATTTTATCCACAGAACATGCCTACAACTTTGAAGATGTGATTTTTTTTTTTTATTGTAAAGCAAACAACAAATAGGACAAAATAACAGAAAACTTCAGCGTGCATAAATATTCACCCCCCTAAAGTCAGTACTTTGTAGAGCCACCTTTTACGGCAATTACAGCTGCAAGTTGCTTTGGATAAGTCTCTAGGAGCTTGCCACATCTTGCCACTGGGATTTTTGCCCATTCCTCAAGGCAAAACTGCTCCAGCTCTTTCATGTTGGATGGTTTCCGCTTGTGAACAGCAATCTTCAAGACTGACCACAGATTCTCAATTGGATTGAAATCTGGGCTTTGACTAGGCCATTCCAACACATTTAAATGTTTCCCCTTAAACCACTCGAGTGTCGCTTTAGCAGTATGCTTCGGGTCATTGTCCTGCTGGAAGGTGAACCGCCGTCCCAGTCTCAAATCACAGGCAGACTGAAACAGGTTTTGCTCAAAAATATCCCTGTATTTAGCACCATCCATCTTTCCCTCGACTTGAATCTGTTTCCCAGTCCCTGCTGCTGAAAAACATCCCCACTGCATGATGCTGCCACCACCATGTTTCACTGTGGGGATGGTGTTCTTGGGGTGATGGGATGTGTTGGGTTTGCGCCATACATAGCGTTTTCCTTGGTGGCCGAAAAGTTAAATTTTAGTCTCATCTGACCAGAGCACCTTCCTCCATACATTTGGGGAGTCTCCCACATGCCTTTTGGCAAACTCAAAACGTGCCATCTTATTTTTAACACTAAGTAATGGCTTTTTTCTGGCCACTCTTCCATAAAGCCCAGCTCTATGGAGTGTACGGCTTATTGTGGTCCCATGCGCAGATACACCAGTCTCTGCTGTGGAACTCTGCAGCTCCTTTAGGGTTACCTTTGGTCTCTGTGCTGCCTCTCTGATTAATGCCCTCCTTGCCCGGTCTGTGAGTTTTGGTGTGCGGCCCTCTCTTGGCAGGTTTGTTGTGGTACCATGTTCTTTCCATTTGAAGATGATGGATTTGATGGTGCTCCGGGGATCATCAAAGATTTGGACATTTTTTTATAACCCAACCCTGACTAGTACTTCTCAACAACTTTGTCCCTGACTTGTTTGGAGAGCTCCTTGGTCTTCATGGTGTGATGCCTCTTGCTTAGTGGTGTTGCAGCCTCTGGGACCTTTCAGAAAAGGTGTGTTTATACTGACAGATCATGTGACACTTAGATTACACACAGGTGGACTTCATTTCACTAATTATGTTACTTCTGAAGGTAATTGGTTGCACCAGAACTTTTGAGGGGCTTCATAGCAAAGGGGGTGAATACATATGCACATGCCAATTTCCAGATTTTTATTTTAAAAAATAAATTTTAATACATATTTTTTTCTCATTTCACTTCACCAACTTAGACTATTTTGTGCAGATCCATCACATAAAATTCTGATTAAAAAAACATTTAAATTACAGGTTGTAATGTAACAAAATAAGTAACAAGCCAAGGGGGGTGAATACTTTTGCAAGGCACTGTATATACAATGTGTGTGTGTGTGTGTGTGTATCTATGTGTATGTCTATACGTACACACACACATATACAGTGGGGTCCAAAAGTCTGAGATAACTAGTCAAGATACTTCTATTTTACATTTGTTTAGAATGTAATACTACTTTTTTCATTACAAATGATATCAATTTAACAATTTCAGTGAAAAGTTAAATCTTTGAAAAATGTACATGAATTTCAAAATATCTTAGTATTTGGCATGTCCCCCTTTTGCTTTAGTGATAGGATGCACTCAAGCTGGCATGGACTCCACAAGTTTGTGCAAAACCTGATGACCCATGTTATCACAGCATGATTTGACAATGTTCCAAAGAGCCTCTTGTGATGTCACAGAATGCTTGGCTTTCCCAGTCTTCAAGTGCCTCTATAAATGTTCAATGTGGTTAAGGTCAGGTGATTTTGGAGGAAAGTCCATGACAGTCAGGACTCCTTGGTCTTCTTTGGTCTTCAAGTAGTTCTTGCAAAGCTTTGAGGCGTGTTTGGAGTCATTACCCTGCTGCAGTATGAATCCTTCTCCACAAAGATGCAAACCAGAGGGTATAGCATGTCGCTGAAGAATGGAGTGGTACTTCTCCTTGGTCAGGGTGTAGTCAATTCAGTGCAGGTGTCCAACTCCAGAGTAGGCAAAACAACCCCTTCCAGTTCCATGCACAACATGACTCCGAGAAAGGCCCTCTTTGCTTAGAATAACAATTTGACTTCTGACACTTTCACTGATGCCATTTTCCCCCACTATCACAATGCTACTTAGTAAGCAATGATCTGCTGGAATCTTGAGGTACAGCCATATTTATAACAGGTGAACACTGGCTGCAAGTTGAGTTACTTTAACGAGCCTCTGATGAGTAGATCAAATCTACCTGGTGTCATCTGAACGCATGCTTCAATGAAAGGGATACATCTCAAGGAAATCTGACCTTTTGTACAATGGAGTTAAGTTGCTCAATGCCCCAAATTTGCTTAAATTGTATTACTGATCTAGAAATAGTGCAGAATCTTAAATATTTTTTCATTTTACATGACATAACTTCTTGTGTTTTTAAATGTTTCTGAATACTCAACTTTCTGATTATTTCCAGGTTTACATGAAAATAGAGATTTTCAATGTGGTTTCAGACTTTTGGGCCCCACTGTATATATTCTTGCAGGGTAAAATAACGACATCAGCATACAGCTCAGATTTTTTTATATATATGTAATTGTCTGTTTCTCTGGTTTTATTATTTATTGTGTATGAGTAAACAAAATTTTTGTTGTACTCTATAAAATTAGAAATTTATTACCAAATTCCAAATAAGAATGTTGCCATTTAGAGCAGAAAGTGCAACAACAAAAAAAATCAGAAACTGGTAAAAAACAAACACGAAAAATGCAGTTTTTTCAGACCTTCAGTATTGCAAAGAAAACAAGTTAATATTAAATTTTAAACGACATAATACAACTTACCCCGCCTCTCGCCCTGTGTCGGCTGGGATAGGTTCCAGCCCCCCCGCGACCCTGCATAGGATAAGCGGTATAGCTAATGGATGGATGGATGGATGGATGGATGGATGGATAATACAACTTTAAAAAATCAGGGTTATTCCGCAAAATATTGATTTCTATGTGGTATGTGATGCAAGTGCTAAACAAGAATGTCCAAATTTGGCATCCATTTTACCTGGGATTAGTTCTAAACCGATTATAATGGGAGTCAATGGGGAAAAAAGCAGGTTCTTGCAAGAAAAGCTTTAAGTATAAGTAACCATCAGATCATATTTTTGTTCTATCTATGCATTTGCATGTGCATGGCATCATCGCGTACTAGTTTGCATAATGCTTTGTTGTTGGTGTGTGTGGGTTGTGTAACAGCAGAATTCTGATGACTTGCATTTGTTTACACTAATGAATGATTATTGAAACTGATTGATGCTTTACCTCTCTGAAGTTAAAGCAGTTGTTTGTTGTAAACAGCTGGAATAGCAGATGGTGTAAATCTTGCCCCTGAGGGGGTCACACTGGAGCCAGGATGTTTGCAGATAAGATAACACCAGAAGGCTAGGGGGGTGTCACTTTAATGACCAGCCATCTGACTCCATATGTGACTTAACTTAAGCCTGGTTCATACTTCTGCGCAGCAGCACGTAAGCAGCTCTGCGTAGCTTCGAAGCGCAGGGGTTTCTGGTAAAGCGTAGCTCACCGAGGCCCACCGACGTGTTGACGGGGAGTCCTCCAAAATCCTAACAGTGCAAAGCGTCTTCTCAAGGCATCAAACAATCGCTGATTGGTTGAGCAGGGTAGGAAGTAAGTAGATATTTGGTAATATTTTGGCTGTATCCAAACAAATGATAACGCAGATGGCACAATTAACTGGAGCAGATAGGCAGAATTTCAATAGCCTTCAAATCATATTAGTGGTTTTCTATGCACTTAGCAAGTTTTAGCTACAGCCTACATATAGGCTGTATATGTTACAACTGTTATCTGTATTGTTTGATAAACTGTATGTATGTGAATGTACAGCACTTTGGTCAGCGCTGCTTTTTTTAAACGTGCTCTATAAATTACCTTGGTTTGATGTAAGAAAATATGAAAAGCAGTGAGCAACCTTCGTCTCGTTGTTTATACATTCGCGGGACATGAACGGGAGTTTCTGTGTCTGTGCTTCTTCTTCGATTTTCTGAACATTCTGGATTACTGAATGCGACACTGCCACCTAGTGGACCCGTTAAACTTACGTTGAAGTATGTAGGCAAACCACTGTGCGAATGAAAGCGCCAAATGAACGTTTACGTTCGCTAACGCGCTCACGGAGAAGTTTAAACCAGGCTTTAAACGCTGTGGGGTGATGCTTTTGTAAACACATTTGATCCTTTGCAGAAGTACCTTTTTTAAATAAAATCCTTGTATTGAACTTCATTATTTGGTCTAGTCGTGTTTAATATTTAGAATTTCCATAACAGTTGCTGGAGGGGAGAGGCTGCCTAATTATACATTTATAAAAGGAACATAAAGGCATCACATTACTCAGCCTCCCCGGGAAAGTATACTCCAGGGTGCTAGAAAGGAGGGTTCGACCGATAGTCGAACCTCGGATTGAGGAGGAACAATGCGGTTTCCGGCCTGGTCGTGGAACAACGGACCAGCTTTTTACCCTCGGGAGGATCTTTGAGGGGGCCTGGGAGTATGCCAATCCGGTCTACACGTGTTTTGTGGATTTGGAGAAGGCGTATGATCGGGTTCCCCGGGAGATACTGTGGGAGGTGCTGCGAGAGTATGGGGTGAGGGGGTCTCTACTCAGAGCCATCCAATCTCTGTACTCCCAAAGCGAGAGCTGTCTTCGGCAGTAAGTCGGACTCGTTTCCGGTGAGGGTTGGCCTCCTCCAAGGCTGCGCTTTGTCACCTATCCTGTTTGTGGTATTCATGGACAGGATATCACGGCGTAGCCGCGGGGGAGGGTGGCTGCGGGTTGGTGGGCAGAGGATTGCATCACTGCTTTTTGCAGATGATGTGGTCCTGATGGCATCATCGGTCTGCGACCTGCAGCACTCATTGGATCGGTTCGCAGCCGAGTGTGAAGCGGCTGGGATGAGGATCAGCACCTCCAAATCTGAGGCCATGGTTCTCAGCAGGAAACCGATGGATTGTCTACTCCAGGTAGGGAATGAGTCTTTACCCCAAGTGAAGGAGTTCAAGTATCTTGGGGTCTTGTTCTCGAGTGAGGGTAAAATGGAACGAGAGATGGGCCGGAGAATTGGAGCAGCGGGTGCGGTGTTGCAGTCGCTCTATCGCACCGTTGTGACGAAGAGAGAGCTGAGCCAGAAGGCAAAGCTCTCAATCTACCGGTCTATCTTCGTTCCTACTCTCACCTATGGTCATGAAGGGTGGGTCATGACCGAAAGAACGAGATCGCGGATACAAGCGGCGGAAATGAGTTTCCTCCGAAGGGTGGCTGGCATCTCCCTTAGGGATAGGGTGAGAAGTTCAGCCATTCGTGAGGGACTCGGAGTAGAGCCGCTGCTTCTTTGCGTAGAAAGGAGCCAGTTGAGGTGGTTCGGGCATCTAGTAAGGATGCCAACTGGCCGCCTCCCTAGGGGAGGTGTTCCAGGCACGTCCAGCTGGGCGGAGGCCGCGGGGCAGACCTAGGACCAGGTGGAGGGATTATATCTCCACACTGGCCTGGGAACGCCTTGGAATCCCCCAGTCAGAGCTGGTTAATGTGGCCCGGGAAAGGGAAGTTTGGGATGCCCTGCTTGAGCTGCTACCTCCGCGACCCGACCCCGGACAAAGCGGATGACGATGATGATGATGATGATGATGACATAAAGAAATCTTTGGCCAAATAATCACAAGCTGACTACAGGGACATTGTGTGTTTGAATTAAAAAAGGTGAAATAAAAAATGTTGGTGGGGTGAAATGTAGGTTTGTAATTTGTAAAGTGTTGTTTGACGATGCCATTTTAGAAAGTGATATGGGGTATAAACGGTTTGCCAAAATAATTAGGGGGACTGTTCGAAGCGCAACTAAGTTTCAGAGCTACCAAGAGAAACAGCGTCCATGGAACCATAGAAACTCACTCTCTCACGCCTGCCTGAAACACACACTGTTTGCGTGTAAAGGAACGGGAGAGGGGGAGAGAGCCATCCGCACTGCTGGCAGAAGTGCCAGAATAAGTTATGATTTACTAGATTTGGATACATTTCTTACATTTTCCCTGAAGGTCTGAATAAATTGCTAGATTTGTCGCTAGTTGTGTTTTATAAATAAAGTCTCTAGAAGGTCTTAAAATTTGATAAATCAAGCGATAAAGTCGCTAAGTTAGCAACACTAGTCCTGGGCTGTATCCGAATTCTTCAATAAAGTACGTCCTAATGACTTTCACTCTATACTTTTCCTTAACCCCGAGGGAAAACGTCATGGGGTTAAGGAAAGACATGAAAGATAGCTCATAAGGACTTAGGAAAAGACAATCGCGTTGCAAAAGGAATCCGACTGCACTTACACTTGGCTACGTGATCATGCGACGGTGGTTTTTGTCGGTCGTTCGCGTAGAAACTACAGTGTCCCGTACATTACTGTATCTGGGATCCGCCACTACATGTAGGTGAAGCAAACAAAACTCTTAAGATAGGTAAATAGGAAATTGTTGTAAACTATCAGTATACAAATTTAATCAGCTGAAGTCACACAAGTTCACTACAATAATTAATGTATGATTTGTTTCACATAATATAAGTGAATCGCCTAGCTATATTAAAATTAACAGGGTGCAGTCGGTGTCGTGATTTAGAACGCACCTTGTACTGAACTGTAGCCCTCAAAAGGCTGAACAAACATTCTTTTCAATTCATTTCCTATGGGTCCGCGCTAGCGTTCTACAGCTTGCGGACCCAACTGTCTTTTCTGCGTTTGTGGTAAAAATACTGCTTTCTATTGTCCGCCCTAACTATATTATAGGTTACATAACGTAAACAAGTTCACAATGTCTATCTAAAATATATTCTTCTCTTACAACTTGTAGTCATGGCAAACGTTAGTTGGTTAACTAATTTATACGTTTAAGGGTGACAGGCTTAACATATTTGGTTTATGTGACGGGACCTTTTGCATGGATATGCGCAGCATGCAAATATTATTAACAACACTGGCACAGAAACCACCTTCTCGTCAATGTAAAAGCGGCAGCATGTGCATAATATTACGTTTAGTTGTAACTTTGTTTTAGTTTGTAGTTTTCCGTTTAAATGAATGAATGCCAGCGCAACCCACTACACTACATATCTGTTCAAATTGCACCGAATCATTTTAAGTAGCATGCGATCAAAACTGTCGCAGCCATGCGACATTAAATCAACAGTAGTCTGTCTTCAGTGTAAATGCTTGTTTATCAGATTTCAGCAGTGTGCTATTCTCAAATCCTTACACTGTAAGTTACAGTAAATAAATTGTCACCAAAGCAAAGGCTTGTAGACCAACCTGATTGTCCTAATGAAGGCAGTACTTTTATTTTCCTCATCATGGGGCTCGTGAACAGCCATTCATCTATTGTCAAAAATGTCCTACTCCTAGCCGTGAATTTTCCAGTTTGTGCTCCAGTCTCCAATGATGTCCTTCATTGCATATGCATAGCTAGTGGTAATGTTAACTGGAAACTAGCTAACTCGCTATGTAAAAACGATACGGTGCCGTCGTACACTCACAGGAGCATTCATTTGTACAGATGACCTCAACTGTTGGAGCGGTGTTTTCTTATTAGTGTGCCCACTGAAAGTGGCACACTTTTGTACTTTCACATACTTATTATATTTTTTCCGTACGTTTTTTCCACATCCGTACCTCAAAAACCGTACATGCCACACATACGGTTCATACATCAAAACGTGCGTCCTGATCCGTAGGTGTGTGCATTTTATACTGTGACGTCATAATATGTAAGATATTAATATGATATTTAATAAACAGCTAAAAATTGCCTTTTTCGGTTGCTCACTCAGAGCTCAGCAACCGTACCTGCCACGCATACGGTTCATATATCCACGCGTGCGTCTTGGTGCGCAGATTTATGCTTTTTCAAAATTACTCATTTATAGTTTATACATTTTTAATTAGTCTTAATTAACATACCTTTTTTAAGTCTCAGCTGAAACGCTACTCCTCCTACAAATTCTATTTGAAGTGTACGGTTCCTATGTACTAATGTTCAGTTCATCATGGTGCATGCGAATTGTTCTTTTCTTTCGGATATAATTTATGCTTTTTTAATTAAGCAAATGTGCAAATGTGTCTCATTTGCATATGTCACTAAAACTGGATTATCTCCCTGGGTTTTCATGCGAGACACACGGTTCAAACATCCAAATGCTCAGCTTGACATGCTGGATCATACAATGTAAACAATTTCAGAAAAATATTATGGGATGTATGAGGTACAATAGAAAATGCTTAATGGAGCATATTTTTTAGCTTTCATGTTACAAACACCGTTCCAACTGCATATCGCTCAGCTTGGCAAGCTTAGTCAACGTACTAAAAATCATATTGATACATCCCATAATTTTGAGATTTTAACAGTTTAAGTGCCTCTCCCATTGACTTACAGTCAAGTTGTAGCTCAGTGACTGTTTACAGTACAGACATGGTTGAGGTATGTACATACTCAGGAGAGCATACTGATCACAGTTGCAAAGTTGCATCTTGATAGCATTTATACTTTTGATTTCAGAAATGCATGGTGCTCTATAGAGCCTCATTGACTCCCATTCAAATTGTAGCTCAATGATTGTTAATGGTAGACTTAAGATCAAGGTATCTAAATACTCAGTACAGCATACGGATTAAAGTTGTTCAGTCAGTGAGAAACAATGTGTGTGTGTTTTTATATACACGCATGCACGCACACACACACACACACACACCATCCATCCATCCATTAACTTTACCGCTTATCCTGTACAGGGTCACGGGGGGGGGGCTGGAGCCTATCCCAGCAGACACAGGGCGAGAGGCGGGGTACACCCTGGACAGGTCGCCAGTCTATCACAGGGCCGTGACACACACACACACACACACACACATCATTAACTTTAATATATTATAATAAATGTATCATGTATTTATATACATATAATATATATATATATATACATATATATATATATATAATATTATATTTTTTTATGAGGTTTAAAATACGTTATTGTATATAACTGACTTCCTTGACTTCCAGTCTAATTGCATACGGTTTCATACAGTTACATTCAACATACACATATTTCATTGTTTTAAATAATTTACATTCATACAGTATTAAATGTAACATCATGAGTCAATCCTTATAGCATACAGCACATGCGTTGTGGGCACACACATTTTCTTCAGGAAATGTCTTTCTATCTAGTTTATGATTAAACTTTCCCACTTCTGACACCATGTTTGGTGCATTCATTTGTGCAGATGACCTGAACTGTTGGCGCGGTGTTTTCTTATTTACGATTTAGCTTTCCCACTTCTGACACCATGTTTCGATGTCAAATAACGAGACAGAGTCACTGATGACGTAAACAACTGGTGTGCGGTGTAATAACAAAGACATTTGGTACAAACGCAACATGTAAATTCATAACATCAACGCTAGATGGTGGTATATGACCGTGAAAACTCTCTCCCAGTCAAAACCCTCCCCAGTCATTTCAATGGGGCCAAAAACGGATTAAAAATAATAATAAAAATATAACATGTGAACCTATCACTTAGCTGTATGTAAGCGCAATGGACCGCAATACCCAAGACATGTGGTCAGCGGTGGCCGGCTATGAAAAAATTATTACAGAAAAAAAGAACATTAAGATAAAAATAAATGGAATGGTCATAGAACTCTCAGGAAATGGTGGTTGCACACCCATCAACCTACATAACCTTCAGTATCCTAGATAGCAAAATTAGACTGTTAAAGTACTGTGTCTAAAGAGTTTTTTTGTCATTTAGTTTTAAGGCCGCAAATAGATCAAATGAACTGACTTGAATGAGAAGACTCAATAACAGGACTGAACGGCACCATTGACTTGGGTATGCTCAACAGAGGCCCACGTTTGTTCACCTATTTATTTACCGTTATTCCAGCAAACACTGCACATACGGAAGAGAAAAGACATACTCTGACCTTATTCACAGACACACCATACACAGTCACATCTAACAAAAGTACAAACCGATATTTGCGTTTATAGCATTTCATAACTCTTAACAGAAACATGATAAAAACATGATAACAAGGAAACATAAACATGATAACAAGGAAACATGAAGAACGTGCTATCCATAACAATAAACAGAGTTACTTACCAGTCATGCTGGGAGTTACACCCGACGCTATATTACGTTGATTGAAAAATATATCTGCCATGCGCGGTGGTGACCCTCAGCTCCAAAATAAATTTGGTAATCCAGCTAAGAACAAATCTAAGAACGTACAGTGCATCCGGAAAGTATTCATACCCCTTCACTTTTTCCACATTTTATTATGTTACAGCCTATTTCCAAAATGGATTCAATAAAAAAAATTCTCAACATTCTACATACAATACCGCATAATGACAAAGTGAAAAAAGTTCTTTCAAATTTTTTGCAAATGTATTAAAAATAAAAAATTCAACATCACATGTACATAAGTATTTACACCCTTTGCTGTGACACTCAAAATTGAGCTCAGGTGCATCCCGTTTCCACTGATCATCCTTGAGATGTTTCTACAACTTGATTGGAGTCCACCTGTGGTAAATTCAATTGACTGGACATGATTTGGAATGGCACACACCTGTTTATATAAGGTCCCACAGTTGACAGTGCATGTCAGAGCACAAACCAAGTTATGAAGTCCAAGGAACTGTCTGTAGACCTCCGAGACAGGATTGTATCGAGGCACAGATCTGGGGAAGGGTACAAAGAAATGTCTGCAGCATTGAAGGTCCCAACGAGCACAGTAGTCTCCATCATTCACAAATGGAAGAAGTTTGGAACTAACAGGACTCTTCCTAGAGCTAGCCGCCCGGCCAAACTGAGCAATCGGGGGAGAAGGGTCTTGGTCAGGGAGGTGACCAAGAACCCGATGGTCACTCTGACAGAGCTCCAGTGTTCCTCCGTGGAGATGGGAGAACCTTCCAGAAGGACAACCATCTCTGCAGCACTCCACCAATCAGGCCTTTATGGTAGAGTGGCCAGACGGAAGCCACTCCTTAGTAAAAGGCACATGACAGCCCGCATGGAGTTTGCCAAAAGGCACCTAAAGGACTCTCAGACCATGAGAAACAAAATTCTCTGGTCTGATGAAACCAAGATTGAACTCTTTGGCCTGAATGCCAAGTGTCATGTCTGGAGGAAACCAGGCACTGCTCATCACCTGGCCAATACCATCCCTAAAGTGAAGCATGGTGGTGGCAGCATCATGCTGTGGGGGTGTTTTTCAGCAGCAGGAACTGGGAGACTAGTCAGGATCAAGGGAAAGATGAATACAGCAATGTACAGAGAGATCCTTGATGAAAACCTGCTCCAGAGCGTTCTGGACCTCAGACTGGGGCGAAGGTTCACCTTCCAACAGGACAACCACCCTAAGCACACAGCCAAGATAACAAAGGAGTGGCTTCGGGACAAGTCTGTGAATGTCCTTGAGTGGCCCAGCCAGAGCCCAGACTTGAACCCGATTGAACATCTTTGGAGAGATCTGAAAATGGCTGTGCACCGACGCTCCCCATCCAACCTGATGGAGCTTGAGACGATCTGCAAAGAAGAATGGGAGAAACTGCCCCAAAATAGGTGTGCCAAGCTTGTAGCATCATACTCAAGAAGACTTGAGGCTGTAATTGCTGCCAAAGGTGCTTCAACAAAGTATTGAGTAAAGGGTGTGAATACTTATGTACGTATGTGATATTTAAAAAAAAAAATTTTTAAAGTGAAATTTTTTGTTGAAAGTGGAGAAACCACTTTTTATATTAGTTGTGTTGAGCTATTTCAATTGTTCTTGTTTGATTTTTTTATTGCAAACAGCTGACAGTTTGTAAATTCTCAGAATAAACCTCATTTGCAATGGGGGTTGAATAATGTTGATTGCAACTGTCTATAAAGCTATACAATCACATTATTTAATTTGACGCTACCCTTTTATTGATAAATGTGGCAAAGACGGAGCTGGAGTATCGAATACCATGTCTTATCCTTGTTTAAATCTTTGCCCGACGATTATGCAATAAAATGCATTCACCCGACGTTTTGTGTGAGAATCTTGAATGGAACTTGACACACTTCTCTGCTTTTAAGATGATCAAGACCTACCTAAGTGTAACCCTTTCACCATAAGGCTCGTAAACTGCATTTAGTAATTTATCCTTAGGTTGATGGTGAAAAAAGGTCATTTAGAGATAATAACAAGTCTAGGGTAAATATGATTCGCGTAGCTAACTGAAATAGACGCTAAGGGAAAACCTCCCAATAACATAGGATATTGGAGTATATTGTTACACTATTGAATAGCCTATTGGTAAAACATTCAACAGACCCATGCACTGCGTTAATGCAGATCTTACCAGTCGACACAATAAAATACACCACACCAGGATTTCTAATGAAAACAATCAATTATATTATCAGTTGAATCACAGTGAAATACAGGCTGACATGGCCACTATAATATCAAAGAAACCAATGAAAACAAAAAAAAAACCGGGTAAAGAACATCAGTGGTGTGTGGTTGTGTGTTTGTAAGTGTTTGTGAGTCCTGGAACGGGCAAGCTGTGTTGGAGCTCGTTTGCAGCTGGAATCTGACTCACAACAGCGCCAATGAAGCAGCAAAAGAATATCCAAGGCAGGCAACCTCACAATCAGTCCAGATCTTCATCAGTTGAAAAGTGTTCTCCAGTTGAAATGCGATCTTTCTTACACATACCAACGGCGACTACAATACACCGGACTAAATACGTTTCAAAGTTCAACTCCAGTTAAATGCAAGGGTTACAACATACTGGCCTATAGCTTGATCACTGTTAGCAACTCTTTCAGGTTAGCCTCCTTCTCTCCCTTGGCTTTGGCACAACTTTGGCTTTCGACTTCCAGTATTTGTATCTATGTAGAGTAATCGTTGTAAGCTCTTCAAATTGGAAGATACACGACAAACACAGCTCCTCCGCTCGCTCACCGGCGATGCCTCTGTGCCCATCTGTACATCGCGTGGCACAGTAGCCTTCAGTGTTGATGGGCCATTATTCGTCACCTGTAACCATTCAGATAGTGCTGTGGGTGGGATGTTGCTCAAACCACAGAATGGTGACAGCAGATAGTGTTGGCTACATGTATGGTGCAATTGACCAATTAAAATCTTAACGTGTTTGTTTATCCAAATCAAACCTACACCACCTTCAGTAGTCATAGAACGCTCAGCAAATAGAGGGGGTTGCACACCCACCAACTACACCACCTTCAGTATCCTAAATAGCTAAATTTGACTGTTAATTTACTGTCTTAAGAGGTTTCTTGTCATTTAGTTTTAAAGCCTCAATTAGTTCACATGAACTGACTTGAATGAGTAGACTCAATAAGACTGAACAGCACCATTGACTTGGGTAAGAACAACAGGCCTATGTCTCTTCACCATATTCATTGCAGTCATTCAAGCAAGCAGTGCACATACGGAAAAGAGAGACATGCTCTAACCTTATTCACAGACACACCATACACAGTCACGGTGTCACATCTGTACAAACCGATGTCTGCGTTTACGCTTCATAACTCTTTACATAAACATGATAAAAACATGAGAACAAGGAAACAAACATGAGAACAAGAAAACATTAAGAACGTACTGTCCATAACAATAAGCAGAGTTACTCGCCAGGCATGCCGGGAGTTACACCCGATGCTACATTATGTTGATTAGTCATGTTTCTTCAAGTACAAAGATGTCTGCCATGCGTGGTGATGACCCCCAGCTCCAAAATAAATGTGGTAATCCAGCTAAGAACAAATCTAAGAACGTATACACCTCTCTTTGTCTATGACAAATTTGTTGTTCCAAACCGTACAAATATCTGCTTTGCAATGTTGATTTGACACCTCGTCACATAATAATTATAAAAGGTTATAGATTTACACAGTAACATCGCTACTGCTTGCATCTCACACAACAAAAGTCACATTGTAGCCTCTTGCCATGTTTCTATGAACCGTTTGGTAATAGCGATCATAGATTTAAGTGGTTTGAATGACTCAATAATTACTCAATAAGACATTCTCAGTCACAGTTGCAAGAAGATTCCCTCCCATTGCCACTTGAGGGCGGATCCGATACTGTGTCCACTGCTGTGTGGGGAGAATATGAGGTAAAAAAAAAAACTACTAGTGGCGTTAAAACAAATAGCGTTAATGCTCTAATACTTGCTACTACTACTTAATAACTTACAGAAATGCATTTTGGTGCAGTGTGAGCTCAATTATGACTGTATTGCCAAGCTTGGTTTTGTGTGTAAAGTAGACCATCTGAGGATGATATACAGCGGTTTTGAGTTATTTAGATTTTATGGTATCAGAGGAGTTAGTTCAAATCCAACCAATTAACGACTGAACTTGGCTATTTATAAAAAATTCAGTTTTTTATCAGCCGGCCACCTAATAAAACACAACAGCTTACTGTGTCTCTTCGAATGCCCATTACTGCCTTGGTGTGCGTTGTTTAAAACCAATTAACTGCCAGGATCATTCATTTTATATTAATTATATTCTATTCATCAAGTTTCTTTAATAGCAGGTATATATGTACAAGGTTAACTATGTTTTTAGATTAACAGTTTATATAATTAATGTTTTTGTTGAGTTTCTCATCTACTGTGCTTTGGCTTTTTCAACTCCATCTGGGTTTTGATATACTGTTCTAGCATAGATGTCCACATGTCAGATGAACATGGCCTTATCAGTGCTGTTTGTGCTTTCCTCTAGAGTTTGCTTGAGTATCCCCAACTGCATATACAAAATCTACTGGAACTTTGAGAAACTGAGACAGTTGATTAATGGATAGCCCACCACCATTTGCCAGATGCACCGCAGTATTTGCACACATAATATTCATCAATTTAATTAATTTAATAGTATTGAAAGTTATCATATGTAAAGTTATCGACATAAGTCCACCAAGTATATTATCTTTAAGTCATCAATTGTTTGCTCTTCTGCTGGGCTACTTTAATTTGTTTATCTTTCTGAGGATCAGAGATAATCTTAAATAAATTTATGTTTTTACAAGTTTAAGTGGTGGCTTTACTCTTTGGATGAATTATTGATGTTCCTAATTTATATTACGTTAAAAAAAGTACTCAGCTTATGTTGTTTAATTTTATATTTCAAAACGAGCAAACAAGCTTAATGCAATATAGGGCCTACGTATGTAACATACGTCCAGCCGATGTCGGCCAGACGTGTATTTTGGAAGAGCATATGTATTAAGTTTCATGCTATTTGATAATTTACATAAAAATATATCAGTATGTGGCATTTATACCGCCCCCAAAAGGCAGATGTGAAGATGGCTAATATTAGCTAAGATGATAATTGAGGCCTCTATTAGTGTTAGTGTACCAAGTTTCATAAGAATTGGACTGAGTTTGAGTTAAAACCATTTTGTTATAAGCCACTCCCTCTGCTAATTTCATTGGCTTTTAGCGGTCACGTGTTTTGGCCCATAGGTCTGGCTTATACAATGCTTACACATCATGGTCCATTGATGCTACGTACTGAGTTTGGTGTGGATTGGTAAAACAGATCAGGAATTCATTTGGCTTATGTGTTTTTCAAAAGTTTCAAAATGGCGGAAAATCCATCATGGTGGTCAAAGAGGCTTTATTGTTCATATAGGGAAGATGGACTGAGTTTGGTGACTAGGTCATATTGAGTTGGAGATATGGCCTTTGTTTGCAAATTTTGAACACTTAACATGAGGTAAACTGGGGTCATCTTTGGTTAGGGAGTAGCAGTAACCGGTACCAACCATCATGCAAACATTCAAGTCTCTAGCATTAAGCAGCTCACAGGCAATCGAGCGATAGGAGGAAAACAATCATAGAGAAGTAAAACCACTACAATAACAATATGGGTTTACGCCCTTCGGACTAGAACCCTTAAGTAAAGCTGCTGTCAGCATTGAACAGGTTCTAGCTTTCTTCGAGGTCTTGATATTGTGAAGATATTGAGCCGGTCAAGGGATTGTCTGAGACAAGCTGAAAGTGAACAAGGGAGAGATTGAGACAAGTGCACAAAGTTCAGTTTCAAGATTCTAGCATATAGCAGCTAAAGGGAAATTGAGCAAGGGGGAGGAAAATGCTAATAATAATTATAATAGGTAAGAATAAAGTAGTACAATAACTATAAGGGTCTATGCCCTTTGGGCTAGAACTCCTAATAATAGGGAAGAATAAATCTGTTCAATAGCTATAAGGGTCTACGCCCTTTGGGCAAAGACCCTTCCTTAATGGTAGATAATTCGCTTGCGGACAATCTCATGCAAACGTCCATTTTCAGACGTTCTACTCAAAATTGCAAAGCTGCTTGAATACAGTCAATAATTCCATCCAATGACAAACAAGATATTTTTTCCGATAATTTCACCGCTGATATTTAAAAGATATTATCTGTGTCGAAGATGAAAGCAAAAAAAAAAAGAACCTAAACCAGTATTAAAAAGAGTCAAATTACATGAAATAAATAACGGCCACACAACAGATGGTTGTTTACCCCATTTATTTTATTCAGATGGATACATTACTCAAATACCAATGAGGAATGAAATTAAGTGTAGCATTAAGCTGTTTTTAAATAAAATGTTAACTGTTGAAAATGTCAAAAAGTTCTTGTTTCTGAACAATTTTTATTTTACAGACCAACATAGGTTGTCGTAATTTCATACTCAGCACTTTCTCTACACACTGTACATGTTTTCAAAGATATTTTTTTGAACAAAAACAAAAGGTAAGAAATAAACACTACTCTTTACTCTACTTTAGCCCTGCCAGTCAGAATGATAATTTGGTAGATCAACTTGTAATAGAATCATAAATGAATGTATATTAAGGTTATCAGTACAGTCTTAAGAAGTCACATCTCTGTCACGTTGTTGGGTTACTTTCTGTAAGCTGGACTCATATTGAGTAAAATCACATCCACTTGTGGAGCTTGTGGATGTGCTTGGGTCAAAACACATTCATTATGCCTTTGTTATAAAAAATAAAACTTGGAGGCGCAGATGGTCACGACTCGCCGTTATGAACTCTTGAGACAGGGGCCTGCATAAAGTCTTTGAAGGGACCCAAAGCCTCTTTCAAGGCTGAGCTGACCTCCGATGAAGAGCATGTAATACACTCAACCAAGGTAGGGTACAGGGCGATCACCTGGGTCCATGTATTCCCATCCACTGAAAGCAAGGAAAGAAGAAGAAAAGTAGCGAATAGCGGAGGAATAGAAAAGGAACAGTGGTAAGACAGAAGAATCAAACAATACATTTAAATGGCCATTGGCAAATATGCTTTCAGTCACAACTTAAGGATATTTAACACTGAATGCTTGACAACTGTCTTTTTTATTCAAAAACATTCTGTCCCACTTACTAAAGAAAGAAATTGATGCAGTGGGCTTAAAATAGGCTCAGACAAACAAGACACTCCTGAATATTAAGAGTGTGCCTGCTAAAAAAATTGCATCACAAAAACACATTTCAATAATGCATTTGGTTACAACTAGCAAGTGTAAACTTTGTAACATAGTGTGAAATGCGACCTACCAGGTCATTTCCAGAGGAAAGCTCAGCATTTCTACTAATTAATTGGTTGGTGTTGATTCAACTTTTTCCTGCTTTGACTTTACACCAGCTGGTATTAAATTTGAGAAGGATGTATTGCTAATGTTTTTTCCTGAGACTGTTAATGAAAGGGTTATTCCCAAACCATCACTACAGTGTCTGTACTCAATCTGTGCCCAGAACCTCACACTCCCCAGTCCCTTCAATCCTTGATCCTGGGTTGTTTACTCCCCTTCTCAGCTAACTTGACAGGTTTTGCCCCAGACTGCTTAGCCAGTGCTTGCCAATTACAAACCGTATGTAGGCTACATTGGACATGCACAGACCGGAAGATACCAAGCCAAAACGACACGTTTCAAAACGGCTCAGGAAGTCATTGCATATTGTATTGTATTACACCCAACTCAAACTCAGTCACAAGCTGAACTTACCATTTTCCGGCTGGGTTTTCTTCAAGGAATCCATCAAAGTGCTGATGGCTTTCAAGACGAAGATGATCTCGGTCACTTGTTGCCTAAGAAACAAATATTTACAATGTAGCAATTAATCACCCATGCATATTATTTGCACACATGATTCACATCAAATCATCGTTTCGATCCTAGAATGAAAGTGTATAACATAAAAACTTGAATTTGAACCCTGAATTATTTCAAAGCTGTATGTACTGAAATTAATGCACGTATCATTCACAGAAAAAAAATAAAATTCTTGCTTTCAAACGGAATGTCTCTTTCTTCTTTTCACAAATACAAACACCTGAAGAGTCTGATTCAGTCCAATCAGGTTGACATTGGTATTACTGTCCAGTTAAGGACACCACATCCAAACAGCAGGATATAGAGATTTGCAATTTATTAAAGTTGGCGAATTACCTATTGCTATTATCTTCTATAACAATCAAGTATAATGTTCTATCCATTATGGAAGACTGTGAGAAAATGTTTAGTCTATCATGCAAAGTGTAATGTAACGCCTGGTGTCCACTGGCTGCGAAGCCCCGAGAGCGCCATGAATTGCAGCGAAGTGACCCGAAACTGGCGCGAGGCTGTGTCCACCAGAACCGAATGTCTCCGTGCCGGTCACCAAGCATTTATGCTCTTCTGCACTTTTGGTATTGCATTTAAAGCTGATCTTTATCATGGGTAATTAAATAACCCAATTGATTTATAACGTAATGTGTTCCTGACAACATGTAGGCCCTTTGTCACTTCTTGGGCGGATGTAGTAATTTGTTTTTAGAGGCGTAAACGCTGTCTGAATTGCCACAACAGAGATAAAGGGTATTTGTTACCAGCGTTGTTTAGTTAGCTTAGTTAGCTGTAGCTTAAATGTTAAAGTACAACTGACAAATTCAAATCTTAGTAACGTGTCCAGTAACGTTTATCCAAATATGGTGTGTTTCTTCATCAATTTGCTCGGGGCTCGCGCAACAAATTGAACAGACGGCGAAACAATTCAAAGTTGCGACGTCTCAACCTTTGATATTACTCTTTCCGGGTCCAAGCTGCCAGTGCTAGTCTGTGGTACTGTGTTGGCAGAGGCTAGGCTTTCCAACATGCCACAGTGCTGTGTCTCTTGTTGTTTAAATAAGTCTGAATAAAAAAAACTAAAAACTTTTGACTTGTCATTGTACCGCTTTCTTTGCGATGAGAAAGAGAAGAAGAAATGGCTGAAATTGATAAGGTAAGTTATAATTCTTCAATCGTTGGCACCAGTGTGGGTGCTTGGAAGCTAGCTAAGTTAGTACGGTCGGTATCGTTATGACACCTGCTACAAGTGTTATGTTTGTGTTACTATACTTTAACTTCTGCACAATTTAATGGCTTGAACACGCAAGTAAAATTTTTTATTTTCTATACTTACTGTTTGAGCAACAGCCTGAGATGTAATGAATAATTCGACTCAGTATCTCAGTGCGCACCAGCCCGAGTTTTCAATATTTCCATATTTTCTAGTGTTATAATTTGCGCTAAACGTTTTATTAATAATTAGTCAAATGTCTTAATTGAAATGGTAAACTCTCGTCTTTGTAGCTAGAAAAGCTAACTTACCTTTACTGAACTGTGTGAAATACTAGCACATCTCCCATTACATTAGAGCTGGAAACTAATCTAGTTATGCTAAAACAGGCTGCACCTTAACATTGTGGTTGTAAAGAAGTCCAAATCCATGACTAAATCCAGATAAATTAAGATTAAGATTTTCATTGCCAATGACTTCCAAGTTCCTCACAATCATTGTTTTGAATAATCATATGACTAAAATATTTAAATATTTTTTAACAGGTGTGAAAACATCACCCCAACCTGCACAGTTGGCGTTTCCCCCAAGGCAAAGCTGCAGACATTAATGAACAAATTCCCTTGTGGGGCCTCTTCGCATCTTCCGAGTAACCGAATATAAGATTAAAATAGTGATATTTCATCAATATCACTTTATTATAAATGTCTTCTTCGACATTTTGCTACAAATAAACACATTGAGCGATCCAGATCTTGTAAAAACACTTAATTCTGTGCTGCACATCGCAACTGGGAAGCCTTGAATGACTCAGCTAAGACCAACACTCATGTGACAATAAATCAGTGAATCTTCGACTGAAATGCAGGCTGGAGCAGAGAGGGGAGGAGCCTTAGACAGAGAGATATGTTGAGAGAGATAGTAAAAATGTAAATAGTTCAATATGTATAACATAATGAAGTCTACCCCTTTTTTCCAGTATTAGTAACACTTGTGGGCATATGGAAAAATGTTGTATATATAGACTCCATTATTTTTCAATTTTTATCAAATACATTTTTAAAGAAATTCAACTTACGTTTTTCTTTATTTTGTGATTTATGACATTATAATTGTGTAATACTGCACAATAATAAATTTCTGAATTATCCTATCATCTGGCCATGATTGTATTGTTTCCATAGAGGTGCAGGACTTGTGCATGTACAGTGGAAAATAATCCCACAGTGAATAAAAACGTGACAGGAGCAAAAAAAACACCCAAAAATGGCTTGGGGCTCAGAGGGTTAAATAACATTTTTGAAGTGTATGTTTGTTTTTTACTCCATCTCATATGATCCCACCCCAGCTGTGGCGCCGTTGTTATGATTGGAACACATTGTGGACAGATGCGGCCAACCTAAATGTGGAATATAGAACAACGCTAACAAACATTTGTGTACACTTATTTCTGGTCCCTGAAAATTGGGGAACAATGAATACATTCCTACACAGTTCAACCAATATAAATGTAAACACTGTCGGCACTTCAAAATAAGTTTAATTGTTCTATGAAAAAACAAGATGTGCTTTTAGGCTGTGTACTTGCGGTAGACTAACCTAGGCAGGGGGCATCGCCCACTCAACCTTTCATCCTCTACGTAGCGGCAAAGTACATCTTGAGACCTCTTTAGGAGCACAGATAGCGCCATGCGAGAGATGTATCCTTCCTGGGGTGTGGATGCCTTGTTGCTAAACGAGAACTGCAATAAAGTCTCAAAGCACACCTTAGAGAATTCCTCCCTCATTCGCACGTCAATCTCAGCCTCTGTGGAGGAACATGCTGTCAGTCATAGCACAGAATTATCACTCAGTTTTAATATAATGCATCCTAAATATTAGAGGAACCATGGAATTTCATTTAGAGGCTATTGGAAAGTATTTCTGAGCAGTTCTTCTAGTTTAAAATTTCAGTTATGTTCAAACTGTACCTGTAAAAGAGGAGGACTGTGAGTGAATGGATCCTTTATTGAGCATGGCCATAACCTGGCCAACAAACTCCTCAGGGATAAAGTTGGCAAATGGCAAGATCTCTGTGCTGATCAGTTGAACAACCTAAAAAAGAGAAACAAGGCTAACAGATGTGGTTGATGCATGGAACTTCAATACAGGTGTGTGTGTGCTCAGGAATTCATACCTCTACGTCAATTGCTTCATTCTTTTGGAATTCCTGGATGGACACATTATCATGAGGTGTGCTGTTAGAATAAAATAAAAAAGCATTAAGAGAGTAGCCCCAAAGAATGTATTTCAATGTGGCCATTTGCAACAAGTGGACATCGATGCACCTTTTTTTAGTAACTGCATATGCTGTTAAAGGCATAGCATAACGTTTTGTGAAATACGATATGTTCCTACTTACCCTTAGTCAGATGAGATTATTGATATCAATGTTATGATTGTACGTCCAATAATGAATTATTTATCTAAGTAAATGTATCCTTGTTTCACACAATAAATGTAAGCCAGTAGTTCCAGCTAGCAAGGCTCTGTCAAAGGGACAAATACACCTTAGAAAAACTCCCAAGATGTGTTATGTACACGTTGTATCTTCTGTATTTTACACATGTACAGTAGCGGTTGGTGAAACATTGTCTATGTGGGGCTGTGCCATATTATGTCAGTAACAATTACTGCAGGATATCAGTGCTCTGTGAAATAGTGGTACGTATTCATTTAATGCCAATATAAAATTGTGAGGTATTCTTACACAATAAAATCTTATGCTAAGGTCAACTATATACAAAAACAAATAGGGTCAGGGGAACTTTGTGTGTGGCAAACCTCTCAATTACTTAATCATTTTTAAAAAAGTAGTAGAGAAGCCCATCTCTTGACTCTGCTGTTGTCATGGGTGTGGTGACAAGGATTTTGAGAAGACTGCCCACCCCGCAGAATTTAACAGTCAATTATCTTTGATAAAATGTGCCTGTTCTTATCCACCTCTTCATTGTGTTTCATCACTTCAATCCTGTGGCCTTTGTCCAGTTGCATAGCGATGTTAACTCTGCCAAGCATGGCTAGCTTGACCGTATTCTCCATGTGTGCCCTAGAATCCTCAAGTTTCTTAATCTTTTCTGATAGATGTTTCATGTCCCTCCTGTTACAGTAAATGTTGTATCAGTCCTAGATGTTCTAAAAGTTGACATTGGAAGCAAAATATGGCATTTCGATGACCGCACCCAGCTAGCCAAGACGATTTCTAGTATCAACTAGGCTACGGCAGTGCAGTATTTTTTTACTAGCCTGTCGATTTAGGCAAAGCTCTTTCACTCTCCTCTTAAATAGGTTTTGGGATAGAGATAGTGTTGAATTAGGGGGAGCCTAAGAAAGATCCTGCATCTTGGGTATCCGCATTCATCATCGTCTTCTTCTCTCTGGATTTAATTGCAGATTGAAAACCAACTTCCTCCACCACACAGGCTGACTCTACCTGGGGCGCTAGAAAAGGTGCCCTTCTGGTATCAGATTCAAGGACGCTGATTGGCTAAATGTATGTTGCTATTGCTGTATGTGCACTTCTGGTGTCAGCTGTTGGTTGTGCTGCTGCACTGGAGCCCAAGAGGAGCGAGACATTGTTGTTATTAAAAGAGATACGTGGTCGGACCTATTGTTGCGAGGCGGAACGATAGTTTTACCTTGTGTCGGGTTGGCAGCCTCGCAACAGTAGGTCCGACTGCGTATCTGTTCACTTTTGACAGATGCTGGCCAGAACTATTGGCTTACAGTCATTGTGCTAGGATACATTTACCTACTTACAGACCTAAGCCATGCATTATTAGACATACAATCATAGCATTTAAAAAGCAAGTATGAATATATTTTATTTCCCAAAAGTTTTAAATATCCCTTCAAGGATAATTAAGTATGCTCTGTGTAATTTCCAATAAACAAACAGTCATGGCCACAAATATTGGCACCCCTTAGATTTAGTTATAAATTCAAATATGAATAATATAAAAATGCAGGTTTTGGGGGATTTTTTGGTTTGGCAATAAAGTCACATTTACACGAATCTGCAGAGTCCATCACACTAAACTCAAATGAACGGTCATCCGCTCTCTCTTCACTTTGAGGATGAGCAACTGTAGTAGTGACAGGATGTCAATCACTCGTGAAGTCATGAGAACCAAAGGAACCACAACATGAGCACAACATTTTGTTAAAAACAGGGCAGAGGATAGGATTATGTTACCGGAGAACAAGATAGATAAAATTTACGTTAAATTAGATAGATTTCACAGTTTAAATAAACATTCACAATGTATTCTAATGATGTTCATGGCAAATTAATTATTATTAAAGGGGCCCTATTATGCAAATTTTCAGGTTCATACCTTTATTTAGGAGTTCTACTAGAATAGGTTTACACGTTTTAATGTTCAATAAACAATAAAAAAAAATTCCAAACGACCTGGGTCTGCTGCACCTCTTTTCACCCTCTGTCTAAAACGCTCCGTTTTAGCTCCTGTCTCTTTAAAGCCCCCCTCCCGACGAGCCCAGTCTGCTCTGATTGGTCAGGTGGCCAAACAAAGGGAAATTGCCATTGCACTGACAAAAATGGCGTTTTATCGACATGGCAAATTCACAATCCAAAATTTGCAGTCTCTGCTTTGACTGGCTCTGCTTGAGGGCGTGCCAAACTAGCCGCTAGGTGGGCATTATGCAAATGTGTGACTTAGTGACGTAGATAAGTTACGGAAGAAAACGGCGGACTACAAACGAGGTATTTTCTGTGAAAGAGAGTAGCTCCCTTTGGTTTGGACTTTTCAGACCTTTTACATGCACAAAAAGCTATATAACATTCTAAAGGAAAGGGAAAATCCTAAAAAGCATAATAGGTCCCCTTTAATATCTGGTGAAATCATAGGCGTAGATTTAGGGTGGGATATGTCCCTACCAATAATCTAGTACATGGCTTTCGTTAAAGCATTCTATCCACTCCAGTAACCCCACAAAAGGATTAACAGTAAACATCGTTGACCTTTCCCCTCCCACCTCCACCTAAATAAATCGTTAACAGGTTTAGCAATGTCACTCATCTAAATCAATTTGGCGAGGAGCCAGCTCGGTAGCTAGCCTTGTAGACAGAGAAGCGGACTAGCAGCAGGAAGATTGCCTGTTCAAATCCCGGGCCAGATGACACAATTAAATAATTTTTATGCAAATGGTCCAAATCTTCACATATAAGCTTCTAGGTCCACTGTATCTGCAGGCAGCCTTTTTGGCCAGAAAACAACCAACCAATTTTGTTAGTTTATATAATTCTGTGCTTATAAGACAATCTTAAACTAGTTTCCTTTCGGTCCCCCCGCCGCCACCCAACAGTGGTTACAAAATTGTTTCCCCACTGATGTCTAAACCAAACCTACGCCCCTGGGTGAAATATGGTTCAAGCTAACGTTAACTAGGTAACGAAAACATTAGCAAACTCAGTGAGTTCTAATGCCCGAAACGTTTATTCAATAAACGTTGGTAAAATAATTGCGAACAATGTTAATATAAGCTTTGTATTAAAATGTTCTTGATTGCATTTTCATGAGTTTGTTAATATATTCATCTAAGACTGATGTTGATTAGGAACACATTTGGGTAACGTCTCAAGGCCCAATGGGCCTCATTCACCAAACATTCTATAACAATGTATGTTCTTCTTAAAACATTTCAC
The DNA here is from genome assembly GCA_026901105.3 of Galaxias olidus. Classification (NCBI taxonomy): domain Eukaryota; kingdom Metazoa; phylum Chordata; class Actinopteri; order Galaxiiformes; family Galaxiidae; genus Galaxias; species Galaxias olidus. The sequence continues at coordinate 21,284 of JAPMUY010004132.1, read as the reverse complement.
GAAGATTCTGACATTCACCAATATGTTCTTATTTGGGATTTGTTTTGTGTAAGAGCAAAGTCACCGAATCCTCAAGAGCATACTTACGCACATTTAAGGGCAGAATGTACGTTCGAAATCATTTGTTCTTACAGTTCACATTTAAATTACAATATGTTTTTATCATTTACATCATCATTGGTGCAGCGAGACTAGTCTCAACAGGCCAAAAACATTCAAAACCAACCCAGACCGGCCCAGCCAACTTGTGGGCGAAATGTACAGTGCCTCCGGAAAGTATTCACACCCCTTCACTTTTTCCACATTTTATTATGTTACAGCCAATTATAAGTCAAATTCCTTGGACTTCATAACTTGGTTTGTGCTCTGACATGCACTGTCAACTGTGGGACCTTATATAAACAGGTGTGTGCCTTTCCAAATCATGTCCAATCAATTGAATTTACCACAGGTGGACTCCAATCAAGTTGTAGAAACATAACAAGGATGATCAGTGGAAACGGGATGGAACTGAGCTCAATTTTGAGTGTCACAGCAAAGGGTGTGAATACTTATGTACATGTGATATTTTATTTTTTATTTTTAATACATTTGCAAAAATTTCTAAAAAACCTTTTTCACTTTGTCATTATGCGGTATTGTGTGTAGAATGTTGAGAACATTTTTTTATTTAATCCATTTTGGAATTAGGCTGTAACATAATAAAATGTGGAAAAAGTGAAGGGGTATGAATACTTCCCGGATGCACTGTATAGCACGGACTAAATTTGTTATCTACATTTCCATCCCCTGCCCGACCCGAGTCTCTGTTCTGAAACTAAAGTCGCGTGAATAAAGGAAAGTGGACACAAGCTGGATAGCGGACAGTGAGGCAATAGGAAAACATAATAAATGAATGGCTGTGTATTAATAAATTTCTGTCAGCTAACAATATTTTTCAAAGATAAATATAGGCTAGTAAAGAAGGTGCTTTGATACAATCAAACACAGCCTAAGACCTTCACCATAACAGACTTTTCCTGTACATGTAGGCAGCGCAGCAAACTGCACAGATTTTTTGGTGTAGCCCGGGCCCAATCTAGTTGTACCCTTCTCCGGATACTGCATTCCATGAACGAGTAAGAACATCCCATTCATATTTTTTTGTGTTATTTAATATCGACTATTGATGGTACTAAATATGACAGCTCATTTGCACACGGCCCTGCAGTCTTATGCATTTTTATGGGGATTGGCGGGGCGTTTACCAATGCAAATTAGCAACAACTGCCACAAGCTTTCAATTTACGAAGAAATGGGATTCATCAATATAAGAACATAGGTGCGAACAATTCTGCGGTTTAAGAACACGTGAATCCAACGTGGACTTTTCTAAGGAAAGGTCTTAAAATCAAATGTAAGAAAAAACTTTGGAAGATATTGATGAATGAGGCCCAATGTTCTTAGCAATGCCGCAGAGTTTTGAATGCAAAGAAATGCGTTCTAGTTGTAAAATATGTTTTAGTTGTGGCTACTATTTGTATGACCAAATTTTTTGTGATGTCATAAGAAAATGATCTAACATTACTCAGCCGGAGAAGCTCTCCTCTCTGCTCTCCTCCCTCACTCTGCTCTGAGCATGCTAATGAACACAAGAGGCCATCTGGGCAAGTTAACCTATGACAGAGCCTTAAGGCTCCAGTATGCTTCAAGCGAAAGTGAAATAGTTAGCTTTCGACGAGGGTAGGCGAACAAAAATCAGTAAAGCGACGTAGCTTTGGTTGTTCGTTCGCCTGGAACTGCACAGCCAATTTCTTCTAGCTCGGCGAACACGGCAAAAGCAAACAGCGGCGAACATCCTATGTGATTGGTCCAGATATTTGGCGTGTGGTAGCCTGTGAAAGCTTTGGATGGCTACATTTGATTTCCGGGTACAGCATTTACTGTTCGTTTTGGTCACAGCGGCACCTATTTAAAAAAGTTTTATCTTACACTATGAATACTTTTGAGAGCAGCTTAACTGAAGATGTTAAAAAATGTGAACACTTTTAAAACTAAAAACGTAATGTTTTGTTGCGATCCGTAACGTTTGGTTCCCCCTGCTGTATTGGGGTGTAAGCTACCGCAAACTCAAATCAGTAGCGAACAAGTAAACCATCACAGCCGCGGCGAACAAGCGAAAGCGATCCAAGTGAACAGGAAAAGTTTGCTTTCACTTGAAGTAAACTGGACCCTTTAGAGCTCTTCATTAATTTAAGAAGTTAAATGAAGTGTTCTCAGCCAGGCTGTGAACTTTGCCACTGAGGCTAATATACAGTGCATTCTGTAAGTGGTGGGTCAAGAGGCATTATGTATGAATAAATAATTTTTTTTTGCAGTAAAGTCACTTTATTTTAGTTTTTAATTTCCTATTGATATTCACTACCCCAGGGGCACTCTCGCGCCATCCAGGTACAACAAGCCCCTGTCTTCGCTGCTGAAAACAATTCCCTAGATAAAACACTGAATGTGATACAATCCTTAATAGGACTGGCTCCAAACCAAGGCATTGCAAAAAAAAATCATAAGAATCAGAATCCCAAAATATAGCTAGAAATACCTTTTTGTGAAAAGGAAGTCTTCTAATGCGTTGGCCAGCTCAGGCCACATGGTATCAAATTTCCTGGAAGCTGCATGCTGGCGGGCCACAGGAAGCCCTATTGTCAGCACCTTGAGTAGTGACGAGACTGCCAGCTTCCACGTGCTCTCTGATGGACAAGCATACTTCTGACTCAAGGGTACCTGCAGGGTCTAGGAGAAAGAGAGAAGGGGGGAAATAGGGTCAAAGAGTTACAAAATCAAAGATCACATGAGAACACTCAGGGCCTGGACCCCTACACATCATAAATGTGTCTTAAATCAAAGGGGCAAGATGTCATCAACAAATTTCCTCGGTAATGTTATACACTTCTATTTTGTTCTATATCCACAACCCTGCATTGGAGAAACGTCGGCAGACAGCACTGTAATGCAGTTATTGTCCGTGATAGTGGGGAGAATACAAATACAATATTTAGTTCTTAAATGGTTTGAAATGTTGTATCTTGTCCAAACACCGTGTTTTTATGTTTATAAAATATTTGGGTTGTTTGTGCTGTCTTTGAAGTTGGATAGTAGGCTAGCCTGCGATATTACTAGTTAGGTAATGTTAACTTGCTAGCCAGCTATGTTAATATAGTTAAAAACAGTCTCGACCCCCCCCCCCCTCTCCCCCCAACACACACACACACACACATTTATATCAACAAAAAAAATGTTGGCAGTAATCAACCAAGTAACACTATATTTAACAGCAACATTTTCGTAGCGTGCCAGCTACGCTCATTCACTGTCATTGCCCGCACCACTGGCACTGCCGTATCCAACGGTCACGTTTAACAACAATTGAATCGGTTCCCTCGGAGACTAAACAGATAGCCTACACACATAGTTGAGTGCTAATGAGAAAAATGCTGGTGCTATGTATTTTCTACACTTAACTATATTAAATTATAAAGCTGTGTCTACATAACTCAACTAGTCTGTGCCAATCTAGCTCGCATGGCAAGCAAATTACTATCGTTACATAACTACCAGGGTCAGTCTACTAAGTTGAATCAGCACAGTAAACACAGCACGTAAAACCCAGGTGTTTGAGAACATACAACCTTGCAAACCATTTAAAAACGAAATACTTTATTTGTATGCTCAACACTTACACAAATAAGTTCTGCCGACGTTGGAACCGATACTTCCGCCACCTGGTAAAGATTTTTTTTTTGTTGTACTGCCCCACTATTTCTGTTGGTATTGCGCCTTGCGTATACGTATAATTAAGGCCTGAAGAGACGTGCAGAAAGTATGGACGGCAGCTATCTTGCATATCCATGTCCGTACTTAGCGTGAAGTATATCACGGCTTTAAGTCAGATAGACAAACTTAGGAGAGTGTAAGGCTTGTGTTGGCATCTGTCCAGTAGAAGGTGCTGCAGGACCGTGGTGGTGAGCCATTTCTCTGACAGGTCACCAAGGTGAGTTCAATCTGGTGATTAGTTGGAGGAAAGCTATTTATGGTGGTCGTCTTGGTTTCAGTGGGGGAGCTACATTTGGAGAGGTTGGTTGCAGAGAAGCGGGCTGAGCAGCAAGAGCAACAGCAGCAAAGCAGCACAGTGTGCATAAGGTCAGTGTTTAACATCCATGTAATGTCGGTCAGTTCAACAGTTAAAGTTTCTTGTACTAGTACACGTTAAATACCTTTCAAACATAATGTCACAAAGTGGACTTCTTGGTCTAGCTCAAGTCAAAGCAGGTAGAACACTGAGCATGATCTTTGAGTACCTCTGAGAGCCAGTTTCGTGCCGTAACCGTGGGTTCAATTTGCTTGCCACGTTTGCTTTTCCACGGGCTAGAGAGCCACGCCATTACGTCATTATATGCGTCAGTATACGTCTCTGCTTTCGCAGCAACGTAAGCCTCAACTACAACGCACAACAGCAATGGCGGACTGGCGGCAGTGTCAACGGAAATCGCTTTTTCATCTTCCAGTGCCTCTTCCCCGTTCTTTACTTACTTAAAGACATCCGTGGCTTGCTCCTTTTTCAAAATGGCGTCCCCCTTGCACTTTTTCGTTTTTGGCAGAGCACGTCATGTAGCCTATCTGATGTGGACAATAGTTGAACTTTTGCAAAAGTGCAGTACTCATCAACGTCACTGCTTGTCAGCCGGCCAATCAAAATTGATTAAAGGCGGGACTAAAAGTAATGCTTCGTCTTCGACCAGCAAAGAGTTGGGGCCACCTTGGTACCCGTTTTCCTAGCCGAGAGCCGGCTCTTTGGTGGCGGAAAAGCGAACAATGGGTTCAAGATTTGGCTCTGGCTCCGAACCAGCCCTCGAACTTGCTTGGTGGAAAAGGGGTATCATTACCATCATCCCAGACTTTGAAACTCTTATTAGGGGGAAAACACATCACCAATTGTTCCCAAAATAGGCCTAGCCAACTACTTCAAAAGCATGTCAAATGTCATCTTATTTCATTCTATTAAAAAAACAACCTACAGTACCTTGGGCTTTCCGTTCCAGATGTGGCGACGCTATTTCAAAGTGTGACATGCATCTTTTAAGCACCATAAATGCCGTAACTAGACCACCTCTGTTACAACCACCAATTTATTTTGTGTCCATAGTGTATATATTGTGTATCTGTACATGGTTGTCTACCCTTCTGTTTGTGGAAGTTTTGATAGTTTGTGTTGGTTTAGTGCTCGCTCTCCTAGCCAAAGTTTATCCTGATTTGTGTTCTGTCATATGTGTTTGTATCTGTCCTCAGTGTTAATGTTTTGTCTCTGTAATCCAGAGTTTGGTTTGTCAACACCCTTTGGTCCTTGTTTAGTTTGTGTATTAGATCCAGCCATTTTGTTTCGCATTTTCCCTTAGCCCTTTAGTCAGCGCTGTATGCAATACAATGTTTATTTGGTTAGTTTAATTTCTCCCCTTGCTTATCCTGTATTCGATAGTGTTTATTTTGGTCCTCACCGTTGTCCCTGTTTTGTCCAATACATGGTAATGTGGCTTTTGTTTGCTTCTCATTCTGATTCTTTTTGTGTCAGAACTCGGACTTCACAACTTCCACAGTTTTCCGAAACGATTCAGCGCTTTTAACCAAATCTACTGAGTCAGAGGACCCGCTGGATCACCCAAACTGAACCAGCGCACCTTTGTCCTCCTTCCCAGAAGAGGACAATTACCACGTCAAAGAAGACCCAAAACCCACGTTTCTTTTCCATGTTTATTCAAACAAGGAACTAACTTTCAGAACTTTACCTCTAAAACCACAGACCGCTTCTCGATCCAGCCGCAACCGGCGGGCCGAGAATCAAAATTCACTCCTTTGCCACGCAACACCACCTATCGTCTCAAAGTAACGTAAAGCGCACTTTTTACATTGAGCGTCTTGATGCTAAAGCTTAGACAATCTCTGCTATGTTGTGCTTACCATAACTTGTCAATATTTTAACTATTATACTGTGTGTGTTTAGATACTAACCACTTTAGTTTATTAATGTCATCATTTAGTCATTCTTTGTAGTACTGTAATTTTCATGTGTTTTTTAGACTAGGAAATAAATAGAATTGCTGGAATAGAGTTAAGGTTTTATGACCCTTTGTGTAACGTAGGGCGGCCTTCCCAGGTTACCTGCGGATCTTAAAAGCAAAGTTTCCTCGATGAGGACTCTATTTAAGATAGTTTAAGAAGGGGTGTCCAAAAGGTGGCTGGGGTCACCTGATTGGCCACAGGCCAGTGATCAGAGGTGTTGATTATCTCACCTATCAGTGAAATATCAGTTTACCTTACCATGTCATTTGGTTTCAATGTAAGCTTATTTACTAGGAATATGTTCTATATAACGTTTGTAAAGTTTACAAAATATCATGGTGGACATTTTGATACCAAACATGACTAGGCTGACTATGTTAGTTCACTTAGAAAAACAATACACAATATATATATATATATATATATATATATATATATATATATATATATATATATATATATATATATATCCATCCATCCATCCATCCATCCATTAGCTTTACCGCTTATCCTGTACAGGGTCACGGGGGGGCTGGACAGGTCTGTCTATACACCCTGGACAGGTCGCCAGTCTATCACAGGGCCGACACATAGGGACAGACAACAACTCACACTCACATTCACACCTACGGCAATTTAGAGTCACCAATTAACCTGCATGTCTTTGGACTGTGGGAGGAAACCGGAGTACCCGGAGGAAACCCACGCAAACACGGGGAGAACATGCAAACTACACACAGAAACGCCCTTGGGTCAGGTGGGGATTGAACCCAAGACCTTCTTGCTGTGAGGCAACAGTGCTAACCACCGAGCCACTGTGCTGCCTATAAATATATATATATATTATTAGAAAATACAAACGATTAATGTTACAATTTCTTCTCATTGTCAATGTCCAATAATGTCATTGAATGTTCCTTAGGCGACAGTTTCTTAATCCCAATTTACTAATCCTTAGAGTGGATGCAGTGTGCTGCTCTGCCCAAATCTCAGGAGTTGAGTGAGAGGAACAGGCTGGCCTCCCCCTGGAGTGCTCACTGGGGCCATTTGGGCGTGCTCCTTTGATCTTAACCAGAGAGGGGGAAAGATTTGGTGGTTGGTTCCCCTACACTAGTTAGGTTCTGTTTCCCCATTTTAAAAACATATGTTTGCTGCGTCTTTATTGACACGACCAACAGTTATTTCTGTCAATAAATATATTTGTGGGAGAAATTTCCTTTTGAAAGTAGGAGAGCTCTGTTACAGTATAAGACAGCGGAGATTGTTACTGTCTGATAGCGTTCCCCCGTCAATAAGACAGAAAACTGACACATCTGTAAAATTCATACTGCTGACTTGTTATCCCAAAACCTATCCTGTGATTTTCAGCCTGCTATCCCTACATTTGCCCATCATAACAGGGGTAACATATCCTGACACAAGAGACAGAGTCATTGATGCAGTTAACAACTGGTGTTCGGCGTAATGGCCAAGGCAGTTGGTATACAAACATAACACCATGCAAATACATAACATCAACGCTAGATGGTGGTACATGATCATGAAATAACTCTTTCCATTAATTTCAATAGGGGCAAAAACCAATTAAAAATTATAATTAAAAATATAACACGTGAACCGATCACTTAGCTACATTTAAGTGCTCTAGACTGCATTACCCAAGACATGTGGGCACTGGAATGAAATTGATTGGGTAAAAACTGCGGGCGTAGTTCAGGCGCCAAAAATAGGCCTAATAATAATAACTAGAAAATGGATTTCCATTAGAAAATGCAGATGTGATGCGTCCAGTGATTGGACTGACTGCCTTACCGCAGCACAAGTGGACTGCGCTACAGACCCCGTTTGTTGACAGGGGTTTTTAAAACGTGTCTTGGGCGAGCGGCTTACCTACCCAGTTATAAACATTTCGTGAGTTATTGTAAAGGAGAGTTAGGCTTCTTGTTCATTTTTTCTGTGAAGAACTATTAGTAGCCTATTAGTATTTAAAAACACACCAATTCCTCACTGATCATTAGACCTTATTTATTATTTATTTATTGACACCTTCACTTTATAAAAGTTTATCAAGCCATTCATAAAACAAATTTATGCCAATTTTGGCTGATCATCAATCTCCAAATGAACCCATTCCGCTGTCATTGCGTGACAATAGCCAACTCGTAGAAAATCCACACCAGGCTTTGCTCGTTACCTTGCTGTGGCAGAAGATTGTCTTGGCTCTCGTCAAGACAATATGAATCTGACCAGATTACGTTTACTAGCATTGTTTTGAAGCAAGACGCTAGTCATCGTAAATGTGCACGCATAGTGAATCCAACTTGTTAATCAAAACATTATATATTAAAGTAGCAGGCTGTATGGAAGTATCAGTCGGCTGTTTGGCAGGAAGCCGGTCGGCGCGCTGCAAACTGACTGTCATTCAACAATTTGTCTAACATTTTAAACGTTAAATTAAAATTTAAGCAAAGGCTTGTACATCAACCAGATTGTCCTAATGAAGGCAGTATTTTATTTTCCTCATCATGAGGCTCATGAACAGCCAGCCACATAGTAAAAATGAAACGTTTAGGATCATCCGTCCTCATAATAGAGAAATCTACCGCAATTAGTAGACAAATTGTCACCAAACCCTTGTAGACCAATCAGATCTTTGGAATCAGATTACTGTTGCGAATTCAATTTCCATGGCAAGGCTATACAATGGTAGACCTAACCCAGAGCTTAATTTGGTGCAGAAAAGCAATGCATCAAATCCAAGGGTAAGTTATTTAAAATACAACAAGCCGCAGTGCGTGGGAACTTTAAAATATAATTTAACACTGTTTTGTAAGGTTTATGTGGGAAAAGTCAATGTGCAGTATTACCGGTCAATCTTTAAATTTACCAACATGGTAATTAGTCATTTAAATGTGCACACAGCCTATATATGTATTAGGCTCCTTCGCCAATCTAAGAATTGTATTACTGTCCATGGCAAATTGCTTGGCTGTGTGCGTGCTGTCATGATTGTGTGGAGGCTGATTATGTTTTCTTTTGTGTGGGATGAGGTGGTGCGTTTTGCACTGCCTTCCTGATGTCCCTGTATTCCGCTGACGTGCACATACAGCTTGTGTTATGATTAGCATTTTGCTTAAGCAATCTGGCCTGCAGTTTTTTTTGTTAAGCACTCCATGCTGTTTCGGCACTCCATTCCATGATATTTGCTTGTTGCATCGCTAAGGCTGGTAAATTTTTGGGCCACGGTTAATGAGTTCGCTATATAGGCTAGACCTACATAATTATCTGCTCACACATGTGAAGAGCGGCTAGAATATTATGAATGAGCAAGCTTTTAAGCTTTTAGGCTTTAATCTTAATACCGATTTGTGCGCAGTACATAAGTTATATGTCAACACTGGTCCTCCCGATCTGATTACTTTTTACAATATAGAACGTTCACACAACATTATTATAACACACAATGCAAATGTGAATTTTCTGTTGAATAGCTTACACATTTTCTGAGGAGAGACCAACACCCATAATTAACTAAAATCAGAATAGATACAGTGCATCCGGAAAGTATTCATACCCCGTCACTTTTTCCACATTTTATTATGTTACAGCCTAATTCCAAAATGGATTAAATAAAAAAAAAATTCTCAACATTCTACACACAATACTGCATAATGACAAAGTGAAAAAGGTTTTTTTAGAATTAGTTGCAAATGTATTAAAAATAAAAAAATAAAATATCATATGTACATAAGTATTCACACCCTTTACTCAATACTTTGTTGAAGCACCATTGGCAGCAATTACAGCCTCAAGCCCACCTATTATGGGGCACTTTCTCCCATTCTTCTTTGCAGATTGTCTCAAGCTCCATCAGGTTGGATGGGGAGCGTCGGTGCACAGCCATTTTCAGATCTCTCCAAAGATGTTCAATTGGGTTGAAGTCTGGACTCTGGCTGGGCCACTCAAGGACATTCACAGATTTGTCCCGAAGTCACTCCTTTGTTATCTTGGCTGTGTGCTTAGGGTCGTTGTCCTGTTGGAAGGTCAACCTTCGCCCCAGTCTGAGGTCCAGAGCGCTCTGGAGCAGGTTTTCAGTGGCTTCCGTCTGGCCACTCTACCATAAAGGCCTGATTGGTGGAGTGCTGCAGAGATGGTTGTCCTTCTGGAAGGTTCTCCCATCTCCACAGAGGAACACTGGGTTCTTGGTCACTTCCCTGACCAAGGCCCTTCTCCCCCAATTGATCTGTTTGGCCGGGCGGCCAGCTCTAGGAAGAGTCCTGGTGGTTCCAAACGTCTTCCATTTGCGAATGATGGAGACCACAGTGCTCGTTGGGACCTTCAATGCTGCAGAAATGTTTTTGTCCTCTTCCCCAGATCTGTGCCTCGTTACAATCCTGTCTCGGAGGTCTACAGACAATTCCTTGGGCTTCATAACTTGGTTTGTGCTCTGACATGCACTGTCAACTGTGGGACCTTATATAAACAGGTGTGTGCCTTTTCAAATCATGTCCAATCAATTGAATTTACCACAGGTGGACTCCAATCAAGTTGTAGAAACATCTCAAGGATGATCAGTGGAAACGGGATGCACCTGAGCTCAATTTTGAGTGTCACAGCAAAGGGTGTGAATACTTATGTACATGTGATATTTTAGTTTTTACATTTTTAATACATTTGCAAAAAATTCAAAAAAACATTTTTCACTTTGTCATTACGCGGTATTGTATGTAGAATATTGAGAACAAATTTTTATTTAATCAATTTTGGAATTAGGCTGTAACATAATAAAATGTGGAAAAAGTGAAGGGGTATGAATACTTTCCGGTTGCACTGTATATCTATTATGAGCTTGCGTTAGGTGTGCAGGACACAACCCCAGATTATCCGGAAAACACCCATTCTTGCACCCCCCATTCCTGTAGTCGTTACAGTGCCGCTGCTGCTAGATTCGCAGTGCTGCTTCATCCTAATTTAATGGCGGACATATACGATGACTAAGTAGTCTACTAACGCTTCGTTTTAGTTTTATTTTTGTTCTGTAAGCTCTATATGTATTAAAATCACTCAGACTATCCACAATGACAGTATAGCTTAAACGAAGTGGATCAAAGGTTAGCCAAAATTATAGCACTGTATAAAAAACTTCCTGTAATAGCTTTGGCAGTATAACTTTATTGCATTATTGTCTTCTTTCACGTGCATTTCAACACACTTAATTACCAGAATCATATTGTAGAAATAAACGTAGTTTATGGGAAATAGGCGATATTATGATGGCACGGTTTAAGCGGAATGGACTAATCTATTTTATTAGAATGCATTTTATGACAATGTAATGCTGTATCTTCTATTCATCCTAACAGCTAACTGTATTTGTGAATTCAACATCTAGACCCACAACTAGATCCACCATCGTTATTTCTCCAACACTTCAATAGGGCTACTGTGAACACGTATTATGCAACTTGTTCCAGATAAGTTTATATCTAACAAGACTGAACGATGAGCGCTACAACCACAGATGGAACATGTAATGCGCTCTCTATTCATTTCAATGCATGGGTGCAGAACACCGATTAAAAATAATAAGAAAATAACACGTGAACCGATCACTTAGCTACATACACGCACACTATGTCAATTGTCTTGATAAACTTGCAAGCTGACCTGGCTTGGCATATGACGTTCCATAATGCCAAAATTATATTTGTTGTTGCGCTGCTTTTTATAATGCCTTTTACAAATTGTTAGTTCACTACACAGTGTTGACAGTCAATGCAGCATGCCTTGTGGTTTGCACTGACTACTGTAAGCAGTTATTATTTCAATAACACTCATTTCTTGATATGCTACATTGCTAGGGAACATGAAACACCATGCAATTCTCGTTCATTACAGCATGAGAGGTGAAGCTTCTATCCATGGCTATGTGCTAATGCTAACTAGAAACTAGCTAACTCACTATGGAATAATTAGCGATACGGTGACGCCGTCACATATAGTCACAGGCACATTCGTGCAGATGTCCTGAACTGTTGGCGCGGTGTTTTTGTTATTTATGAGTTAGCTATCCCACTTGTGACGTCCCTAATGAAGGACCAAGATGAATCATACCCTTGTGTAAACGGCCGAATCATAGCTTGTGTATACTGATGACGCATTCATGCAGATGTCCTGACCTGTTGGCGCGGCGATTTTGTTATTTATGAGTTAGCTATCCCACTTCTGACGCCCCTTATGAAGGACCAAGATGAATCATACCCTTGTGTAAACGGCCGAATCATACCCTTGTGTATACTGCCATCTAGTGACCGCAATAAAATGTTGACTAACATATACGTATTCAGTTTATTGCGGTCACTAGATGACAGTATACACAAGGGTATGATTCGGCCGTTTACACAAGGGTATGATTCATCTTGGTCCTTCTTTCCAGCTCCCCTCAAGTCTTACCCTCTTCCCATTCATTATCTATGGGCAAATTAAGCGTGTAAAAGAGGCGAATAAAAAATAACTAGTGGACAGATTAATTAGCCGTGTACAAGCAAAATCCGTGGCATTCGAACTGACATTTTGGCGTTGCAGTGGAAGCAAAATGCACCGTATTTAGGTGCTGAAAAATGGGGCAAATAATAATAATCATAATAGAACTTAAGACGCAATCATATACTGTTATCCTTATGAGGCAATCTCATAATAACCGGGCGGAGTCATTCATTAATGCAGTTAACAAGCCAAGACAGTCAGTATAGCCTACTAACATAACTTGCAATTACATAACATCAATGCTAGATGGTGGTATATGCCCGTGAAATCTCTCTCCCAGTAAAAACCTTCTCCCCATTAATTTCAATGGGGCCAAAAACTGATAAAAAAATATATATATATATAACACGTGAACCGATCACTTAGCTGTATGTAAGCGCAATAGACTGCAATGCCCGAGACATGTGGGGACTGGAATGGATTATATTGTGTCACAACTGTGGGCGTAGTTAAGGCGCCAAAAACAGGCCTAATAATAATAATAACTAGAAATGTATTCCCACGAGAAAATGCGGATGTGATTGCGTTTCCACCATCAGCAACCAGGCAGTGCGGGTGCCCAGCCCCCTAAAATAACCGCTGCAGCACTACTATGTCCTCGTGTGTTGGTGGACAGCACTGAACTGCACACAAGTGTAAACGCCCACTTGGGGCCAGTTGCAACATCTGACTTCTTCCATTCATATAAATATTGTGAACTACTATGTCATATGTAGTCATCTTTAAATTGTATGGGTAATTAGAAGACAGATATAAGTTTATCATATACAAGTTTGGCTGGTTTATATGTCAATTAGTCTGTGAGTAACAGAGAAATGCAGAAAGTGTTGCAACTGTCCCCAGTCTCCCCTATGTCCTCGTGTTGGCTTAACCTTCCTTTTAAGACATCTGCCGATCGAATCACAAGTGGACAGCGCTGCAGACACAGTTTTGTACTGTTGGATTTGGCAGTTTCAATAGCGCTATGGGGGGGGGGGGGGGGCATTATTGCCATGTCAACCTAAAACTATGCATTAGGCAACTGCCAACATAAAAAGCTACATACTTATCAATTGATTTATTCACTTATTTATGTCAATAATACTGTGTTGCTGTGAAAGTGACGCCCCTGGAGCTAATGTTCACGAGGCACTCCTCCTCGCTGCTGTAAACTTGACTATACTATAGTATATAGGGAAGACCAGACCACCCCATACAAAAGGGTGATTCTCGTAAAATATTTATCTTTGTATTTTCCTCAAATGCACGTAACACGTTTCCAAACATCATCAGCTTCATTTCGAGACCCGCAAAATTTAGTTGCCCGGAACGTTGACCTCTCTAGCCTTTTACAATGACTTATCATTTTTTGACGTTGGGAAAATCCCATAGGTTCCAATGATAATAATAATAATAACAATAATAACTTAATTTATATAGTGCCTTTCAAAACAGGGTTGCAAGGTGCTTTACAATAAAAGTAACAGTAAAAAATTTAATATAATTAAAACACTACAATCACACAGTAAAATCAGGTAAAAAAACTAAAATAACAAAAAATTTACTAAAAACCAAATTTAAAAGGTGGCGGTTAAGAGAAGGCTTAAGAAGAGATTTAAAAGAGGAAACTGAGGTGGCCTGCCTGAGACCATTAGGCATGGAGTTCGAAATCTTAGGGGCTCGAACAGCAAAAGCCCGGTCAGCCTTGCTGCAGAATTTGGATTTTGGAACTGTTAAAATGGCCCTGCTGGGGGATCTCATGCGCCAAACCATTCAAGGCTTTGAACACTAGCAGTAAAATCTTGAAATCAATTCTAAAACTCACAGATAACCAATGAAGGGCTGCAAGGATAGTTGTTATGTGGACTCTTCTTCTAGTAGCCTACGCGTAAAAACTTGACAGCAGCGTTTGGAACCAATTACAATCTTGGATGTTTCGCTTGCTGACTCCAGAAAAAAGTGCATTGCAATAGTCATTTCTGGAGGAAATAAAAGCATGGATGACCTTTTCTAAATCTGAATCTGAAGTATCTAAATAATTTTTCCAATGGTATTTTAGAAAAGGCGTCCTTTTTTACCTCATATCGAAAACTGTTTATCATCAGATTTTGATTAAACTTGAATGCGTATACCAGAGGCTTTGAATTGGATTTTAAAATGACTGAAATCGAGTTGGCCTTATATCCAGGCATGTAGGTGAAGCAAACAAAATGCTTAAGATTAAGTTTACAAACAACTTCCCGTTTATTTATCAGTATACAAATTTAATCAGCTGAAGGCACACAAGAATGAATGTATGGTTTGTTTCATACAATACTAGTTAATTGCCTAGTTATATTAAAGTTAACAGGGTGCAGTTGGTGTCATGATTTAGAACACACCTTGTACTGAACTGTAGCCATCAAAAGGCTGAACAAACATTCTTTTCAATTAATCTCCTATGGGTTCGGATTCGCGCTCGCGTTCTACAGCTTGCAGAACCAACTGTCTTTTCTGCGTTTGGGGTAAAAATACTGCGTTCTATTGTCCGCCCTAACTATAGTATAGGTTACATAACGTAAACAAGTTCACATATCAATCTAAAATATATTCTTCTCTTACAACTTGTGGTCATGGCAAACATTAGTTGGTTGACCTATTTATGCGTTTAAGGGCGACTGGTTGACAGGCTTAACATATTTGGTTTATGTGACGAGACCTTTTCATGGATATGCGCAGCATGCAATTATTATTAACAACACTGGCACAAAAACCACATTCTCGTCAATGTAGAAGCGGCAGCATGTTCATAATATTACGTTTACTTAGTTTGTAGTTTTCCGTTTAAATGAATTGATACCAGCGCAACCCACTACACTACCTATCTGTTCAAATTCATCTGTTCAAATCATTTTAACCCTTTGATGCACAACATGGGTCAAAAGTGACCCGACTGAGTTTTTATTTTCTATATCTTTGTAATACATTTATTTCATCATTCAGTATTCCAGGTATTCCTCAATGAACTATTTTTATTTTTTATTTTTATAAAAAACCCTTTAATAATTTTTTTCTTTCTTACTTTTGGAATAAAAGTCATGTTTGTATCACTACCCCTCTAATGCACAACGTGGGTCAAAAATGACCCGTATTCATTTCCTATGGGATTTAATGCATGGCTGAGTATTTCTTTGCTATATATCTTTTTAAATCTATTTATTTCAGAATTTATTATTCCAAGAGTTGATTAAATATCTTCTTTTTGATTACCACAAATCATTATTTAATTATTTTATTTCTTTCTCTATGAGCAAAAACAGTTTTTCAACTAATATTTCAAGTTTAAACATACATATATGGGTCATTTTTGACCCGTAAGTGCGATAAAAAAAAAGAAAACATATTATAGTAATTAATTTTGTTGAAATATTTACTATGGCATTGATTTGGACCTCACAATACATTTAATATTTAAAATATGTTTATTTGTCACTTTGTGTATACGACACACATATCGTACAAAGATTAGTAATAACTGAAACAGACTAACTGATATTTAACTGTAGTGCACCTGTAGTGTAACTGTGGTAAAGGTTAACTGTGGTGAATAAAATAAAACAGATTAAATAAAATCACATGGGTACAGCACAAATGGCCGTCTCAGGGCTTACATGCCTGACAAATGACGCAAATGACAACTACATGTTTGTGCATTGTGAACACCAGCTGCTGACTTTTATGTATTTGGCAGCTGGTCAGATGTTGCACATCTTCTTCTTCACTTCACTCTCCTGTCTGATATCCTACTGTGGCTAGGTGGTGGCTAAGTTTTTATTTATTTATCTCCAAACCTATCTTCCCATTGCCATTGGGTTCAGTGGCAACATGACCGTGGTAAGCTATGTGCCAAAGAAGGTAAAGGCTATTGTCCTCCGGAACACCATGAACGATGACAAAGCAGTGAATGAAAACAGTGTTAACCCCTCCCACTCCCAGACATGATCCAGTACTATAACAAAACAAAAATAAGTAGTGGACACGATGGATCTGATGGTTTGCACCTACTCATGGAAGTGGAGAACACGCTGATGGCCCATGGTGCTCTGGCACAATGTGTTGGATATTGCCACACTTAATGCCTACAGCAACTTCACTGCACAACACCCTGGTTACATGGGTGGTGTGCCCAATACATTGTTGCTATTAATTAAGGAGCTGGGCAACGAGCTTGTTGTGCCGCATATGAAAAGGCGACTGGAGGGCACGCCCCACCTCCAAAAACACATCACAGAGGCAATGAGTAGATGTGGGTTAAAAAAAACTAAACCCAGCCATCACATAGCCACAGGAGGATATCAGACAGGAGTCAAGTGAAGAAGAGGAAGAGCTGGTTGTGTTTAAAGTGCACCAGACCTGTGTACAATAAGCACAAACATGTAGTTGTCATTTGGTGCATGTGTTAGGTATGTAAGCTTTGAAATGTCAATTTGCGCTGTACCCATGTGATTTTATTCAATCAGTTCTATTTAAATGTATTTTGTCACATTCAACACAGTTAACTACAGTTGCACCACAGATACACTACAGTTCAATATCAGTGTAATTGGTTATCATTCATCTGTGATTGTCATGTGTCACAAAGTGACAAATAAACATATTTTATATATTAAATGTATTATTGTGAGGTCCAAATCAGTGCTATAGTAAATATTTCAACAAAAATAATTAAAATATGTTTATTTTCCTAAATCACACTTTCATACATGGGTCATTTTTGACCCGTGTGTTTAAACTTGCTATATTAGTAGACAAACAGTTTTTGTTCATAGAGTAAGACGAAAATAATTAAATAATGATTTGTGGTAAACAAAAACAATATATGTAATGAATACTTGGAATATTTAATGATAAAATAGATTTAAAAAGATATAACAAAAAAACACTCAGCCATGCATTAAATCCCATAGGAAATGAATATGGGTCATTTTTGACCCATGTTGTGCATTAGAGGGGGTTTGCATAGCTTGTGTATCAAAGGGTTAAGTAGCATACGATCAAAACTGTCGCAGCCCTGCGACATTAAATCAACAGTAGTGCTGTCTTCAGTGTAAATTTATCAGATTTCAGATTTTAACAGTGCTTGTTTATCAGATTTCAACAGTGTGCTATTCTCAAATCCTTACACTGTAAGTTACAGTAAATAAATTGTCACCAAAGTTAAGACCTGTAGACCAACCTGATTGTCCTAACGAAGGCAGTACTTTTATTTTCCTCATCATGGGGCTCGTGAACAGCCATCCACCTATTGTCAAAAATGTCCTACTCCTAGCCGTGAATTTCCCAGTTTGTGCTCCAGTCTCCAATGATGTTCTTCATTGCAGGAGTGTGTATGCATAGCTAGTGGTAATGTTAACTGGAAACTAGCTAACTCGCTATGTAAAAACGATACGGTGCCGTCGTACAGGCGCATTCATTTGTGCAGATGACCTCAACTGTTGGCGCGGTGTTTTCTTATTTATGATTAAGCTTTCCCACTTCAGACACATGTTTCGATGTCAAATAACGAGACGGAGTCACTGATGCAGTGTTCAACTGGTGTTCGGTGTAATAACCAAGACAGCCGGTACAAACGTAACAACATGCAAATACAGAAACGCTAGATGGCGGTATATGACCATGAAAACTCCCCCCCAGTCAAAAACCTCTCCCTAGTAATTTCAATGGGGCCAAAAACAGATAAAAAATAATAATTTAAATATAACACATGAACCGATGACTTAGCTGCATGTAAGCGCAATGGACTGCTATACCCAAGACATGTGGGCACTGGAATGGAATCGATTGGGTCAAAACTGCAGGCGTAGACAAGGCGCCAAAAATAGGCCTAATAATAATATTAATAACTAGATAGGGCTACAATTTCTGTTGAAAATGTAATGTGTGCTTGCAGCCAGCCACTTCTGATGTCCGTGGTCTCAGCTGTGTACTAGCTATCAACTGCCAAACTGAGGTCGAAACTGCTGCTGTTGCTCCATGAACCAATCTTATCATAATAGTGCAGTGGCTAGCCAGTTAACGGTTACCCTTGTAGCCATGGCGCGCTTATGTTTACCCACGTAACCACAGCAACCTGGGCTTCAAGTGCAATAACACGTGGTCGCATTCAGGCAGTTTTAGAGAAAAAAGTATAAAACCCACAGCTTAGATAATGGCACTGCATGATTCACAAGAACCAGGTGAACATTTCCCTGTATAACATGTCTATTAAACGTGTACATTGGACGCGCTATCATAGGTTAGAAAACAGCAATGAATTCAAAATCAGCAACGTTAGGCATAGCGCGCTAATGTTTACCCTCGTAACCATGGCAACCTGGTCAGTCTGTCGAGTAGCGTAAGGTGTGGTCACCTTCAAACGGTTCTAGAACAAAAACTATACATCTCACAGCTTAAATAATGACACCATAAGAACCGTAAAATCCAGGCGAACATTTCCATGTATAATATGTCTATGAAACATGAAACCTGGAAGCGCGATCACAGGTTAGAAAACGGCAATGAATTTGAAATGAGCGACGTTTAGCTAGAGTGGAGATTTGAGCGTTTACAGTGGATGTCAATGGAGAACGCAGTCTTTAAACAAAGTCAAAACTATTAATCCCACATCTTAGATAATAACACAGTAGGACTCATAAGAACCAGGAGAAGATTTAAATGTAAAATAAGTTTGTTGACTTAAAAACGTAGGAGTGCTGGCAGTTTAGAAAAGTAGGTCAACATTTGTTATAATAATAATAATAATAATGTGAGATTATAGTAGTGTGGCTTGCCTAAATCAAGCACACTAATAATAATAATAATAATATGACTTTCCGAAAACAGTATGTGATTGCATGACGCAATCCCATAATAATACTAATAATAATATGAATGTGCGATAACAAGATGTGTGCGTCATACAACTCATCACATAAACTAACTAGCTAACTAACTAAACTAACTAGATAACTAACCGAACTAATTGAATGTCATGTCTCTTGACTTGGAAGACTTCACTCAAAGCGAATGACATTAGCTAGCTAGCTAGGAACGAGAGCAACGGATCGGGACCAGAGAGGAAGTTGTACAGAGCAGCGCAGGAAATGGTTTTAGAGCCAATCAGAGAAATTCTCTTCCGGAACAGTCGGTAGGAGGAGCGTCGGTACTCTATAGAGGCCTGTCACTGACGTCATGGATACGGCAACTTTAACATCGTCCGCCACGGTGGGGGTCCAAATACCGGTTGCTATGTACACAACTGAAAGAAACTGGCAACAATGCCTACATCTATCAGTAATTTGATCCGCACTTGAAAGGGAAAAATATGAAGACAAGACCAAATGTACCGGTGCTGATCCGTATTTGTTAAAGAAAACCTAATTTCCCACCTATTACGTCAGTCTTGAGCCAAGGGCTTACAACTTCTCCACGTTTGGTTGGGTGAGAGCCCGTGGTAACCCTTCGCAATGATCTTTGGCCGTGTTTTCAGCAAGGGTACTCATTTTTTATTTTATTAGATAGATGAATAAAATGATGACACAATGTCAATTGTTTAGCTCATGTTGTTAGTCACTTGGCTACAAACTGTAGGTTATGTAGCAAGTGAATAGCCATACAAACACGCTGTTAGTCTATGAGACATAGCATTGTAACTGGGTATGCGGTAAAAAAAAAAAAACTAGCTAAATTGGAGATGCTTTATTACATAGCAACTTGGTCTAAATTATACTCTGACAAATGTAGTTAAGTTAGAAACTGTTTCAGAAAACACTTGGCATAGAAGTTGTTTCGTGTGAATGCAAAGCACTGTTCAAAACAGGTGTTGGACTTATTTTATTGATTAACAAAGCATTTCTGTTTTCAGGTGTGGCACAGAGACCAAGGGCAAGGGGAGAGTGAGACTGCAAGAAAAAAAGTCAATCAACGTGAAATATATATATATATATACAGGTGTATATACAGTACTGTGCTAAAGTTTTAGGCAGGTGTTAAGTCTTTAAAGTTATTAAAAAATATATATATATATATAAGTGTGAATAGTTTTGTTTTTTTTATCCATTCATGAAATACAAAGTGAGGGAAAACCAAATCGGTATCAAAACAACATTTGGTGTGACCACCCTTCGCCTTCAAAACAGCATCCCCTGCCTAAAACATATGCACAGTACTGTGTATACATATATATATATATATATATATACATATATACATATATATACACATTTATCAAATGGCACAACTGAGGTTGATAATAGCACAGCAAATGGTGACATTTAGTCTAACACTGAAATGTTAGCTTCTGTGATGATCTACTGGGAGGTCTACTCTAAGTAAATGTATTTTTGTCTCAAGTTTGGCAAAAACATTTTCAACATGAATCGTAGAAGTAGCCAAAAAACGATGGCTAAACTGTTCATTATTATCAATTTTCTTGTTAAACAATTTCTTGTTTCTTTTGTTTTCTTTGATACTTTGTATCAGTATGCCTTGTGTGTAATATTTTTTGGCCATCTTTCATATCGCTTATTGGTAGGGTGACCAGATTCCCAGGAGTCAAATACAGCAGTGAAAATGTAGCCATCCCAAATGGTGGGTCGCAGAAAGATTCAGCATGGGTCGTCATGAGGCAGAATTTTGTTATTCAAATTAAT